>JAVANC010000007.1:1200000-1562500 GCA_033319125.1 Parnassius glacialis | reverse complement strand
TATGTTTACCTCGGACAAATAGTCCGACTAGGTAAGTCCAACTTCCACCGTCAATCGACGGATTCAACTATACTAGGCAGCGTTCGGAAAATTACGACACATCTCTATTCCTGAGTATACCTCAAAACTAGAAAACGAGATTGTACAACCAGCGCGTGTTTCCAGTGATGACATATGGAACTGAGACGTGGTCCTTCACTGCTGGCCGTATGAGGACGCTCAAGGTCACTCAGCGAGCTATGGAGAGGGCTATGCTCGGGGTTTCTCTGCGTGATAAACTTAGAAATGAGGATATCCGCAGTAGAACCAGAGTAACCGACATAGCCCAACGGATTAGTAAGCTGAAGTGGCAATTGGCCGGTCATATAGCTCGAAGAACCGACAACCGATGGAGAAGAAAGGTTCTCGAGTGGCAGCCTTGTACCGGCAGGTGAAGTGTAGGGCGTCCCCCCACAAGATGAAGTGACGACCTGGTAAGACATGCAGGAAGTCGATGGATGCAGGTGGCTCGGGACCGTGCTTTGTGGCATTCCTTGGGGGAGGCCTATGTCCAGCAGTGGACTTGAGAAGGGCTGTAATGATGATGATGACGATGATGATGTCTATTATTGTCTTATTTAAAAAAATATTTCAATTATTAGATTAGTAAATTTTGTGGCTAAATATCATTCGATTTAGAATCGCTACCTAAGTATATTAGAATTGACTTCTTGTTCAACTCATGATATTGTGGAGTGATCATCCCTGAGGGATAACTGATAAAACTAAAAAAGAATCGTTATAACTTAATTAAAAATTTTAAAAAGCACCGAAACAAAAAGAGCTGGTTATCTTCAAACGGCTAAACAGATTTTCTTTAAACATAGCTAAGAACATTCTCGATTAAGACATCTTTCAAACGAAAAAACTTTATCAAAACTGGTTCATCCGTTGAGGAGTTATGTTGCCACAGACAGATACACAGATACACACTACAAACACTACCCCTCTGTTTTCGTCGGGTGCTAACCATTGGCTTACAATTAACGAGGATATGGCGATATAACGCAATATACCAAAAAAACGGGCGAATTTAAAACTTTTATTCAATCCTTTATCCTTTTGAAGTCTAAAAAAGAGTATCGCTGGCTTCGTTGCTGGTTTTTTCCAGGACAGAGGTTTTTTCCGAACCAATTGCAAAGGAAGTGAGTTACAAAAGTACTACATAATTTTTTTATTCACCGAGGAAATACAACTAGCCTTCTAGGTACTATACTACAAGAAATAAGACTGTTTGATCATTTTAATTTTTTGTTCTTTTTTTTTGTAAAAATATTGTATATTAAAAATTACATTTTAAACCAATTTCCATTAACGCTTAATTGCACAAAAAGGAACTGATCAAGTTTTCAAACAGGGTCTTGGTAAATATGTCAGTTTAACATAAAGGAAAGGTAAAAGAACTACGAGTTGTTCGTATAAATACCGTATCACGGAATATAAGACAACTATAAAAATACGAGGGCGGCACGGAAAATTTCCGGAATCAAGGAAGTGACACAACATTACTATTTAAAAATGTATTTATTGCTTTTCGAAGTATTCTCCGCGAAATTTGACACATTTTTCCATACGATGGAACCAATCATTGAAGCAACCATTCCATTCGGAAGTTGGGGTCTCCAAAATGGCCGTTTTGTAGGCGTCCACAGCTTCTTCAGGTGATGAAAATCTCTGTCCACGCAATTTATTCTTTATTTTAGGGAAAGTATAGAAATCATTAGGGCTTAGGTCGGGGCTGTGCGGCGGATGGTCTAATAATTTTATGTTTTCTTGCTCTAAAAACTCTTTTGTTCTGTGTGCGGTGTGAGAACTCGCATTGTCGTGATGGAGGATGATGCGGCTGTTGCAATTCTCTTTACGGAGTTCAGAAACGACCTGTAGCAAACAAATGCTAGCATACCATTCTGCGTTAACCGTTCTTTGTCCCTCAAGAGGAATAGTCGTAACATGGCCGGTTTTGGAGACAAACGTGTCCGCCATTTTTTTTGCAACACTCCGTGAACGAACAATTTTTGTTGGCTTTAACTCATTTTCGAACACCCAAACTCGTGACTGGTTTTTTGTTTCGGGTTCGTACGCATATATCCAGGATTCGTCACCTGATACGATGTTGTATACAGCATTTGAGGATCCTGCGTGAAATCTTTCGAGAGTTCTGACGCACCAAATAACGCGAGCCGCTTTTTGCTATTCACAGAGCGAATGCGGTATCCATCGGGAAAACAACTTTTTTACACCTAATTGTTCATGCCAGATTATTTGTATTTGACTCATGCCAATGTCTAAAGTTGCCTGAATTTCGCGGTATGTCGACGTTTTTGGACGATCTTGACGGGGATCATCACTGAGCTTGACACGACCACGTTGAAATTCAGCAAACCAGCGATAAATTGTGGTTTTGGAAAGTCATAATAAATCATCGCTCTTGAATTTTCTCTTTAAACTAAACAAGTTTGACAAAACCAAAACAAGACCGAGAATCTTTTTTTAAATAAATAAATGGTATTCGATTTTGAAAACCAAGGAGTTTTCAATTAAAAAGATTTTAATGTGACAGGAACAGTGGAAATATTCCATTCCCGATACTTTTAGTGCAGCCTATGTATCCGTGCAAGCGTGACTACAAATGATGTTTTTTTTTGTGGAATAAGGGTGACAAACGGGCACACAGTTCACATGATGGTAAGTGAACGCTGTGACCCATGGACACCTACATCATTTAAGAATTACAGATTAAGAATCAAAATGCAGATGCGTTGTCACCCCAGAGGACTAAGATGGAATACCTCTTTTCCAATAAAAAAAGGGTATCCGATTCTCTACACTCACCATATAAAATACAGCAGCATTAAGCTGCTATTTTACGCTGGTATTCTGTAAGAGCGTCGTCCTACCCTGGTCGATCCGACCCATTCGTGCCACTATAACTGCAGTTATATTATGGTTGTGGCACTAATTAAAATTAACTGTAATTATGTATATGGTGACTACTTAATTTACTTGTGATAGTATGTATCTGTGTAAATCTGTATAAATTGATAAATATTAACAAATGATACGCAATCTTTTCTTTTCAAATTGCTTAAATTTTACTGTAATTACATATTATAGGCAGCGGCAAACTTCCTGAAGCGAGCTCTTTTCGCGCGATAACGCCACTGCCACTTATCTTTATCGTTCGCCTTCGACAAATACAGTGTAAAAAACGAGATAAAGCCGAGCCACCATTGTTGGTGACGTGACTCGATCTCGCATAACATGCAGCTCTGTCCAATCATAACCAGGCTAAGTTTCTCTTCTGAAATACATATTATAGTTGCGCACAAATCACTGTGCAAGCGATTTAAATGGGTCATTTTTCTTCTTAGGTCTTAATTTTGATTAATATGCTATATTCGTCTTTTTCTTTCCTTAGAGTAAGGAGGAATATATGAACGTTTTCTCTAAATGGCAGTTACCTGCACGTAGCACTCTGCTGGCTGACGAACGGCAAACTAATGCACAGAGTACATTAAGATTAATGACAAAAATCCATCCGAAAATGCTCGACCCAAATCACCGAGATCGACAGGGAGCAGTGTTACCAGTGCTTGGTTCCTACTACACAGATTTTTTTTTTCTGCTGGCTCATTATTTAAAAAAAAAGAAGATTAACTTAATTTTCTATTAAGTATGATGTCTACTGGCACGAACATTATCCTTTAGTAATCGATTGCAACTTGGATATTATCAAACCAAAGTTGAATTTTGTATACAAAGTGGCAAACGAGGTTCTATGTGGACATAGAAAACCGGAGGAGATTGGAATATATACGAAACTATGTCATGAAAAATTAAGAGCCATTGATTTCCCCGAAAAATTTCGTTCTTGTAGTGATTGTGTTTGTAAGTGCATTGATCACAGATTACTTATCAATAAATTATGTAGCGAAATTGTAAATGCTTTATCTGTGGCTGCCACTGAATCCAACACTGTAAGATGACTAAGAGACTGCAGACGACATGGTGTTGCTGAGTGCTTCTGTTCGTGGCTTGGCAAAACTGTTGAGCATATGTGAAAGCTACGCCCGCAGTCATGGATTGATTTACAACGTTGAGAAAAGCGAATGCATTGTCTTTCAGGCTAAAGGGAAAACCTTGCCCTCATATGTACCACTCATTAAGTTATACGATACCCAATTAAGGATGGTGTCTCAGTTTAAGTACCTGGGTCATATGGTATCCTTTGACCTGAAAGATGATGCTGATATAGAGAGAGAGCGCAGGGCGTTGTCTGTTAGAGCGAACATGATCGCTCGCAGGTTCACCCGTTGTTCTGTCCCTAAAGAAACGCTCTTTAGAGCCTAATGCACTTCCTTTTACACGAGCAGTCTGTGGGTGGACTACACGCAGAAACAGTACAATGCAATGCGTGTTCAATACAATAATGCATTCAGGATGCTGTTGGGTCTGCCTGGTTACTGGAGCGCGTCGGGTATGTTCGCGGATGCGCGTGTGGATTGTTTCTACACCACCATGCGTAAACGATGCACATCCCTGGTGCGCAGGGTGCGGGCCAGTTCCGATGGCATCCTGAGAATATTTTCTGACAGGTTTGATTGTCTGTACCTGAACCATTGTCATATGGCGCACGTGCTGAATAATCGGGCCTGTCTTAGATATAGTTTTGGAATTAGGTAAATAGTTTTACGTTTACTAACATTAGTTTTAAGATTTGTATTATTACTAACATCTATGATCATTGTGTTTTGTGTTTGTTGTTTATTTATTTATTTATTTAACAGTCAGTCAACAGAGTCGCCTCTTACGTCACCTACGGGATGATATGGGGCTGTGGATAATTTTACACTAATCGATCTGTCAAATTATTAATCTCTAAAGATACTGTGGTCTGGGTCTGGTCTCGAAGTGTCTTACGAAGAAACAATTTTCCAATGTAAAACATCCATGATGTTTTGACTTTATTGCTTTTATGGGCTCCTAGATACACTATTATTAAGTGGCGAAGCTTGCGAAGTCACTTATTGATTTCACGATGTCTGTCCGTCTGTCTGTCTGTCCGTCCGTCTGTCCGTCTGTCCCACGATTATCTCGAGAACGGTTTCGAATTTTCAAATTCTGTTTTCAGCAATCTATTACTGATCACCCAAGCATCTGAACCTCCTATTTTGAAACTGATTGCTCAACGGCAACCGTTAGAAACCGCTACAAAGCTGATTGCTTCACCACTTAGCTATGCTGTTTGCTTGCTAGGTTTATTGTTATAATAAATTCTCCAATAAACGCTTAAGAAACATCCGAGTTTCCTGCGTCTTCAAAATAAACTGTACAAGTTAGGCTACACTATTGGGTTACATAAGTACTGCTTTCATGGATTATACATTTTTAAAAGCATATTAAATTCTTCAAGAAAAAATCTTCCTCAATCCTCCCCGTGATCTTGGGTGCTGTAAAGCACCCGAAACGTCGTGAATTAAAAAGTTAAAATAAAAACTTTAGATCTAAGATATCTTACCAAAAATTTCCACTGATCCTTTGAATGATATCTATTGATTCAATAATGGAATATTTATTGTTTACGAGATTTTAATGAAGGACAATTAATTTTTTGAGGTTTATTATCGAAAGTGAACTTTAGGTTTTTGAAATTTTGTACTACTAAGGAGTCTGGTAGTCTTCAGATGTTTATATTTTTATAGGATAAGGGTGACAAACGAGCACACAATCCACCTGATGGTAAGTGGTTATGGCCCATAGACATCTACATCTATCCTCAATTACGAAATAAAATGCAGATGCGTTGTCACCCCAGAGGACTAAGATGGACTGCCTCGTTTCCAGTAAAAAGAGTCTCCGGTTCTCTACACTCACCATTTGAAACACAGCAGCGTTAAGTTGCTATTTTACGCTGCTATTCTGTGACAGCGTGGTCCTTCCCCGCTCGAGCCGACCCATTCGTGCTTCAACTATACCACTAATATAGCTGCAGCATGGCTCTACCACGTATAAAATATATACTCGTAGAAGGCTGAGAAGGACTAACATTGTGCGAACCACTTGTTTGTTTGCCAACTAAATTTCATAAACGTAAACCTTATCATTAACCTTATTGATTATTGAATCGCCTATTGAAAAAATACTATCTTGACAGCAACACACATTTGCACGGTGACAATTTCACATATGTAACCGTGATGAACTCAATATTTCATGTGAAAAATTATCAAACATTTCATAAGAACTACGAAATGTAGGTTCAGGTGCGGCCAATATCGCTGATAGAGCATCTTTGCATGAGGCTAAGCCTATAATAGGTCTAACCAATACATGAGCATTCAAATTGTATGTTTTTCGGTTGCTTCTCTTACAAGGACAAGACGAAACCCTTATAGGATCAATTTTGTTGTCAAGTAGCGATATCAAGTTGAAAGTAATATCAAATATTAAAGTCAACGATTACTTGAAAAAGTAAAAAAAAATCAAGTTTATAAGTCAATGCAATCAAAATATTTATTTATTTATTTATTCAGCCAAACTTATCACTAACATTACAGGATCTAATGACCTAATGCGCTAGTGAAAACAGTAAACATTTTAATTATTGTAACATATTATAAATAACGCAGTCCTTGTGAATTCACTCATAGAACATACAAATATGTCAACATCCTCATGGATAAGGTTAAGTAGTCTGGTGGCGCGAGTGCGCGGCGCCTCCCGCAGCAAGTTGGTAGGAGCGCGCGGTACCGCCAGCAGCCGCGGCCGTCGCTTTCGCCACACGTATTTCTCCGGCACATTGAAACAGAAACAGAAACAGAAACTTTTTTATTCAATATAGATTATAAATAATACTTATTGAAAGTCACTCTATTGTATAATTACCACTGGTTCGAAAAAAAAACGTCTGTCCTGGGAAGAACCAGCAAGAAACCCAGCGGGACTTTTTTTTAAATAACAGCTTACAATCATGTACGTTACACAAATTAACAACACAACAAATTAGATATAGCTTGGTAGGGATCACCTCATTTCCAGGGGTTATTATTTTTTATATATAAAAAGTACGTGTCACGTTGTTTGTCCGCGATGGACTCCTAAACTACTGAACTGATTTCAATGAAATTTTTGGTCAGTGTGCAGTTTGGTCCAACTTAAAAGATAGGATAGCTTACATCTCAATTTATAGTCGCAATACAATATTATTTTATTGAAAATTATTTGTCTATTATTTGACAGTCACAATTATCTGTTAGCTCCAAACGATTCTGTCCTTAGAGTACCTCAACTAAAATACTCTAAGATTCTGTCAGATGACGATATCTGTTGACTGGATTGAGTAAATATTTAATAGATGGCGCTATGTTAAAAATACAAACGTTTAATATAAGCTACAATTTCTGTAAGTATTCAACAGATAGAACCGATTTCAAAAAAAATTTGCAGACTGTGTTCAGTTTGGTCCAACTTGAGAGATAGGATAGTTTTTTTCCCGATAAGTGACCCTCAATTTTTTTATTGCTAATTTCAGGAGTTTTTTAGGGAAAGCAAATGGTCGTTCGGAAAGGGCAGAATAACGTCTGCCTGGTCAGCTAGTCATCTATAAATTCTTTAATATTATAATAACCCTTTTTATACAAACTTAGTTTAATAAAGTTTTTGAACTTTGATCAGGTCAAATTTTGTACATTTTCTGGAATTTTGTTGTAAAAGCGTATACATCGCCCCAAGAATGAATTACTGACTCTATGGAGTCGAGTAACTGGTACTACTAGCTTGTGTCTGTTCCTAGTATTTACAGAACGAATATCACTTATTTTTGTAAAACTACTTTTATTTTTGTGTACGTACATTACATTTTCATAAATGTATTGAGAGGCCAAAGTTAATATATTAATTTCCTTAAATTTTTGTCGCAGCGACTCTTTAGGCTTTAAATATATACCCTCCAAGAAATAAGGATTGTCTATCTTTCCTCTTATTACTTGGAGAATATATGATATTAATGCGAGGTTCCGCCTAACACGGAGTTCATTATATCCCACCATACCTAAAACGAATAAGGTTGGATATTTTAGTGGATAAAAAGGATATACGCCATAATATTTGAAATATAGAAATCTAACATTTTGTTTTAAATCCCTCCAGCATAGACAGCAGAGACTATATTTAGTTTCATGTGGAGCCCAGATAGCGCTGCACTCAAGCTGGCTCCTAACTAAGGCTTCATACAGTGCTACAATGGATTTAATGTTAGTGAAACAACGAGCTCTGTGCAGTATAAAACCTAAGTTGCGATACGCTTTCTTGCAGATGCCCGCTATATGATTTTGGAAATTGAGTACTGAGGTGAAACGAACACCCAAATCATTAACCTCGTTCACTCTTGGCATTTCATCCAGTGCATACGTATAGCGCACGGGTTTGCGTGCGCGAGTAAAAGTTAGCGTTACACACTTAAATGAATTAAACTGCAATTTATTATCCTCACACCACGCTACCACCCTGTCAATGTCGCGTTGTAACCTCTCACAGTCCTTCGGTTCCCTGATCGGTAGATACAGCTTGAGGTCGTCAGCGAACAGCAAACATTTAGCGTCAATCACAACACTCGGCAGATCGTTTATCATTAATGTAAACTCGACAGGACCGAGATTGCTGCCCTGACTCACACCAGATCGAGTGTAATATGGTTTCGATACGATACCAGCGTATTCCACATATTGTTGCCTGTCCCTCATGTAACTGGCAAAACATTGTAATAAGTGTGGAGTAAAACCAATGATTGCTAACTTTTTAAGTAATACGTCGTTATCGAATTTTTTAAAATCAAAATAAGCAACGTCCACTTGTACTCCACTGTCCACTACCGGCTGAAGATGCGGCCGTTTATGTCAAATATAAACTCGCAAACTCACCCATCAAGACTTATTAACTTTCCGTTGATTTAGATTTTAGAATCATGTGGAGAATAGAATCATTTAGGTGTTTACCTATTATTGAATGTGCACTTAGTTTATATTACTCTATTAGAATTAAGCATATGTATCAGTGTAACATTTGTTGGTGAACCAAATAAATAAATAAATTAAATAAATGAAATTGGTCATTAAGCAAGGTCTCACAGCACAAAAAAGAAAATCG
Organism: Parnassius glacialis; assembly: GCA_033319125.1. Taxonomy (NCBI): domain Eukaryota; kingdom Metazoa; phylum Arthropoda; class Insecta; order Lepidoptera; family Papilionidae; genus Parnassius; species Parnassius glacialis. The sequence continues at coordinate 1,553,317 of JAVANC010000007.1, read as the reverse complement.
TTAATTTGTAATCGCAAAGGAAGTTACGCATTATAATATAATTATTAATATTTTGTGATGTGATGATCTCATTTGTTATCCGAAATAGAGATTTATTATTTTTAAAACTAACTTACTTTGCGAATACAAACTTACATTTGCAATTGGAGTATTGACCGTGGTGAAGATCGATGTATGGGAGAACAATTTTTTTTTCGTTTGCCCTTCATACTGACATACCTTAGAGCTTTATTAGGGCAATGGTCGGTAGCTATAATTAATGAATTTCATTCAGTAAGTCAATTATTTTGGTAAAAGTGATAAATAATCGGTCATTACTATAATTGTCATCCTGAGAAGGATGTACTCGTATTTTTGAATTAACTTTAATTTGATTTACGATGCTCTTCAAGGGTTGTCATAAAATATAGTGATGAAACCTGTGAGGAAATAAATGAACACCATTTAATAAAATAATATTAGTTAATTCCGTCAACTCACATTGAGCAGCGCAGTGGACAATTCCATGTTTCAAAGCTGTCTGAGAAATAACACGTAACTTATGAATGACTTTAGGACGCCAGGCTGTTATTATATATTTAATTATTTTGCTTTTTTTCCTCCACCCTTTCATTGTTGACTCACCACACATTCGAACCAAACGGTTCGCTACGTCGTTCATCATGTGTACAGCAAAGGAGTGGAATAAGTTGCCAGCATCTGTCTTTCCAACCGATTACAGTGTGGGTATCTGCAAGGCAAGAGTGAATAGGCTTTTGTTAAGTCAGTGCGCTTCACCATCTTTACATCACCACTTACCATCAGGTGGGACAGTTAAGCACTGGCTTAGAATAATATAAAAAAAAACTGCACCGCAATTAAAAGATAATTAAAAAACCTGTATCTACCTATTCGAAAAACAAAAACAATGCGGAACATTCTAACAAAAAACTGTAGCTCTATTTTTAGGATGCGCGCGATGTTTTTAAACAATGGTAATTTTTGTTTACACACAATTTCTGTGAGTAATATTCAGTAGTAATTTTCATGGCTAGAGTTGTGTTGGAAATTATCTTGCACTACGGTAGTAAAAGGTAAAAGTTTGTGTGTGTACCTATACTTAACGTATTCGAGTCTACAATAATGACATTCTTGGTCCCGCGCGAATATGGTAAATTATGTGTAAGTCTTACTATGCCCGACTAAGAAATAACTAAATATTATGCATTGTTAAAATATTCTTGCTGTGATAATTTTTAGGCCCGCCACACACATACGGAATCCCGTTTTGCCCGCAAAATTTCGAACGGAAAAATACCGTACGTGTGTGACGGGTCATAGATTTTATATGAACTTGCTGCGTTCGGAATCTCAAATCGGAATATCGAAACGGAATCCCGAAACGGAATTCCGTACGTATGTGGCGAGCCTTATTATCAGGAACTAGTGTATTTTTTATTTTCTTTTTTGTTTAATTTGTATAGTGTATTAATTTCTGGTTTTGTTGAATAAATAATGTATATTTTATTATATAAATATACTAGCTGACCAGGCAGACGTTGTTCTGCCCTTTCCGAACGACCATTTGCTTTCCCAAAAAAACTCCTGAAATTAGCAATAAAAAAATTGAGGGTCACTTATCGGGATAAAAACTATCTCTCAAGTTGGACCAAACTGCACACAGTCTGCAAATTTTTTTTGAAATCGGTTCTATTTGTTGAATACTTACAGCAACACGTGGTGGTTATACTACTAAATTGTAGCTTATATTAAACGTTTGCATTTTTAACATAGCGCCATCTATTAAATATTTACTCAATCCAGTCAACAGATTTTATCCAGTGGTAGAGCCACGCGGCAGCTTTTGCCGTCGCACGGATGGGCCGGCTCGATCCGGGGTGGTACCACGACCTCACAGAATACCAGCGTGAAGTAGAGGTTTACCTCTGCGTTTCGTTTGGTGAGTGCAGGTGGCCGGAGGCCCTTTTTACTGGAAATGAGGCATTCCATCTTAGTCCTCACGGGTGACAACGCATCTACATTTTGATTTGTAATAGAGGATAGATGTAGATTCCTATGGGCCGCAGCAACCACTTACCATCAGGTGGACTGTGTGCTCGTTTGTCACCCTTATCCTATAAAAAAAAAACAGATATCGTCATCTGACAGAATCGTTTGGAGCTAACAGATAATTGTGACTGTCAAATAATAGACAAATAATTTTAAATAAAATAATATTGTATTGCGATTATAAATTGAGATGTAAGCTATCCTATCTCTTAAGTTGGACCAAACTGCACATTGACCAAAAATTTCATTGAAATCAGTTCAGTAGTTTAGGAGTCCATCGCGGACAAACAACGTGACACGTACTTTTTATATATAAAGATTATAAGTGATGTGTCTTGTCTAGGGGGCGAGTAGTGTTCTTCAAACTGAGTAAAACACATCATTTTTATATTGTTTTACGTGGACCTTAGCTAAATTATTTTAACATTTTTAATATAATGGATTTCTTCAAAGTAACGTCTGACTCTATTAATTGGTGGTAGAGCCACGCAGCAGTTTTTGCTGTTGCACGTATGGGCCGGCTCGAGCCGGGTTGGTACCACGACCTCACAGAATACCGGCGTGAAGTAGAAGCTCTGCTTTTGCGTTTCGTCTGGGGAGTGCAGGTGGCCGGAGGCCAAATTACCCCCCCCCCCCCATCAACATGGTAGCGGAATTACACGAAAGACTACCCCAGGAGGATACCGGCACCCCTGGAGAATCCCTCCCTGAGCATCCTAGACCATGTTATTCCACTCCTGTGCGTGGGTGCTCAGGCTGCCCCGCGTATTCTGGGGGGAGGGGGAGGGGCAAAATTTCGCTCCAAAACATAACTGCTCGGGACAAACTGAGCAACAATACCAAAGCGACCCCTGCCACGCTATCCGTGAATTTCTGCAACATCAGGGGATTTCACTCGAACCTAAACGCCGTCCACTACCATCTCGAGACGGCGAAGCCGGCCTTGCTCTTTCTGACCGGGACGCAGGTTTCCTCTCCGGCTGATATTTCGTATCTCTCCTACCCGGGGTACAAATTGTAGCACTCCTTTGTGCCTCGGGCTGGAGTTTGCGTGTATGTCAGAGAGGACATCTGTTCTCGACGCCTCGTCAGTCTTGAAGGTTCGGACCTGTCCATCCTTTGGCTACGCATAGACAGCGACGACCATCCGCGCGTCTATGGGCGCCTCTATAGGTCCCATAGCGGTAATGCCGAAACAGACCGACTCATCGACCACGTCCAAATGGCTACAGATTCCTTTCTACAATAGGTCCCATCCGCAGAGATCGTGATCCTTGGCGATTTTAACGCCCAACACGCCGAATGGCTCGGTTCACGTTTAACCGATTATACGGGGAGATCTGTTCATGACTTTGCTTTGGCATATGGTCTGACACAACTGGTTACTTCGCCTACTCGGATTCCAGATGTGGAGGATCATACACCTTCCCTGTTGGACCTTCTGCTGACCTCTCATCCAGACGGATATCAGATTTCCGTCGATGCTCCTCTCGGCTCTTCGGACCATTGTCTGATCCGGAGTGTGGTGCCACTCACGCTCCCCTCGCGGTTGCATTTTGCAGGTGTGTTTGGCATTACAGGTCGACGGATTGGGACGGAATGCTGTATTTCTTTGCATCCTACCCATGGGGGCGGGTTTGCTTCTCGCCGGATGATTCCAGCGCTGTTGCTGACTCTGTCACTAGTGTGGTGCTACAGGGAATGGAACTATTTATTCCATCATCTGTGGTACCCATCGGAGGCAGATCTCAGCCTTGGTTTGGTCGCTCCTGTAAGACTGCATTACGCAGTAAGCAGGAGTGTTGTCAAGCCTGGGCTGCGGCTTCGGCGACTCGGGATGTAAACACCAGCACACTTAAAAAGAAGTATAACTTTGCCTCCAGGTCCTTCAAAAGAGTTATTCCCAAGGCAAAGTCAGATCACATAGGCAGAATTGGCGAGAAACTAGTTCGCCTTCCTTCGAGAACCCGTGCATTCTGGTCTCTCGCCAAGGCTATCCAAGGGAATTTCTGTAAGCCATCACTACCATCTCTGCACAGGGAGGACGACTCACTGGCCCATGCCGCAAAAGACAAAGCCGACCTTTTAGGCTCCCTTTTTGCGTCCAACTTGACTCTTGATGACGGGGAGAAAACACCGCCGACCATCCCGCGGCGTGAGTGCTCCATGCCGGATGAGCTGTTCTCACAGCACTCGGTTCGCAAAGCACTCCTCTCCCTGGACATCCAGAAGTCGAGTGGGCCTGACGGAATCCCCCCAATTGTGCTGAGGACGTGTGCTCCGGAGTTGGCACCGGTCCTAACGCGTCTTTTCCGGTACTCCTAGGCGTTGTCCCGAATTTATGGAAGACAACTTTTGTCCATCCGATCCCTAAAAAAGGCGACCGCTCAGACCCGTCCAACTACAGGCCTATCGCCACCACCTCCTTGTTCTCCAAAATAATGGAATCCATTATAAACTGTCAACTCATGCGGTACCTAGAGAATCACCAGCTGATTAGTGACCGCCAGTACGGTTTTCGTCGGGGTCGATCAGCTGGTGATCTTCTGGTCTATCTGACTCATAGATGGGCGGAGGCAGTAGAGTCCAAGGGGGAGGCGTTGGCCGTTAGTTTGGACATTGCGAAGGCCTTCGATCGGATTTGGCACAAAGCGCTTCTTTCGAAGCTCCCTTCCTATGGGCTTCCCGAGAAATTGTGCGATTGGATCACCAACTTCCTTGCAGATCGGAGCATCAAGGTCGTTGTAGACGGTGCATGCTCCGACTACAAGCCTATTAACGCTGGTGTTCCACAAGGCTGTGTGCTCTCACCAACGCTGTTTCTTCTGCATATCAATGATATGTTGCCAACTGGTAACATTCATTGCTATGCGGATGATAGCACTGGTGATGCTCTATACACCGGACGTGCCAATATTTCACGGGAAAACTTCGCCGAGTACCGGAACAAACTTGTGTCTGAAGTCGAGTCTCTGCTGAGCAAAGTCTCGGATTGCGGGCGACTAAATCTAGTCCAGTTTAATCCTCAGAAGACACAAGTTTGCGAGTTTACCGCTAAAAAGAACCCCTTTGTCGTATCTCCTTAGTTTCAAGGCACTCCCCTTCTTGCCTCAGCCAGTATCGGAATTCTCGGAGTCGACGGCGCAGGTTCAGCCTCACATGGAATACTGTTCCCATCTCTGGGCATGGGCTCCCCAGTGCTAGCTCCTTCCACTTGACCGCATCCAGCGCAGAGCGGCCCGAATCTTCGACGACCGAGTCCTTTCCGATCGGCTCGATTCATTGGCACTGCGAAGAGATGTTGCATCCCTTTGCATTTTCTTTCGCATCTACCACGGGGAGTGCTCTGAGGAATTGTTCGGATTAATCCCAGCCGCCAAATTTCACGAACGCACATCGCGGCAGAACTCCCGATACCATCCACACCATCTGGATGATTGGCGGTCCACCACTGTGTGATTTAGAAGATGTTTTCTTCCTCGCACGACTTCCTTGTGGAATCGATTACCATCAGCGATTTTTCCGGACCGATACGACTTAGGGACCTTCAAGAAAAGAGCGTACTCCTTTTTAAAAGGCCGGCAACGCATCTGTATTTCCCTCCCTGGTGTTGCAGTTGTTGATGGGCGGCGGTAGTCATTTACCATCAGGTGAGCCGCATGCTTGTTTGCCCCCTCTCCTATAAAAAATAAATAAATCCTATTATCACCATCATCATCATTACAGCTCTTCATAAGTCCTTTGGTAATAAATAATTTGCGATGTTTGTTATTATAAAATCAGCAATATTTGCATCTCACTTTTTCACTTTTTCATTTTTCTTTTTTACTCACTATGTGTTTATGTGTGGTAGGTGCAACAAGTGTAGCGTCGTAATAGTGGTACTGGTTGTTGCATATTCGACCGAACGTTACTCACTAGAGGGCGCACTGAAAACCAGCTTCGTGGATAATACCACGAAATAATGCTGAGTGTAGCCCTTTTATACCAAACCCACACACATAGTAAAATTTTGATGGTAATGATTTTATTTATGTTTTAATTTTGTTTTGATCTGTAGTTATAAGTTTTTAGTGCATAATATCTTTTGTAACATGTGTGTTGGTGTTTGATATAATAAATTATTTTTCTTTCTTTCTTTCTTTCTTTCTTTGCTGAACATAGGTCAAATAAATAAATAAAACAAATAATAGTATGATATAATTGAGATAATAATTCTCAATAAATCCTATAGTCAAATATAGTTTATGCATAATTTTCTAAACCTGCCATTATATTTAAGACAGGACGAGACGACAGGTGGTAGATGTTATTCTGTAGTATTCTTATTAACTTAATGTTCCCCTCAAATTAAATACAAAAATCAAAAACGCATATTTCAAAGGGTTGTTTATAAGTTGGATTATCATAGAAGTAATGGTAACAATCAAGCACACAGTCCACCAAATGATAAGTGGATGCTCTGGCCTATTGATCAAGATGGAATGCCTAATTACCAGCAGAAATGGTCTCTAAATTACTGTAATTTAAAATTAAAAATGTTGTACAGCCGACTTCAATATAAGTTATTTAAGAATAAAGATTCCCGACATTGTTTCAAGTTTTGTTGCCAACACTAGGTTTATTTATTACAGAAACATTTGTTGGCAACACGTGTTGGCAACAAAACTTTGGTGGAGACGCGGCTTAACAATGCATTTTTTAGCTCTAAGTGAGATATTGATGCGTTTGTTACATAATTTAAAATTAAAAATTTTGTACAGCTGACTTCAATATAAGCGACTTCAATATAGGTTATTTAAGAATAACTCAATAACCATTGGTCTGTCCTTGATCAAATTCCACCACACGAGAACTATCAGCTTTCATATAAAAAAAGAATCATCGAAATCGGTTCGCCCAGTACAAAGTTATGAGGTAACACACATAAAAAAAGACATACACTCGAATTGAGTACCGTCTCCTTTTTGGAAGTCGGCAGAAAACTAACATACTTCTTTTATATTTGTGTTTATTTTTTTATATGTATAATACACGTTATATCAGATAAGCCCTCATTTGACATAAGTATGTTAGTATTGGATACTCTTGAGTGTTGAATCGTGTTTATTACTGTTGTAAATTCACCTTTGTATAAGTAATAATATAATGGACCTTTAATTGGCTTACTGTTGTTATTAGTATTATCTATCCTATTTATGATAGCTTGTCGTGAAGCGACAATTAAAAGAGAAAGAACCTAACCTAAGAACAGCAAAACAACAAAAGTAGACCAAGAAAATAATATATTTAAAGTTTTAGAAAAGTATTTACAATTTTATAAAAAAAATGAAATATGAAGATGATGGATGAAATGATATTACAATTAGGTTTTAAAAAAAATAAAGATAGGAGAATAGGACAATATAGTTTTATAGTGGAGCCTGGAGCCTCGCTGCTTTTGTAGAAATAGGCACACGCAGAGCTTGAGGTTTCTCAGCGGCGACGGCACGCAGCGCCTGGACTGGGCACACGCAGCGTCCGGAGCCGGCGCACGTAGCGCCTGGGGTAGGTGCGCTCAGTACTTGGAGAAGTAGTCGCCGCGCCCAGAGGTAGCGCGGGCAATAGGTGCACTCGGCGCCTGGAGCAAGCAGTCGTAGCGTGCCCGAAGGTAGCGCGGGCAGTAGGTGCACCCGGCGCCTGGAGCAAGCAGTCGTAGCGTGCCCGAAGGTAGTGTGGCCCCGCGCTTGAAGCAGACTGCCGACGACTTCACGTGTAGATGGAGGCTTGCAGGATCCCGGGGCAAAGCGGCCCCGGGATAAGGCCTTTAGTAGATGTTTCTCGTTGGAGAACTGAAGCGAGACTGTCCTGTATTCTCCAATTGTTCGGCTTTTATACCTTTTTAGAGAGAACGAGAAATTATTTAAATTAAAACGAAATTTATTGTAAATGACCTACAGCCAAAGAGTATTTATGTAGGAAGAACATCATACCAGAGACGAATTTGAATAAAAGTTACCATAACAACCACATAAACGATGGTTGTCAAATTGAGCAATTTTTAGTTTTAGGACTGTTATTAAGAAACTATTACATTTAAGTAAGAAATGAGATATTATTCATATAGGAAAAACTAATGCACGGCAGCGTGCGCGAAGCCTGAAATTGTAGAGTTACAGAGAATTCAATAAAAGACCGAAAAACGTAAGACTTCATTGACAGCTATTTTAAAAGTGCTAAATAGTGTGAAAATACGAAGTAAAATGATATGTTATTGTGTAAAAACGTTACAGGATCCTATAGAAATAAAGGTGATGCAAAATATAAATGCAGAAAATCAAAATCAGAATGGAAAAATAGTATAAAGTGATGCAAAACATGAATGCAGAAAATCAAAAACAGAATGGAGAAATAGTGTACAAAGAAATGAAAGTAGCATAACACTACAAGCTGTTGGTCTTCCAAATAAAATAAAATAAAAGATCTTTACAGACAGATAGGCAGATGAACAACAAAGTTCTGTTTTTACTCATGACTCCAACAAAACACACAAATTTCTTTACTGTTTTCTATAAGATAAACCATTAACATTAACAAAACGTAAGATAAACGTATGTCTTTCGGGTTCCACCATTTTGTAATCCACTTCTATTTCCAAAGCTGCCACGTTGTAAGAATCTACAAAATTTTATAATAACGGAACCTTAATAAACTTTCTGTCCCAGTGAAACTGTGCAGCCGTTACGCGTTTAGGATAATCCTAAATCATGTATAAGTACGTTATCCCTCTTATCCCTAAGGACTAAGAAACTTTTATGTATGGCAGTTGGTATTGTTGATCGAAGGTGTGGCACGTTAGTTCTAGTCGCTCACGGAAGGCATTAAGAGGGTAGCTGAACATCTTTCCTCGATAATTGCGACCTATTTATTATAAGGTAGAGCAAACTATTTTCACGTAGTTCTACCACGTTAAAATATCTTTACTCAAGGGACGTTTTAGAAGGAAGAAAGGGAAAAATATATTATTTAGGATAAGGAAGTTTATCGACCAAATTGGCGATATATTGAAAACTATCTATTCTCCGTGACTTCGCCCACATGTAATTTAGGGTTTTAATTTTTTTGCGCGGAACCGTTATTATTTTTCTAAAATAAATAACCTAAGTTACTCCTTATAACATCAGTTATCTGCCAGTGAAAGTCCCGTCAAAATCGGTCCAGCCGTTTCGGAGATTACCCGGAAAAAACAGACAGACAGACAAACATTTACAAATTATAATTTTGTGATAAGTACCGTAAATACTTTCATATGCATTGAGTAAAAAGCTGTTATTTTGACATTACAAACATCAATTCAATCAATTTTATTTATTTGTATAATATTATCAAGTGAAAATCGCTCTTAGGCAAAACTTGTATCATTTAAATTTGCCTAAGAGGCGCATCTTGGGAAAAAACCTTTGGTCAGCAGCAGATGCTAGGTGATGGTGACGATAGCTATAGGAAGTACCTACGTAAGTAACGTACATCGCCGTTGTCGAAATCACTGTACCGCTGTTAAAAAAAAATGAATACAAAACAAAATATGAACGTCAAAAGTTTCCGTGTTCAGAACGTGACACACATAACACAATTTAAAGTTGCAGAACCTTGAAAACATTTGATAAACAGAAGATGAAAATCGATACGACAAAGTTGCTAGTCAACTTCGCGATCGGGCGAAACCGGCGCCACACACGCTACTGAACTCTGGCTTAACTTTAACCCACATAACAAAGTTCAATGTAAACACAATACGGCGAAGTTTCCGAGGCAGTTCACGGCCGCGGGGCGTCGGCCCCCGCTGTCGCGGCGCCCTCACACACCCTCCGCGGACTCGGCCGCCCTCCTCCAAGTACTACTCAAATTTCACCCCGCGAGACGCCTGCCATTGCTCTCGCTAAGCGGTACCGTCTAACGTCTCCAAAACTTTGATTAACTGCTCCCATTGGATCAGATCAGTTTTACTTTATTGTGTATAACCTAACATATTCTAACTAGGAATGTTTTATTTCATAACATAACATTATGAGAACACAAGTCCCAGCATAATATAAAAAATGAATAAACTACTTTAAATTTTAATTGAAATTTTAGTCGACTTAAAAACTCATGGGGTTATTTATTCGACTGTACTTTTTACACAATATCTTTACCGATATTGTGAACCGATATTAATGATTCTTTCTTTCTTAACTATACCTCAAGAGTGGTCACATTTTAATTTGTAGAAAAAATCCACCCCTTTAATGTAACTTTTGAGATGACAACATTACAGTTGTACTGTGTTATGCGGGTGTAAGAATATCCACTAGCATATATCATCCCGTTGGTATCATAAGAGGCGACAGAGGGAAACCAATCAGGAGACGGGCAGCAGCATCTTCCCAATAACGACTAAAAATAATAAACTGCGGTTGCCAACCCGGTTGCCAAGCGTGGCCGCTATGGCAAATATCCCCCCTATGATGCAATCTATTGGGAGACCTACGTAGTATTTTCAGCAGTGGAGTTAATAGGCTGTATCGGTAACGGTATTCAAGTTGTTAACCTCAAGGGTTGTGATATTACTTAGTGTGCTGAAAACCGTATTGAAATTATTTTTTGCATGGCAAGAACGGCGAAAGGTCACATTTATATTTACTTATTCAACACAGGCCACACGCATAATTTGCCTCATAGGAGAGATGTTTGGCATAGTGGCTGCACTAAACTGGCGTTTGGAGTTTTCATAAGGTGCTACCCTTCTCTTTTTTATTTCGCTCTGTCGCCTCCTACAACACCCATGGCATGAAATTGGGTTGTGGATTTTCTTACGTCTTCACTATTTGGCAATGACATACTATAAACGAAATTTTCTTTACAAAATCTTGCTTCAATACCTAGCTAGTTGCTATTCTTTATCAGTCTAGATATTTCAGGTTTGATGTAGGTATCTTTATTATGTTCGAATGCATTTAGCAGCGTGTCGTCATACAATACAATAACTTTATTTCAGGCATCAAGGACTAAAAAATTAAGAACATTTGCCCATAGCAATATATACCTTAACGTAAAAATATATATAAGATATAGACATAACACTATTTAGGGAACTTTCTTCTTTGGCGCGTCCTTGTTTCGGGTGAAACACTACCTCAGAGAGCCAGAAATCGGGAGCGAGGAAAGTTTCTTTGTGTTTTGCAGTAATCTGGAGTACGTAGGACTTGAAGTTCGTTGACCTATTAGACTCCGGACGCTGCGAATGTAAAGAGATCAGATCCTTAATGCGGCATCGGCTTCGTTCCTCCACGAAACGCAGGACGTCTTCTCCCAATGTACTTTTGTCCAAACGGGAGATGTTGAGCAGTATGGTTGGCACCACAACACGCAGAGTTGTACTCGCGTTTATTTTGGCGGTACCACGCTGATGACAGACGAGTCTCGACCGACGTCTGTTCTCAACAAGAGTCATAGGTTGGATAAGATGTAGTGATGAAAAAATTTGTCCTATCACAAAGCTGGACGTATACATTATAATAATTTGTAAGCTGTTATTTTATTTAAAAAAAAGTCCCGCTTGGTTCCTTGCTGGTTCTTGCAGGACAGTAGTTTTTTTCGAACCACAGGTAATTAAATGAAAGAGTGACTTTCATTAAGTATTATTTATAATCTATATTGATTAAAAAAGTTTCCGTTCTGTTCTATGTGAATTTTTTGTTAAATTTACTAAAATACATATAATATATATATATATATATATATTATTTTCAAGTAAATTGAAAACACAAGGTTGTAAAACGTGAATAATCTTGATAATAATTTCAGAACTACAATTCTGATAATACACCTGTCTAAAAGTATTCCAGAAAGCGCGCACCTACTGTCTTATCAAATGACACCGTTTGATATGCGCCTTCGCCACCTTATCTATCATGTCGAAATTCTTCCACTTATCTACTATTGTAAGGTACCTATTCTGATGAAGGTATACTTTGTATGGTACTTAAAACTATTTTGACCTTAGATTAGGTCTATTTGTATTAAGTTTTGTGAAATTAATCGAATTGTTTCATTCCCAGTTTTCATCAAAACTGCATCAATTAATTATTTGCTAATATAGTTTAAACCTTCGCTGCGAGTTGTATGAGTGGAATTAGGATCACATTGGCTTAGAACCAAATTTGCCTCGGAACTTAAAAATTATGTTCATAAGAATATGTATTATGCTTGGTAAAAGAGAAAATAGTGAATTTATCTATCGTCAGCGAGATATAACGTAATAAACGTGTATCTCCATTGTAAACAACTCGTCATTGTGATGGAGCCGTTGCTAACAGATAGCGTACCGGAGGCGACGGCCCCGGACGACTGTGGAGCGCCCGTGACCGCAGGAGCCCTACTGGTCCCGTAACGGAGCCCTGAATCCGACTTATCGATATGTTACTGATTGGCGGAGTTGAGTGTTTGCGCGGCTGATATGGACAACGGGGACCAATCGATTCTCCGGTTCGTGAAATCTTATCAACGATCATGGTGGACATCGCACCTCGTGTCAGTTCCCCGATATCGTATCTAAAGATATCATGAGTGTATAAATATGGGCCCATCGATCGATCGGCTCTCTATCGAAGTTTGCTGTGATTACCATTGACAGTGGTTGCGAGTTGTGCCACCTGCCCGGGAGTTGGAGCTGGAGGTCCACTTTAGGGTAACATGTGTGTCTACAATCAGTTTTTGTAGCAATTAACCTTTTAAAGTTTTTATTTAATTAGATTAAACGTGTTACATTTCTAGTTTTTATATTATACTAAAGTTTGTCAACGTGGCCGTAGAATTTTTTAAATGTAAACGTAATTACAATAACTTTTTTTAATTATCTTGTGGTAAACGTTTTATTTGATCCATCATCAAGTGTCACAGTTTGAAGTTTGAAGGTAGAATCGTGATTACGTAATCAACATATGGTGTCCCAATGGCACATGTGGCTAACCTATATGATTTTCTGCTTATTTTATAACTACATCATAAATTAAATTTGGTAGAGAATAGAATAAAACATAGTAGGGCCGTTAATACGACAGGGAAAAGCGGGGTTCTTATCAGAACGTTAGCCGCACCTTTCCAAGCGGTGATAGCGAGCCGCGCGAGCGCGCTCTACGATTGTCACACTGAGCAAACACGTAGACATCGTTCACTTTGCATAAATGCTCCATTTTGTTTTTCAGTTGGCGAGCAGCACGTACAAGGCTCCACGTCTGAGTTGGACAGGGGATCTTGACAGTTTAACATTGAATGCTGCCAGATCTATCTTTCCAGCTCACGCGTGTAGCCGCCCACTTCAATAAAAATGCTACGTGGCCACCGTCTAATATATGAACTGTTCCAGACTAAAGCGTGAAGGATTAAGTGGAGGTGTGATCTCTTCACTTTTTATGCTTAAAGTGAGATTCAACTCCTCCAACTTAACCCTGAATCGCTATATCGACACAAACGAAGCGATTTTCTTATTATTGTGTTAAAATTATATTTTTTTGTTTTTTTTTATGTGATTTTTGTTTGTATATAATAATGTGTTTGTATAATATGTTGTCTATAATAAATGATTCCTACTTTACATTTTTCATTTTATTCAACCCAATATTTGTATTTATACAATACAAGAGCAGAAATAAAAATAACATTAGTTAAATCATAAGACTACATTTAATTAAAAACATAGTTCTATAAAATATAGGTCTAAAATAAGAACAGCAAAGAAACCTTACTTAAATTTTAGCGCTTCTATATCAAACCGATGGCATTGAGGTGGCGCCACTGTGCGCGCATGCGAGTATTATTAGAGACCCAAGCTGCGCGAACCAACACGAAGTGCAACGCAAATCAGTAAAAAAATCTCAACACAAACAAAAAATTAGCAAAAAATTGTTGGTAACACCGGTGCGCTAAAAAAGCTTGCAAACTTCACGCACATAACCTGCGCTGGACATCGACTCGTCCGTATCAAACTGGGAAAATGTATATTGATTTTTCAAAGAAAAGTCAACCGATGTAACAAAACACCGTTCGCGGAGTGTTTATACGCGTATTGAAACGCCGCGGTTAATGTGCAGTGTCGTCAAAATGGTGCGACAGTGTTTCTCGGAGCGTTCCGAGTGAGATTGAAGAGAGTGTTGCGTCGCTCGGTTGACGGCCCGGAGCCCGGCCGCGGCCAGGGCCTGGGCGCGCCATGGACGCCGCCGCCGACCCGCTGCGAGCGGCCAGGCCGTGAGTATCTCGTCCACAGCCTCGTGCAGCTGTGGCGACTCCGCCCGTGTACTTACGCGGCGGATTATTTTGGGCCCCGTGAACCCATCCGCAGTCCGCAGTTGCGAAACGTTTCGTGCGCGCTCGTTTCTCGCTCCCGCGCGGTGCCGACATTCTCTCGGCCGTACGGCGTCACGGCCGCCGCTGCGTTGCGCCATTTCGCAGCGGCCGCATCGTCCGCGAGCGCGAGAACACGGCGACGTCGCCCTGTGAAGGCGCCGCCGATAGCGATCTCGCAGCGCGGCGCCCGAGCGTGACCGCCTCCGCTCCGTTCCGAGAGCGCCGTGCATGAATGGCTCGGACAGCTCATAAATCAGAATCGTGTTTACAGTTTTTGTGGGGTCGCAGGGAACCTACCGCGCCGCCCTTTGTTTCGGGCGGTGCGAGAGGATCGCCGTCCGTCCTCGCGCTCGCTGGCGCTCTCGAATCGCCGAGTGAAATATGGCTAGGTGCATAATATACGCCGTGCACTACACACATACGAACGTACGCGTCTACATATCTATAGTGCAACGAAGGCTGTAATACCTAACTACTCAAACAAAGCATTTTGCCCATAAATCTATACTGCAGGCCCGAAACGATCAACTTTTGCGTTCTTTGTAAATTTCGTGGCGCACGAGTGCCGTGTTGTTGTCGTAGCGTTATTGCGGTAATAAAAAACATCTGCGATTGTCAATTATTACATTTATGTATGCGTTTTGAGGTTATGTCGTGATTTGTGCTATAATAGCAAGGTTTAAACGCTAATGGACGCTAAATTGAATATAAAAGACATTCTAAAAGTAGTATGTGTCCCATTTCAGTGCTAATTGTGTGTTATAATCATAAAATGTGTTGTGGACTCAGGGAGAGTGGATGAATACTGCCAGCCATATCCCTAGCGGTGTGCCAATTGTTAAAAATACAGCATTGAGACTGTTTTAGGTATTCAGTATTCAGTAGGTTTGTTTAGTGTTTAATGTGATTGAATCACTGCTGCTAAGTGTGACAAGTGAGAGTTTGGTGTATCAGAAGTCCATGTGTAAAAGCTGCACAGATGCTCAGGTGATATTCATCCCCATGGGGATGTTTGTTTCTAGTCCTTTCACATTAATAAAGTTTAACCATAAATCATTCTTTATTACATATAGTTCACCCAAATGCTTAAACTAACATAAAATCTTACACTGTTTAACATCAATTAAACTGAAAAACAAAATAGTAATATCATTGTTGCCACATAAGGTAGTCATTATTTAGTGTGATAGCCCATTTCTTAATTATGATTGACATATTCTCAACAAATTATATTAAAATGTAATACTGAATTTATAATATCATTTCTTGTTCATTCACAACACTACTATTTACATGTTATACTCATATTATATGTGATAGTTGTACAAGATATAAATACTTAATTTTACAAACTGTATCAGAATTTATACAAACAATAAATAGATACATAGTATTTTGATAAGTAAACACAACACTCATTAAAAATGATAACATATTGCATCTCCTTTATGTCAGATTGTTTGAAAAGGGATACATATATATTTATTTTGTCATTATTTAGTGTTAAAGCTTTGTTTTCTTAGCATCTACATAATTTCTTAAATCACTAGGTTTGACTATAATCAGAAATCACAAATATCGATTGGCCATAACAGTTGTTACAGGAAAGTCATTGGTTACAACAAGTTCTTAAATTTATAAGGTTATAAATTACATTAGTGTACAATATAGCTTAATTTAGTTACATTGGCGCTTTACATTATTAGTTACATATTTAGTTATTTTGTTTGCACTTACACAAGAATGATGATTCCCAGAGTTACATCAACATGTATTTGCTTAATTTGTAAGCGATGTTAAGATTATATCTTTAATTTAAGGTACCAAAAATTAAAGATATATCTTAAAATTACAATTGTAGATTAAAATATGTCTTAAAATTAGTCTATAAACTATTTTTAGTCTTGGATTATGCTCAGCTCAATATTTGTTTTGAGGAAATGTATACCTATTCAAAATCATTGAAAATTTTCTACTTTACTTTTAGGTTATTGAAATGATGTAAGTTTATCACAATCGATTCTATAATTATATATACATGGTACATAACTCCATTGGAAGTTGCCAAACTAGGAAAAACAATAGTACATAATTTCCCATCCATCAGAGATTACTTATAGTCTCTGCTTGTCCCACTGACATACATATCCTTTTTACATACAGAAACTCTCACACCTGTCATAGGTTAAGTTAGAGGGGTTAGGCAGAGACAATGGATTTCCATTTGGCATAATTCTAACACATCTCTCTCTCGCTTCTTACACATTCTTATGTTTTGCATGCATGCTCATTGATTAAGGGTACTCTTCAGGTAAAGTTTCTTCCACTTTTTATATATTATTATTTAGATAGAATAAGCGACAAACGAGCATGCAGTCCATCTGATGGTAAGTGGAGTGTGGTCCTTCCTGTGTTCCTGCTACAGCTATAATATAGCTGCAGTAAGCTCTACCATATGGTATAAACCTTATTAATTATATTTATGTTTACAACATTGGTATAAAAGTATTATATCTATATTTTTCAATTAACATGTTTAGTAATATTGGAGGTAGAGCCATACTGCAGCTATATTGGTAGTATAGTTGTAGCACGAATGGGTGAGCTCGACTGGGGAAGGACCATGCTCTCACAGAATACCAGTGTAAAATAGCATCTTAACATTGCTGTGTTTCATATGGTGAGTGTAGAGAACTGGAGACCATTTTTACTTGAAAAGAGGCATTCCATCTTAGTCCTCACAGGTGACAACATATCTGAATTTTGATTCGCAAACAAAGATACATGTAGATGTCTGTATGCCACAGCAACCACTTACCATCAGGTGGACTGTGTGCTCGTTTGTCACCCTATCCTATAAAAAAGTTAAGATTCATTTAGTGTAGTGATCTTTTCTGAAGCCTTGCATTTACAATATTAAAGCACATTTCTTTTCCAATTTACTACAAAATGTGTTTATTTTAAATTCTAAAACAAGTGGTATGCAAAAAGCTCAATTATGTTTCAATTACATCTCAGCAGACTTAGCACATATATATATATATAATCTTTATATATAAAAATTACGTGTCATGTTGTTTGTCCGCGATGAACTCCTAAACTACTGAACTGATTTCAATGAAATTTTGCACACTCTGTGCAGTTTGGTCCAACTTTAGAGATAGATAGGATAGTTTTTATCCCGATAAGTGACACTCAATCTTTTTTTATTACGAATTTAAGGATTTGTTCTTAGGAAGGGTATATATATACTACTTATTCATTAGAAGCTAATGTCAGATCTCCTCACTGTCACAAGTTATAACTTAAATTGACTGACCAGAAAATCTTTATTTACTCCACATTTCAATAAATAATAAAATATCATTCTTTTTTATTCTTTGCTTTTTTTTTAATGTAACCTCCATTAGGATTTTCTCCTGTATTGTGAGGACAGTTTACATACATAAATTTCACAAGGACATACATCCAGACCCGGAACAATTATTTGTAGACCATATATATATACTTGTTACATGTGGCATTCATACCCACGGTACTTTTTAGACCTTTATTCAAAGAGCTTAAGTTATTGTCAACGCCCTCGCTCTACATATATGAAATATGTTTGAACATCAAACAACACAACCATCTGTTTACCAAAGCAAAAAATATATCTTCTCAAAGCAACAGGACACCCTGAAAAACTTGTAATCGACATACTTCCGAGACTATCTAAATATAACTCAATATCTTGTTCCTTAATATTCAAAGTATTTTATTGATCTTCAGGTCACTATATTCATCATTATCACTATTTATTATATTAACACTATAGCAGCTAAAAGCCGACTTGTGTGTATCTCCTGTGGGAGCATCAATTACATTTTTCAGTATTTTTCTTTCCATTTGGTGACAACACAATTGAAATGTTTCATGGCATTTCATTTATCAGTTTTAAGTGAAAAGATGATGAAAATCTTCTTACTTTTTGTTTGTTGCTATTTAGTTAATATAAATGCAGATTAGACAAATTATAATAATCTGTATTTTATATGTTTTAATCAGACAAACTGTCTGCGACACTATTGTTGTTAGGTTAAATTTTATCAGTCTCTCTTCATATATCAGTACTACACAGTTGTTTTATCATTTTTGCAGACTTTCTAATAGTGTTACGTCTTTATGGAAATACAGGTCCCATATCACATAGGCAAACTCCAACAGGGGTTTATATTATATGTCTGGTAAATCTTGAGAAAATGTTTTAGGAGTGAGACACATTTAAAAGATTCTTTTCTGCCTGGAAGTACTGATTTTATTCCTAGCTAGAGTGCACATTAGGGAAAAAACATAAATTGCTGGTTTTCAGGTCATGCATTCAGGTTATTGTTGTGGGCCATAGACACCTACATTTATCCTCTATTAATCACATGAATGAAACAGCACACGCATTGTCACCCCAGAGGACTGAGATTGAATGCCTTATTACCATTCAAAGGTGCACTGCATCTTCCTACCTCTGATCTTGTGACCTTAGCATTAGATTAACTCAATTTCTGTGCACTATACTACTATATATATAATATTTTCTGGTCAGAAAGTTTTTGATTAACCGGAAATTATCTCTGTGACTGAAATAGTGACCAACAGAATGTCATCACATCAATATTAGAGTCAAATTGTCAAGATGAATGAAAACTTATCATATTTACCCCAATTCATCCATGCTTCCATTCCATTACAGTCTATAAAAGTTCACTGCTGAACATAGGCTCCCTCACACATTGCTTCATGGAAGGATTTTGCCATAGTTACCACACTTGCTAGGCAGGGTGGCAACTGCAATTTTTAATAATTTGGAGTTATTATCAGAAAGATGATGCTGCACATCTCCTGTTTCAGTTTCCCTTTGTCACCTCTTATGACACCCACGGGGTGATATGCGGTAGTGGATATTCTTACATCACCACTGCATGGTATTAACAATAAGTAATTTATAAGAAATATTTCTATGTACTGATGCATGCAAAATACATACTTAGTCGTGGAGGTGCAGAAACTAGTCTGTGTAACATGCTACTTAGTACTGAAAGTGGGATTTTATTGGCTATAATACTTAATATACTTTGTAAACACTTTCAGTTTATTGTTTTAATCCGGGAAAGCCATACTTATGTCTTCAATCAAACACTTAAAAGGAATTAATAAATTTCATGTAAAAAACTTTTTCAGTTGCAAATATAATTATGTGTAATTTAAAATTTAGTGTAATTGTAATAAAATAAAATCCACTCTTTTATTTCGCTTTGTTGTGATCAAGTTTAGTTATTTCAGTTGTTTAAGCAATATGCACAAGTGATTAATATGTATATTTCATTTCATAAAAGCTAGTTTTAGTTTTAGTTAGTTTGGTTCTAGGTACATTATTTGACGCAAATGTTCTTTACATTTGTCATTTTTTGTGTTAAATATTGGAACTACTCCTTCTATTTGTTACTTAAAAATTATCCATTATTATTATTATCAGATTGTTACAACTGTAGGACTTAAGCCTGTCCTAATCCATATCTTCCTGTAGTGCGACAGAGGGTAACTGAAACATTTCTGCTAGATGCACTTCCGTGTCATGGCAGACATAAAAAAGAGAAGGTGAAGAGTGCTTAAGAGTACATATGATGAATTCCTTTGCAGAAAAGTAGCCTTACTACAAAGGCAATTACTACCTAGGCTTAGTAACATAAAGATCAGATATGAGACCTCGAAGCCACTATTTTTGTGATATCATATATACACAAGCATACCTTAGTCTTTTTTTAACCTCAGTTATTTTCAATCGACTTCATGAAAAGGAGGAGGCTCTCAATTTGACTGTATTTTTTTATATGTGTTACCTCAGAACTTTCTAAGGTGAACGAAATTTGATGATTTTTTTTTATTTGAAAGCTGGTACTTCTGAAATTTGATCAAAAGCTGACCAGTAGTTTTTGAGTTATCGTTAATAATGCATATTTAAAATAACTGTGACTACATTGATGATGTTCTTATTTTATTTATATTGAAGTCAGTTGTAGAAAATATTTAATTTAACCACTATGGGACCACTACAATAATTTTCTTAGATCAGAAAAGATGCAATAGTGTGTACTATTGTGTCTTGTGTATTCTTATTTCATTGATTTTTATTTGTTTCTCACTAAAATTTACCATACTCCACCTACTCATCATAATTAAGATTTTCAGTAATTGAGATGGTTATTGCACCATCTATTGTATGTAATTTTGCTGCAGACTCATGATTAGGACACCCAATGAACAAAAGGTGTTTTTCCTTGTGCAACTACTATAAGCTGTTCATTAGGGCGTACCTAAACCTTTAGAGTTCCTAATGTGTTAGAGCTCCATATATTCTTATATACTTTCCTTGTAATATAATCTCCTAGGTAAAGAAAATCATCACCACCACATATCATCCCATTTGTGTCGTAAGACGTGATAGAGGGACACTGAAACAGGAGATGGTTAGCAGCATCTCTCCAGGTTATAGACAATATAATTCCGAGGTATAAAATATTTATTATTGTCTATACCTGGCCTAGGATTGATTTAGTAATACAAAATTTATTATTAGTCCCTACTTTAATGTATGGTAGTGAAAGTTGGGTGTGGCAGAAGAAGCACGAGAGTAGAATAAATGCTGTAAAAATGCGGTCCTTAAGGAGTATGTTAGGGCTGAATCTGAATGACAGGGTGAGAAATTGTGTGATAAGAGAAAAGTGTGGTTTGCAAGATGATGTTGTGACCAGAATTAAGAAGGGAATGCTTCGGTTGTTTAGTTGTGTAGAAAGAATGAATGAGGAAAGAGTGACAACAAAATTTATGTTGCAGAGGTGAACGGCAGAGTCGGGAAGGGACACCCTAGGCGAAAGTTTATCGACTAAATTGGCGATATATTGAAAATGGGCCAAATGAAGGGTACCTTTAACCAACGAGCAGGTATGCGTAGGTATATGGATGTGGAGGAAGCGAGAGAGGTGTGTCAGGATCGTGATAAATGAAAGTCCCTAGTTCCCCCCTGGGTGACAGGCGTGAGTGTTTATGTAAAATGTAATATGATATGATGTATATTCTCTGAAATTAAAAGTTCTGAGATTTTCATTGATTGATTGCAGGATCCCTCCCCATTTAGAGCTCATATAATTAAAGGACGCCCCCTTTGTCACTGAAAGCATTGGCTTTCAATTAAAATTATGGTAGCTGTGTAAAGTTTAAATATTTTAAAGTGTTTTTTGAATGAAAGTGATACCTATAGTAATATATATATATATTTGAATAATATTTAATGAAAACAACATGAACCTGTTCCCAAGCATCACAAACTAGCATTTATACAGGCAGACAGACTCGCTAGACATTGACCTCTGGCCCCTGACTCTTGGCAGTTCTCTATCAAGTAATACTCGTAGTGTACACGTTAAATAAATATAAATATTCACTATTGAAATGTATTTTCCTTACAGCTTTAAAAATAGTTTACTGAACTTGTTTCAAAATTCTTAAATTTTACTTTTACTATATTCTTTTTACTACTATCCCATTTTACTGTTGGCAGTTGTGACCAACCTTTGCTCGGTATTATAAAAAAAATTATAACTTTCTCAGGGATGAAACTTGAAAAGTAAAACATCATCTAAGTACAAAAAATGATCCAAAATATATTGTTTTTTAAATTGCTAGAGGCATTTCCGAAAAATCAATAAAGATAAAGGTACTAATGTCAGACACTAAGAAATATACGAACTTTAGGCTCCATTACCACATATGTTTATTTATTTAGAACAAAGTTTTTTATGTGAGTACAGTAACATTCGGAAAACAACTTTTTATTATATAATTTATACTTTATTAAAATTTGTAGCAGATTAGTAGATGCGATCACATTAATAGACCATCCTATTAGTGCCTACGGATGTAGACACTAATATAGACATGCACATTATTATCATAAGCAAGGTGTTCTGCAAAGAACTTGATAAGTTAAAGTGTAAATAAAAGGTTTTATTATGAAATTGAAATAAAACACTATTTATTTTATTTGTTAAAATATTCTTATATCTATTAGGTGTGTATAAATGAAGTTATCCATAAAGTATAAGTTATAAAAGTACATCTTTATTTTTGGTGAATTAAGAAATATCAGTATTTAAGATTCATAATTCATTCCTTCACTGCTGGCCGGATGAGGAAGCTCAAGGTCGCTCAGCGAGCTATGGAGAGGGCTATGCTCTGAGTTTCTCTGCGTGATAAACTCAGAAATGAGGATATACGCAGTAGAACCAGAGTGACCGACATAGCCCAACGGATTAGTAAGCTGAAGTGGCAGGCGGCAACCTGGTGAGATGTGCAGGAAGTCGATGGATGCAGGTGGCTCAGGACCGTGCTTTGTGGCATTCCATGGGGGAGGCCTATGTTCAGCAGTGGACTTGTGAAGGGCTGTAATGATGATGATGATGATGAAGATTCATATATTATATACTAATAGGTTATTTATAAATTTTTTTATTCTACATTAATTTAAGGGACATTTACCGCTTAGTGTGTCAGTCCCATCATACCCTAACATACATCACTTACTCATATAAAATTACTTAATACTTATTATATGATACTACGTGGGCCATGTATTCGAACAGAACTTTTGCGTCGTCGCCATTTGGTTGGGATAAAATATGAAATGTGCCTATGTCAGTTCTGTTCAAGTTCAAGACATTTATCATTTTGTTGAATATAATTTTGGATTGTAATTTTTTAGGCAATGCTTATATATTTGTTTTTTATTTTTAGTCGTTATTAGGAAGACACTGCTGCCCATCTACTGATTTGCTTCTCTCTGTCGTCTCTTATGACACCCATGGGGTGATATGGAGTAGTGGATATTCTTACACTGTCACTACATGGTAAGGTTGCCAACTGCGGTTACAAACCCACTTGCCAAGCCTATAAGCAATAATTTTTTTTAACCAGCTTCAAAAAAGGATTATTGTTATTTACTTGACCTGCTTGCTGCCTGCTGCTGCTACTTGTCCTGTGGTCCCATATGAATTTGATCAAGGTCAGACCAATAGTTATTGAGTTATTCTTAATAACTTATATTGAAGTCGGCTGTACAAAATTTTTGATTTTAAATTATATTGGCATCTAACCATTCACTGTGAAGATAAATTATCCATATATTTAGTAAAAGCACACACATGGCATCATTGTTTAAAGTTTTTGACTAAATTAGGTATGAATTAATTTTGTATAAAGTATATTATCTCTATAATATATATAAATCGATTGCTGTCCATTAGTCTCATTCATCATCATCATCATCATCATCATTACAGTCCTTCACAAGTCCACTGCTGAACATAGGCCTCCCCCAAGGAATGCCACAAAGCACGGTCCCGAGCCACTTGCATCCATCGACTTCCTGCATGTCTTACCAGGTCGTCACTCCATCTTGTGGGGGGGGACGCCCTACACTTCGCCTACCGGTACGAGGCTGCCACTCGAGAACCTTTCTTCCCCATCGGTTGTCGGTTCTTCGAGCTATATGGCCGGCCCACTGCCACTTTAGCTTACGAATCCGTTGGGCTATGTCGGTTACTCTCATTAGTCTCATTAAAACTCGAAAATGGCTGTACCGACTTTGATGAAACTTTTCGTGTGTGTTTGAGTGGGTCCATTGATGGTTTATATTCACAATTGGACCATTTAGGTGGCGTTGTTGTTGAGATCGAGAAATCACCTGTGCGACGTCCCAGGGCAGATCGCTAGTATTTAATATATAAGAACCTGTATTTCTATTTATTATAAATATATTCTTATTGTATTTCTTATATACCTTGATGATGCTGTGAGACAAAACCGGCCGGTTTTTATAGTTAGTATATTACTAATTTGAAATAATTATTGCGAAACAAGTACAAGTGTTTATCCAAATCACAAAAATAATTTAAAGTTTGTAGCAAATACATATACAAAAGCATTATAAGTGACTTAAATTTACACTGATGAGTGATTTTTTCCCAACTATTACCACAGAATAAATACCAGTCCTTGAATAAGGCCTATGTTCTGCAGTGGATCTGTAAATAGCTGTAATGAATGAATTAATTAAATATAACTAAATCCTGGTGGGAGTATGGATTTTATCGCATATATTATTTTATTATATTCCCGACATTTCAAGCACTACAGCCAACACCCATGGTCACTAAAGTGTACGGTGTCCCAATGTCATAGTTAACCACCGCTACCCCCAGAATAAAATTATTAATTTTTGGTCCAATCTAAGTAGTATGAACTTGTACTATCTTGAAGTCTTTTAGTTTTATGCTTGGATTGGGAATTAATTTTATTAATTATAGGATTCCAAACAGTAAACAGGTAGCACCCAGCCATCTTCTCTATTGAAATTAAGATGTTTTTTTGATGTCAATAGCCTCACAATTACCTAGCTATATGTTATTTGTCGATGAACTATTTTAAGTAATAACAATAGATTAATGGTTGCAATAAAATATTGATGCTTGCAAATATTTATCTCGGGTAGCTCCCTTTATGTTGGTATCAGGAAAACTATAATATGCAAATATTAAGTTCTTGTAACCTAACTACCATGTAGCGCCCACACTAAAAACTGAGCCTTCTGTGTTGGTAGTTAAGGTTGTACCAAGCATTTTAAAGATTCGGTTCCATACAATTAAACATGAAGTAATTTGCATATACACTTCCATTTTATCTACAAAAAAGGTACTTCAAATGTATATTATATGAAGACTTTAAAACAGTTCACAAACCGGTACATATTTAAAGTAAACATTATATTATAATATTTTATATTCAAAAATATATAAATGTGAAAACATTATTTTTACTCTGTTCATGTTATTTGTGGAAGATTTTAAATGAGTAAACCCGACCAGGGAAGGACCACGCTTTCACAGAACACAATAGCAACTTAAAGCTGTTGTGTTTCATATGGTGTGTTTTTTTTTAATAGGATTAGGGTGACAAACGAGCACACAGTCCACCTGATGGTAAGTGGTTGCTGCAGCCCATAGACATCTACATTCTATGGATCACAGATTCTTTAATCAGTCAGTTGTTTATGTAGTAGCATTATATTCAAATTTTAATTTGTTGCGACGCAAGTGACATTTTGTTATACAAACTTTTAAAGTGCAAAGTACCAAGCAACGACCAAGCTTTGCTAGACATTAGAAAAAATCTATAATTTTCGTAGGGATGTCACCTATCTACTATATCATCATATTGGAAGTATATCCTTATTATACAAGAATTGCTCACTTAGTATATAGGATAAACAAAACAAATTTACTTGCTGTAATTTTTAAATGCATGCATCCTTTTTTTCTTTCTTTCATTATTCCTTTTTTTTTTAAACTTTACCCCCACACTAGTATTTTTTCCTGTATCGTGGAGGCAGTTTACAAACACAAATTGCACAAGGACAAACATACAGACCCGGAACAATTATTTGTAGGTCATACAAATACTTGTTCCGTGCGGGATTCGAACCCGCGCCCCCCAGCGCTATAACTCATTGCTAAGCCACTGCGCCACGGAGCCGTCCATTAAAAACTCATTGAAATTTATTTCTTCATATTTATTTAGTTTGAATATACCTTTAACGGTATAAGAAAGGAAGTGTATAATATATATTATAGGCAGTATTTTTTTTACGTAGTATAGTTGTAGCACGATCGGGTCGGCTTGACCTGGGAAAGACCATGCTCTCACAGAATACCAGCGTAAAATAGCAGCACAATGCTGCTGTTTCATATGGTGAGTGTAGAGAACCGAAGACCCGTTTTACTAGAAACGAGGCATTCCATTTTGGTCCTCACGGGTGACAACGCATCCGCATTTTGGTTCGTAATCAGATAGTTGTAGATGTCTATTGATTAATTATACTTGATTCATACTCTCTTTCTTCTTAATAATAACTGAACATAATTTGGATTTACATGAATTTTTAACATAGTTATTTGCACTTTGCACCTTTTTTTTATAGGATAAGGGTGACAAACGAGCACACAGTCCACCTGATGGTAAGCGGTTGCTGCGGCCCATAGACATCTACATCTATCCTCTATTACAAATCAAAATGCAGATGCGTTGTCACCCGTGAGGACTAAGATGGAATACCTCATTTCCAGTAAAAAGGGCCTCCGGCCACCTGCACTCACCAAGCGAAACGCAGAGGTAAACCTCTACTTCACGCTGGTATTCTGTGAGGTCGTGGTACCACCCCGGTTCAAGCCGGCCCATCCGTGCGACAGCAAAAGCTGCCGCGTGGCTCTACCACTGTTACCACCTATAATATCTTCTCAGTTAACCTGGAGGTAGACCGGGAGAGATTGTCTTTTTTTTATAGGGGCAAATGAGCATACGGCTCACCTGATGGTAAGTGACTACCGCCGCCCATGAACAACTGCAACACCAGAAGAATTGCAGATGCGTTGCCGGCCTTTTAAAAAGGAGTAGGCTCTTTTCTTGAAGGTCCCTAAGTCGTATCGGTCCGGAAAAATCGCTGTTGGTAATCGATTCCACAAGGAAGTTGTGCGAGGAACAAAACTTCTTCTAAATCGCACAGTGATGAACCGCCAATCTCCAGATGGTATGGAAAATCGAGTTTTGTCGCGATGTGCGATGGCGAAATTGAGCTGCTGAAATTAGTCCGAACAATTCCTCAGAGCACTCCCCGTGGTGATGCGATAGAATACGCAAAGAGATGCGATATCTCTTCGCAGCGCCAGTGAATCGAGCCGATGGGAAAGGATTTGGTCGTCGACGATTCGAGCCTATCTGCGCTGGATGCGGTCAAGTTGAAGGAGCTGGCACTGTGGAGCCCCAGCCCAGAGATGAGAACAGTATTCTATGTGAGGCTGAACCTGCGCCTTGGTTAAGTTGCAGGGGATGTGCCGGTATGAAATACTGTCCCGCTCTGCTGAGCATGCCAAGCTTTTTAGAGGCCAATTTGGCCTTCTCTTCCAAGTGACCACGAAACTGCACGTCATTCGATATGTCGACGCCGAAGATTCCGATACTGGCTGAGGCAACAAGGGGAGTGCCTTGAAACTGAGAAGATACGACAAAGGGCTTCTTTTTAAGTAAAATGCGCAAACTTGTGTCTTCTGAGGATTAAACTGGACTAAATTTAGTATATTCCGGTACTCGGCGACGTTTTCCCGAGAAATATTGGCACGGCTGGTGTATAGAGCATCACCAGTGCTGTCATCCGCATAGCAATGAATGTTACCCGTTTGCAACATATCATTGATATGCAGAAGAAACAGCGTTGGTGATAGCACGCAGTCTTGTGGAACACCAGCGTTAATAGGCTTGTAGTCGGAGCATGCACCGTCTACTAAGTCTACCTTGATGTCTTGTTGCAAAAGTCCGAATTTTAGTACTTGGTGTGCAAATAAAGTCTAAATAAATAAATCCATTTACGTTAACAAATAAATTAATTATATAGAATAAGGGTGACATACGAGAACACAGACCACCTGATGATAAGTGGATACTTTGGTGCATAGACGTCCACATTTATCCTTGATTAAGAATGGAATATGCAGATGCGTTGTCACCACTAAGGACTAAGATGGAATGCCTCTTTTCCAGTAAATAGGGTCTCCGGTTTTCTACACTCACCATACGAAACACAGCAGCACTAAGCTCCAATTTTACGCTGGTAATCTGTGAAAGAGTGGCTCTACCACGTAAAAAGTTAATAGAAAGTCTATGTCCTGGAAAAGAAAGTCTCGTATTTTCGTCAAACAAAATTCGTGGAAAGTTAGATGTATTGCAGTATCGGTGGTTGTTTAGGATTTTCGAAAGATTAATGAAACTTAAATCCTTACCTAATATTCTATTAGGTTCATTTTGGTGTGTATTTAACCGATTCAGTGCGGATGGCACGCCAGGAGTGCCATCCATTATTTTTCTGTGGCGTATGACACGCGAGTCGTAGCTTTTTAAAAATGGTTATAACTCGCTCAATTTGCGTTTTTGGAAGATTTATTCACAACAAAATAATCATTACTTTGCAAGTAGTTCCTGCCTGCAGCTTCGTTTCTGGATATTTTGAGAATTTGAAATTTTTAGGGGTTGATTACTTTTTTTATCTTGTTCATGGTACTCTTTTTACTATGTGGGTTTTCTAAATCATGTTGTGGAAAATACTCTAATAAGTAACAAATAATCGCACTCATTGCGATTGCTCACTAATTCAAGTTGTAAACAAGTTTCTGCAAAACAAGTCAAAATAATTTAACTGCCGTCTTATTACTATCATATCACCGAATGGACATACGAACTACCATGTGCTCATGTGATGTGATATAGGGTTTATTTTTGCTTGAAACAGTTCGAAGGCGTTCATGAATAAAAAAAGTTCGCTAATAAATAGTATTTTGTTCCTCCGCCGCCGTACAGCGCCGGCGCATCTGGCTATTGTTTTTATTTCCTTTTGAGAACAATTTTATTTTGCTATTCTAACTAATTAGATATTTTCAGACCGACTTTATTTTTACGTTTGTTTAACATTAAATAATTTATAACATTTGTAAATACCAATGAAACATAACCATATTTTTTCCAAATTAATTTTTTTTTATAGGATAAGGGTGACAAACGAGCACACAGTCCACCTGATGGTAAGTGGTTGCTGCGGCCCATAGACATCTACATCTATCCTCTATTGCAAATCAAAATGCAAATGCGTTGTCACCCGTGAGGACTAAGATGGAATGCCTCATTTCCAGTAAAAAGGGCCTCCGGCCACCTGCACTCACCAAGCGAAACGCAGAGGTAAACATCTACTTCACGTTGGTATTCTATGAGGTCGTGGTACCACCCCGGTTCGAGCCGGCCCATCCGTGCGACAGCAAAAGCTGCCGCGTGGCTCTACCACTGTCAAAAATGTTCTTGATTGTTTGATATTTACAAACGTTATTATTAGGTGAAAATTTAATTTAATAAAAACCAAGGTTTTTCAGTGTGACTTAGCTATACCTACTTAAATATTTTTTTTTTATAAAACAAAAAATAGTACCAAAGTTTTGTAATCTCTGCATAAAGAAGTCACTTAGTCTCCATTTCAAGGAAAACAGAAAAACACGTAGTTAGCCAGTAAACAAGTATCCTTCCGTCCGCAACTGATCTTTGATGTCAACTAAACTTAATCACGTCTAAACAAGTGAAAAAAGGATAAATAAAACCGGCCAAGTGCGAGTCGGACTCGCGCACCGAGGGTTCCGAACAAATTCGTAGGTATATAAGTTTAAAATTATTAAAAATATTTTTATTATATGATGTAACTAAAAATTTAAGTTTTCGCAATTTTTCCTTTATCTGTACTATAATACGTTGCTTCATACCAAATTTTATTTTGAGTTCACGGGAAGTACCCTGTAGGTTTTGATTTCCTTGAGAATGTCGAAAATTTGCGGCATAAACGGCTGTATCTTTTGATTGCGTTGGCTTAGAAGTTTGATATTTTCACAGCCCCAAGGGACAGTAGACTTGATATGAATCTCAGCTTGATACCTCCAGGCGTTCCTGAGAAATAGGGTCTTGACAGACAGACAGACAGACAGACGGACGGACAGTGATCCTATAAGAGTTCCGTTTTTTTCCTTTTGAGGTACGGAACCCTAAAAAGAACATTATTTTTACACATGGCTGATAGCACAATAGGCGTGTCATCTACTTGTACGGCGCTTGACACGACGGTCATGAAATATTTGTTCGCCGCCACAGCTAAAAGTTGTCGAAAATTTGTGTCGCAACGAATCGTTTAAAGTACGACGTGTTCATGAATTACGTATAATGTAGCGCACAGGTGTTCTTTTACCCAGCACGGAATGGGGTGGGGGGCAGAGCTTGCGGTCGCTGCCAGTGTGTGCAGCGCTTTGTGCTTAGCCGGGAGCAGCCTGCTACGCTCTTTTACATAACTCTTCTAAAACAAGTCTGTGCTTTCAAATGTGTTTATATACCTGAAGCTCAATTTTAATATCTATAATGATATCTCATATGTACGCGAACACTACACATTGAATGAAGTTGGAGATGGTTGAAGTTTCTTTTTACAGATTTGATCGCGCTAAGCTTCATTCATGTGATTTAATTTCTATTTTCCACAAAAAAATTAAACAGAGTTATTTTTCAAAGAGTAGTAATCTTAAGTTCAAATATATAAATAATGATATAACCGTTATTTCAGTTTTTGAAAATACGAGTTAATAAGACTTTTATTTGTAATTATCCCAAATTAAAAGCGATTTATGGACAACAACGTTTTTGCCTACCGATCGATCCTTAAGAATGGGCGTGCGCAGTAAAATCAGTGAAAATAATGCATTATTACCACGCATTTTGAATTTATAGGATAAGAAGGACAGAATGTTTGA
The DNA here is from genome assembly GCA_033319125.1 of Parnassius glacialis. Lineage (NCBI taxonomy): Eukaryota > Metazoa > Arthropoda > Insecta > Lepidoptera > Papilionidae > Parnassius > Parnassius glacialis. The sequence continues at coordinate 1,522,439 of JAVANC010000007.1, read as the reverse complement.
GATTTTTTTTAACCATTTACCTATATTACTTATTCTGAACCTTCTCTGCAAAATTGGTTGGTTATTGCAAAATAATATACCTATACCTATATATTTAAAATATTATTGAATATCATACATATAAATAAAATTGAATTGTCCGTGTTTGTCCGTGCTATTCTTTAAAAATGTCTGAATCGATTGTGATGAAACTTACGAACGAAAATCAGATACTATCTTAGCATAATGGTTGACTGGAGAGAATGCCTTAAGGCATTAATTAAGTCAGCCATATGTACGATTTTTCTTTTGTGCATAAAAGTTTAAATAAATAAAATATATAAAGGCCGGGTTAGATCTTTAGTAAAAAGAAAAGGATATAAATCTTCTAAATTTATCTATTTATTTGTACTAGTAAATCTTTGATGGTAACCTTCGTTAACTATGACATCAAGACGTCAAACACTTAGTGTCCCCCTGTGATCTGATGAGGGCTACAAAGTGCCGGAAACTTCGGGAATTTAAAAAAATTCAATTAAACGCAATGAAATTCATAAATAATCGTTTTATTCTATTAAATTCGCGTTGAATGATCATATAACCAAATTATATCGTTATCGGTTGTGACACTGAAAGTTCGCTTATTTAAGAAATTTAAAAGAAATCAGCTAAATCGGTTAATTAATCTCGGTGAATACGCGTTATATACACAACTGAGATTTACATAAAAAAGAACATACATTCTTGTCGGTTCAAAACCCTTTTAATCCTAAATATAAAAAAGTACAATTTTATTTACGCGTATGGATTAATGAATTCGAACCAACGACCTACACTGATCTGGTAGGGTACTGTATGACTAGTTTATATTACACCTATCACTATACGTGTATCTCTGCCCGTATCACACGCTACGTGCAAAATAATCCGGGGTCACGTGAGCAGGTCTGTCGAAACTCGTCGAGGATACTGCAGTATCGATCGCGAAAAGGCGGAAATGCTTTGGCGAGGATTGCGTTTGCGTTAGATGTGTTTTTCTGTTACACAAGTAGAATCTTTAGTTATAGAATAAAGGTGACAAACGAGCACGCAGTTCACCTGATATTAAGCTGCTGTTGTGGCCCAAAGACATATACATCTATCCTCGATTAGGAATCAAAGTGCTGATGAGTTGTCATCCATGAGGACTAAGATGGAATGCCTCGTTTCCGGTAAAAATAATCTTGGATTCTCTACACGCACTATACGAAACACAGCAGACTTAAGCTACTATTTCATTAGTTACTTTTATTAGTTTTGTTCGTTTATGTTGGTAGACTGAGAGCGCGGTCCTTCCCCGAACGAGAAGACCTATTCGTGCTACAACTATAATATAACTGCAGTATACGATTATTTCTTTCGTTCCCATTTAACTCTCAAGTCCATTGTTGAATGTGTGCCTCTCACTTTGTGTGGGGAGAACACCGCTGTTCGTGGAGTCAGTGCAGACTATTTCTTTTTTATAAAACTGAAACATCAAAAGAATTTGCCTAATATGTGGCTAGTACGGTGCATGGACACCTGCATCCAACTTTACACAAAGAGTGTAGCATTCTTGTTTTACCTCTGAGAACTAAGATGGAATGCTATACAGCGCCACTATGTGGGCTCTATTTTTTTTACATATTATAAGCCAGTGGTCGACCACAATTCCACTTGGTGGTAAGCGGTGCTGAGACACTAGATGGTAACCCGCAATGTCTATGCGCAACAAAAGTCTATTCACTCGTGCCTTGAAGACACCTTGATTGTATGCGGACGGAAAGACAGACGCCGGCAAATTATTCCACTCCTCTATGCTGTACGCATTACAAAAGATGAAGCAAACCGTTTGGTTCCAATTCGTGGTATATCGACAATAAAGAGGTGACGACCCGCCGACCGTCTGGTTAACCGATGGTGGAAAGGAGAGGGAGGAATGCATGCATGTAACTCCTGCGCACATTCCGAAATGCATCCTATAGAATACCGCGAGGCTGGCTGCTCTGCGCCTGTGCTCAAGGCTGACAAGATTCTCTATACCCTTCCGACTGGATTAAGGCAGTGCAAGCACGTGTGAGCCGAGGAGGTGGTTTGCTGATAGCAGTTACATGGCGTCTCGCACCTGTAACGCTGTTTCCCGTCGCCGATCTGCGTATTTTATTTTCGGCGTAAATGAATGAAGAGGCGAAATGTGATTGATTCACTTGCACCGCTGCCAAAAGGCAAATGCGGTGATTATGTCACCCTTAAGAGAATATCAGAGCGGCGTTTAGTTCATATGTAACGTATTTCTCTGTTTTCTTCCTGGATAATGATACTAGAGCAAATATAGTTTACAATCTATTAAAATTATTTACCGTTACCGTTACAGCCTTTTATTATAGTCCATTACTAAACATAGGCCTCTCCCATAGACTGCCACATAAAAGGGATATTTGCCATAGTTGTCAGCCTGAAGAACGGGTTGTCAAACGCAGTTTTTTATTTTTAGTTGTTACTAAGAAAACGCTGCTGCCCATCTCCTCATTTCTTTTTCTCTGTCGCCTCTTACGACATCCACGGGATGATATGCGGTAGTCATAGATCACTAATAAAAAACTAAATTCACAATCAGTGACAAAAATTAGGAGAACCCTTAACCGACGAGCGTGTATGCGTAGGTATATGGATGTGGCGGAAGCGAGAGAGGTGTGTCAGGATCGTGCCAAATGGAAGTCCGTAGTCTCTGCCTACCCCTCTGGGTGACAGGCGTGAGTGTTTATGTATTATGTGACAAAAAATGTCCTTACCGAATGAGCGCCCACTCGAACATTTGGGTGCGCATTTAATTTGTACGAAGCTTTGTGAATACAACTTTAGGCGGTACAGTTAAGGTTGAATTTACATTAACGTATATTTATTTCAACTAGAATTACTTCAAAACAATTGACGACAGTTTTAGGAGAAATTCTGCATGGGATTGTGTATCTAGTTCTGTCCTGGAATCTTCCTGGGTACCTACCCAGGAAGAGTCCAGGAGATGTAACACTTACCTAGTTTTGCCGACAAATAGCGACAATACCGGTCTGTAGAGTATAGAGAACCAGTAACAGCCTATGAGGCATTCCATCTTATTACTGAGATGTAAACAACGCATCTGAAGCCTTCTCTGTTTGAAGTTGACTGCAGTTGTTCATGGAGTACAGGAACCACTTACCATTAATTGGACCGTAATTACGTCTGTTACTTTAGTTTTATTATAAAAAAGTATATGAGATACCGTGTACTTTTGGCATCACATATATGACTTTTCCTTGGCGTCACATCAAACGCAGGAAAAGGAAGTCGAGTAAGGACCCACTTTTGTGTTTGATCGTACACTTGCGGCGTTATTATCGGAAATCGGATTATCAGAGACGCGAACTCTCCGGTTGACCTGGTTCTCCTGTTCGTATGTGTCTTATAAAATAACCACGTAGCGGATTTTCGTAATGACTTTGCATATGTACATTTTTTCTTTTTATAAGTCTTTTTGTGAACAAGCGTGCATCAAGATATTTTGCCGGCCGACAGTGGTAACGGACCATTTCAATATAATCTGATACCAATCATGGAATGCTGTATAGTCTTTATAGTTACGTTTGGCAAGATAAATGCTTGTCAGTTGCGCTTTAAAGTTTAAAGTTTGAAAGAAAGAAAGGAACGTATTTATTTGATAAACGTACGACATTGAGAATCAATTAAAAATAATTATAAATAATATTAATTTTAAATTAATTAATATATATAAACAAATTGGCGATATATTGGGCCTGATTAAGACTACACCCAAAGGAAGAGACATCGAAAGTCGTAAAAAATAATTGTACGAAAATTTCAAAGAATCAAATACAGATACGTTGTCACCCTTGAGGACTAAAATGGAATGCCTCGTTTCCAGTAAAAAGTGTCTCCGTTTTCTCTACACTCCACCATACGAAACAGCAGAGTAATTAAGCTGCTATTTTACACTGGTATTCTGTGAGAGCGTGGTTCTTCCCCGGTCGAGTATTAATATAGCTGCAGCATGGCTTTACGTATAACGAAAAGAAATAAATAAATATATTAACTTGGCCTCTGAATATATTTACGAGAATTTAATGTATGTACACAAAAACAAAAATAGTTTTATTAAAAATGGTGATGTACATTCTGTAGATACTAGGAACAAGCACAAGTTAGTTATACCAGACTCCAAAGAGCCAGTAATTCCTTCATGGGCCAATGTATACGTTTTTACGACAAAGTCCCATAAATATGCAGACCTTTTCTATAAAAGGTTTAAATTATTTATTAAAGAAAGATTATCTAGTAAGGGTAATTATACTAAAAAAGAGTATATGATATGTATTATTATTATTATTATTAAATGTTTTCATAACAATTGTATAAAACACTATAATATTGTTTTTTTTTAAATTGTGCTTTTTACAAAAAAAAGTCTCTGGGTTTCTTGCTTGTTCTTCCTAGGACAGAGGTTTTTTTTGCGAACCAGTGGTAAAAGTAATGACTCAATAAGTATTATGTATCTATATTGAATAAAAATTATTGTATTCTATTCTATAAACTTTTAATTTAACGTTTTTTAAAACTAATTATATAGTTATTTAACTATATAAGTACGTTGGATGGATTGTCTTTTATATTACACTAAGAATATTTGTAACCGCGTTGACAACCGTGTGTCTCAGTGAGGTACTACTTTACTGTATTGCTTAGGTTCGAATCTGAGCCGAAGACAGCATTTGTGCAAAACACAATGTGTAGGTTTTCGGTTCTTCTATACTAATTACAACACACGATGGAGATATTTTACAAGCGCCGACTGTCCGAGTAATTGTAGTAACTGCTACAATAGTACAACAATAGTTTTTTTTTTTGCTTCAATTTTCTTATTATTATACTATTTGGTAATGAGGCAATCCATCTTAGTCCTCAATCTGCAGCATTAGGATTCTTAATTGATGATATATGTAGATGTCTATGGTCCCCAGCATCCACTTACCATCAGGTGGGCTGTGTGCCTGTTTGTTACACTTATTCTATAAAAAAACTTACAAGTAAATCTGCGAGGAATAACGTGCTCGCTGTAGATGATTTATATGGCATCGTGGCGAACATATCAGCCAGTCGATATCTCTCTGTTATCTCGCCAGAACTGGGTCATTGTACTTGATCTTCTGCACCGCACGCTATATGCAACCTTATTACGATTGCAATTACTGTTACTATGGCGTGAAGCCGCTGTCGCTGCAAAGTGGCTAGTTTTTTTTGAAAGGGAAACAAAACTAAGAGGTGTTTTTGCAACGTTTCTCGCTCCTTCTCGTTGCGCGTTAATACAGTAATTACTCGTTTCGGTCTCGGCGGCGGATTTTAGATCGTAATTAAGAAATAATTTAAAAAATTAAGCTTATATTCAATGCTAAACGACGTTACAGTGTAATTCGGAACGAGAGAATTGTATGATCTCGCTTAGATACAATTTATATCAACGTAATTGTTTACTTTGTATGTAGTACTTATAGATTAAACATTTTGTACAACCGACTTCAATATAAATTATTAAGAATAACTCAAAAACTACTGATCAGACCTTGATGTTTATATGCGACACAATAGAAGCACCAGCTTTTACATAAAAAATAATCATCGAAATCGGTTCACTTAGAGAAAAGTTATGTGGTTAACACACATAAAAAATACATACAGTCGAATTGAGCACCTCCTCGTTTTTGAAGTTGGTAGACAATACTTAAGTATTGTCTACCAACTTCTACAGTCACTTTTACTTAAAGTGATAGAGACAACACGAGACTTAACGGCATTTTAAAATTGAGCAGCGTTTAAGTTTTTGGGTAGTGTAATAAACGTAATTTGGTTCTCGGAAACGACGGGCTTTTTCGACCCAATTTCATCCCATGGGTTTCGTAAGTGATAACTCTTACGTCATCCAAACGGCACGAAATAAGGTGATAGATTATATAAGACCACCACGCGGTTCTCAAACTGATCAAAGGCCTTTGAATGTTATTAGCTTATTACTAATTTTTTTAAGAGTAATTGATCGTTAACAATTACTCTACCTACTTTCCTGTTTATTGGTCAAAATAAGAATAAATAAATCCTGTGTATTAGCTAGATAAATTTCCTGGGATTTAGCGAGTTAAACTCCTGTATTACATTTAAGCTATTACCACCATACAGCCCCACCCTAATCCACTATGACGGTAATTAGATGATTTAATATTTTCACTGCATCTAGTCCTTTACTGCGTTTACAAATACAAGGCATTGCAGCACCAGACATTACTGATCTGCTTCCAAACAATGTAACAATTACTTTAGTTTAGTAGTACAAACACAGCTCTCTTCGTGTCTGGTTGAACGTCTGAATTTCTTACACGGCAAACATAGAAGTAATTGTGTCTCGGTTCCGTGGGTTGTGGCTGAAAACATTCGAAACGGCTTAAATTTTTGTGTTAAATCCGGTAACGGAGATGACCCCAGAGGATAACAAAGCTTTTTGTTGTGCTATCCTCTTTCGGAAAACATTTCACCCTGGACATACCTTCTCTAGCTCCGACCTATATCAAGACCACTGCTCTTCCTGTTCCTAAACTTTTAAGGTAATGGAACGCTCACCAAACCCCTTTTATTGTATGGAACTCCATATTAAAGTATTACGGATCAAAGACAGTGACATTCAAATGAGAATTATTTTAAGACTGATTTTTTTTAAATTATTAAATTTTTTAAAGTGAAATATTTTAAAAGTAAAATTACTAATAATTGCGCTACGGTATAGTCCCGAATGCTCGCTAGCGATATGCGATATTTTGGGACTATTTGAAAATAACTGGAATTTTCAAAAGGCCAAAATAAATAATTTCATGGAACCCCAGTGACTTTTTCACGGAACCCTTAGGTTCCGAGGAACCCACTTTAGGAATCTCTACCACTGAATCATAGTTAATTGTCATATTGCAGGTGAACTAACTATTATGGTACTCTACAGGTCAAAGTTACACTTATACTCAAATAGCACAATATTTCTAGCATATCGTATTATTTAAATGCACAGGCTTTCACGCCACTTAATGTATTCAAATGAATATTAAATACCAACCACGGGAAGATAAAAACACTAATTACAATGAATTAAGACGAATTTTTTCGTATACCTACCTGCGCTACAATAATAAATGCCAACTAGTGATGTGCTTAATTAGTAAGCTGAAGAAGCAATGGAATAGAATAGAATAGAATAATTTTTTATTCAATATAGATCACATGTGTAATTCTTATTGAAAGTCATTTTTTACTTTACCACTGGTTCGAAAAACAAACCTCTGTCCTAGGAAGAACCAGCAAGACCTTTTTATAGTAAGTTTTACATGAATGGTTGTACAAAAGTTAAAAGATATAGCCTATATACACGTCCCACTGCTGGGCACAGGCCTCCTCTCATTTCTGAGAGGGTTTTAGGGCAAGGAAAGGTCCGACGCGCTGCCCCAATGCGTGTTGGCGAACTTCACATGTCTTCGAAATATATATTTTTTTCTTATTTGTCAGACATGCAGGTTTCCTCACGATGTTTTCCTTCACCGCCGAGCACGTGGTAAATCAGCACTTACAATTGCAATTAACTATTTCATCGGTGCCGGCGGGGATCGACCCCTGGTTTCTCGCGTACTGTGAAACTTACAGCGAGCCTAACCATCTGAATTACCACGGCTCTAACTATTTACAAAATTTATTATACAAACTGCTTGGAAGCGACCACCTCATTCCCAGGGGTTATTATCAGCCATGTATTCATTTATATAATAACCCTTTTTATATAGCTTCAGCTTAAAAAAACATTTAAACTTGGTAATAGAAATGGGCCGGCCATATGGATCGAAGAACGATAACCGATGAGGAAGAAATGTTCTCGAGTGGTAGCCTCGTACCGCAAGGCTAAGTGAAAGGCGGCCCACAACTAGAGATAGGCGTGACGATGTTGTGGTAAGACATGCAGGAAGTCGATGGATGCTGGTGGTTCTGGACCGTGCTTTGTGGCATTCCTTGGGGGGAAGCATATGTTGAGTGGACTTGTGAAACGCTGCAATGAATTAATTAATGAACGACGAATGCTGTGCCGAAAAAAGGCTGCGGATAATGAATGAATTAATGAACGATGAATGATGTGCTCAATCAGGTAGACTCGAGTGTATTCGAGTTTTCAAATTAAATGGTGGAGCCTTGCTGTAGTCATATTAATGATATAGTTGTAGCACGAATGGGTCGGCTCGACCGGGGAAGGACCACGCTCTCACAGAATACCAGCGTAAAGTAGCAGCTTGACACTGCTGTGTTTCGTATGGTGAGTGTAGAAAACCGAAGACCCATTTTACTGGAAAAGAGGCATTCCATCTTATTCCTCACGGGTGACAACGCATCTGCATTTTGATTCGTAAACGAGGATAGATGTAGATGTCTATGGGCCGCAGCAACCACTTACCATCAGGTGGACTGTGTACTCGTTTGTCAATCTACCCTATAAAAAAAAATAAAAAATTTTGTACAACCGACTTCAATATAACAACTTTGTCAGAAATGGGGGTGTACCGTGATATACTGAACACATCTGCGTAACCCTTTAGAGGGTACAGGCGTGATGTTATATTGTGTTACTGCGTAAACAATGCATAGATATGCGATAGCAGCAACCGCGATTGATTTGCTGGCATTTATTGAAGAGTTCCGTTGTCTCTCTCCGAAACACATGAATAGATCTTTACGAAATTTAAATGGGACCATTCCCGAATAAAACTTTTTTGTACAAAAAAAATTTGTAAAACCGTCCGATTTGAGAATGTCCTTCTTTTTTGAAGTCGGTTAAATGGTTATCTATGTCTTAATACCATGCAAATAATCCCCTTATCCCAACAAAAAGCAGTCACTTGAATATTATTTAATATGTTTGTTGATATACAATATATACGTATGTTGAATGCCTCCACGAATATACTGGAGAAATTCCATAGTGAGGCAACATTTTAATAACGAATAAAGAAATATCTCTACACGACACTAAAACGAAACCCAAATATGTTCCAAGAAGGAAACAAAACAACACTAAAAGTCATGACAATCGTCCTTGAGTTTCCTTGCAGTTAACGTAAAAACAAGTTGACGAAATAAACTAGTTTTTCAACAACGTTACTCATGTTAACGTTTCGTTGTTTTTTGAATAGGTACACTATACGTATGTATGTACATATATATATGTTACAATCAAAACTCATAACCGGTCTAAACCACTTTAGATTGCAAAAAATAGTAGTTTTAAAAATAGTAGTTTTGGTTGACTAAGGCCGTTGGTCAAATCCACTTTTAACTGCAAAAATACTGGGTAATGGTGATTTTGACCAAATTACATCGGTTAAAAGTGGTTTTGACCAACAATGTTAGTCAAAACTTCTTTTGACGTATACTTTTTGAATTCCTGAAATGAAAAAGTTCAATTTCTTCTATAACAATTTTGACTAAGAACGCCTCCTTCTCTATTGAAATTAGGATATTTTTTAATTTCAATAGCCTCAAGTATAATCCTTGGCAGGAATCGATGTTCTTTCACGAGGAATTTTGTTCTATCAAATGTAATGTAATGGTGGGGGCAGTCTAGGATATGATCACAAACTGCAAACTTCCCGGAGCGTTGGAAGGTCTATGTTCAGCAGTGGACTTTTAAAGACTGTAATGGATGGATATAATTTGTAATATCTGGATTCATACGTTAATCTGGCAACCCGTGTTCTTTATCTGAGATTTCGTATATTTCAATTACGAGGAACCTAGATCGGTTATAGTTCGGGGACTAAGCGCTCGCCGTAAAGTTCACAGTAGGCATGCGACCCGGGTTCAAACCCCGCCGATACCAACGACACTCACGGGACGATATGGAGTAGTGGGTATTCTTATAACGCCACTACATGGTTAACGACGAAGCTAATGCAGCTCATAATAGAAATTTTTTTGGTGCATCCAATCGAAAAGGAAATACTTTTGTTTGAAACTCTCAGAGCTTAATCTCCGAATTGAATCACGACAAACGTAATTTCCCTTGCGATAACGGTGCTAATTATCCGATATAACCTGTCGAAGCCATCTAAAAGTCAGTGTCGGATAATTGTAAGCTAGTCCCTAAAGAAACCGAACGAGGCATTCCATATTAGTCCTCGGGGGTGACAACGCATCTGCATTTTCAACCGACTTCAAAAAGTACCCAATTCGACTGTAAATTAATTATTAACTGTAAACAGTTAATAATTAAACTGTTTTGTAAATCTTTATTGATTATTTATTTCCTTTATAACATTTTTATTGATAGTCGTGGTAGCTTAGAAGGTTAGCGCTCGCGGTAAATTTCACAATACGCGAACAACCCGGGTTCGATCCCCGCCGGCATCAATAAAATTGTTAATTGTAATATTAAGTGCTGATTACTATTATAAGTGCTGGAAACCTGCATGTCTGAAAAAATATTTTCGAAGACTGAAGTTCGCCAACACGCATTGGGGCAGCGCGGCGGACATTTCTCAAAAATGAGAGGAGGCCTGTCCCAGCAGTGGGACGTATTTAGGCTGTAACTTTACTCAATTCGACTGTACTTTTTTATGTGTGTTACCTCATAACTTTTTCTCGGCGAACCGACCCTTTACTTATTTGTAAGCTGGTGCTTCTCATGTGGTCCTATAAAAAGATCATGGTCTGACCAGTAGTTTTTGAGTTATCCTTGATAATTTATATTGAAGTCGATTGCAAAAATTTTTTAAATTTACCACTTGTGATTCTTAATCGAGGATAGATGTAGATGTCTATGAGCCACATCATCCACTTACTATCAGGTGGATTGCGTGCTCATTTGTCATCCTACTAATATTATTAACGCGTTGGTTTGTGAGGATGTATGGATGTTTGTTACTCTTTCATACGAACACTACTGAATGTATTTTAATGAAACTTTACAATAATATAGCTCAGACATCAGAATAACACAAAAGCTAAAATTTTGTGTAAATTGGCCGAAATATAATGATAAATGTTAAGTCTGAAAAAAATCTGTCATCTGCGGGCTATTTTGACGTGATCACGCATTACGTAAAAACCTGTGATCCAATTTGGATGGGACTTTCTTTGGCATATTTTTTTTTTATAGGATAAGGGTGACAAACGAGCACACAGTCCACCTGATGGTAAGTGGTTGCTGCGGCCCATAGACATCTACATCTATCCTCTATTACAATTCAAAATGTAGATGCGTTGTCACCCGTGAGGACTAAGATGGAATGCCTCATTTCCAGTAAAAAGGGCCTCCGGCCACCTGCACTCACCAAGCGAAACGCAGAGGTAAACCTCTACTTCACGCTGGTTTTCTGTGAGGTCGTGGTACCACCCCGGTTCGAGCCAGCCCATCCGTGCGACAGCAAAAGCTGCCGCGTGGCTCTACCACTGTTCAATTGATGTTTTAAGGAGTAACTTAGCCTACTTTTAAGGGTTCCGCGCAAAATATTCCACGCGGGCGAATTCGAGGCGAACAGCTAATATTCTATAAAAATTAAGTGAGAACAGGCCCTCAGGCTTTGCATGGCTAATGTTTTATTATTTAGATCAATGATATATTGTGGGTCGGGCGGTTGCCTTAAATTTCATAGTACGTGAGCAACCGGATCACGGTCGCCGCCGGCTGCCACAGAAACTGTTATGGTCTAAAATGGCAGACAGCTCGTACGTTGTAATAAACCTAGCCCACGTCCTAAAAGTACAGTATCTACTCAAAGGCTGCTAAATTTTGGGTGCCGTTAAGTCTCTTGCTGTCTCTATCACTTTAAGTCAAAGTGACTGTGACACCACGAGACTTACGACATTTTAAAATTGAGTAACGTCTGAATATTTGGCCATCTATCTATCTATCGGAAACCATGCGAGTGACGGATTTTCTTACGATAACATTACACGGCAAATGTTGAACATGATAGAGCTGCAGCTATAGAGACCCTTTTTACTGGAAACGAGGCATTCCATCTTAGTCCTCACGGGTGACAACGCATTTGCAATTTGATTCGTCGTCGAGGATGGATGTAGATGTCTATGCGCCACAGCAACCACTTGCCATCAGGTGTACTGTGTGCTCGTCTATCATCCTTATTCCACAAAAAAACATTACAACATCGATATCAGCAGTTAATTAGGCAATTAAAAACGCATATTCATCTCTTGTCATTTCATACATCTTAGACGAGAAAATACAGTCTGCGACGTTTTAAAGCCCCGTGACGCGCGGGACATTGACCCAGTAAATGCGATATAGAAATAGCGAACTTTGTCGACAAAAGTTTGCTCTTATAATTTGTTGGAGTTGTGAAATCTTTCCCCAACTTCGCGCAAGAGTAAAAAGTTCGCGAAGCCTCGCACTAGTAAAATTTTACGGCAGTTGTCTTCACGAAAATACGTCACTCTTTTTATTATTTTATACGGCAGCCGTAAATTTTTTATTCGTTTGTAGTAAATCCGCGTGTCTCGATGACATTTTGTTGATTTTAACGAAGTGTTCAAGTACTTTAATCTTATCTCGCACGTGATTCTGTTGCTTTGAGAGTTTTATATCGAATTTTTACGTGGTAGAGCCACGCTGCGGATATGTTATGGTTGTAACACGAATGGGTTGAACCACTTTATCACAAAGTATCAGTGTAAAATAGCAACCTTATGCAGCAGGGCTAGCATGGGCAGGAGACAATTTTATCCCCGGGGAAAGGAGAAAATGCTTATCCCCTCGCTTAGTTTTATCCACCCTTCGAACATGGGCACACCGGTGGATATAATATCTACAGTAGATAAAATGGGAAATAAATTTAGACTTAGATAGATTTTTTGTATGAATATAAACTTAAACCCACGTCCAATGAACTAGGATAGAATTGTCCATTTCAAATGTCAAAAAAGCATAATGTTTTATCTTTAATTTGGTTCCATGCTACGGACGGAGTATATATGTCTTTTCGTTATGTCAAACGGGGGTATACTTCTCCCCGTTGCTGTGCTTTGGCATAGGGACAAGATAATTATATCTCTTGTCAGTGGATATAATCGGGGGATAAAAATTTTGTCCCCAGCCCATTCTAGCCGTGCTGCTGTGTTTCGTATGATGAGTGTAGAGAACCGGAGACTATTTTACTAACGAGGCATTCGATCTTAGTCCTCGGGGGTGGCAACGCATCTGCATTTTGAGTCTTAATTGTAGATAATATATCTATGACTGTTATCTTATGTTTCACCTTAAACGACTCATTAAATATTAAAAAACCGGCCAAGTGCGAATCGGACTCGCGTACCGAGGGTTCCGAACAAGGAGGGTTCCGAACAAGGAGGATTCCGTAGGTATACAAGTTTAAAATTATTAAAAATATTTTTATTATATGATGTAACTAAAAATTTATGCTTTTCGCAATTTTTCCGTTATCTGTGCTATATTACGTTGCTTCGTAGCAAATTTTAAGATTGTGAGTTCACGGGAAGTACCCTGTAGGTTTTGATTCCCTTGAGAATGTCGGAAATTTGCGGCATAAACGGCTGTATCTTTTGATTGTGTTGGCTTAGAAGTTTTATATTTTCACAGCTCTAAGGAATAGTAGACTTGAGTATTTGATATGAATTTCAGCTTGATACCTCCTTTTTTGCTTTGTGGCATTCCTTGAGGGAGGCCTATGTTCAGCAGTGGACTTGTGAAAGGCTGTAATGATGATGAATGATGACCTCCACGCGTTCCTGAGAAAAAGGATCTTGACAGACGGACAGACAGACGGACAACAAAGTGATTCGTTTTTTCCGTTTTTTTCCTTTTGAGGTACGTAACCCTAAAAACTATAATTAAATAAAACTAATAACTTAAATAATCATACTATCCTAGTCCCCGTGGTATCGTGCCAAGAACGTCGGCAACGTTTCTTCGCCGAATGGCTGTACTTAGCTTTTCAGCGAGAAAATAAAGTAGTTAAAAGATTCTTCTGAAATTCGCAGGTCAGATAAATACTCTTTTTAATCTTCTTCTGCTAATTCATGACGCAAAATTGTACCTCATCCACAGTCTTTAAAGGTACTTTAAGACTGTGGATGAGAAGATAGATTTCGAAACGTGGTAGAGCCATGCTGCAGCTATATTCGTATTATAGTTGTAGCACGAATCGGCTCGACCGGGGAAGGACCACGCTCTCACAGAATATCAACGTAAAATAGCAGCTTAACACTGCTGTGTTTCGTATGGTGAGTGTAGAGAACCGGAGATCCTTTTTACTGGAAAAGAGGCATTCCATCTCAGTCCTCACGGGTGACAACGCATCTGCATTTTGATTCTCAAACGAGGATAGATGTAGATGTCTATGGGCCACAGCAACCACTTACCACCAGGTGGACTGTGTACTCGTTTGTCACCCTATCCTATAAAAAAAAAAAACTTTCGCATTCCTGATTATTTCATCCTTCATTTCGTCCAAAATCTCACTTAATGCGAATTTGATCACTGATGTCATGACAAGAATGTGCTGTAGGTCGTCCATTTCGGACAAACTAAGGAGCCTAACAAATATATGGCCAAATAATCAAACGCTACTCGATTTTAGACGTTGTTAAATCTCGTGTTGTCTCTATCACTTCAAGTCAAAGTGACTGTGACACCATGAGACTTAAAATTAAGTCGCTTAAAATTAATTAAAAATTTGTTAATTACTTGACTACTTACTTTATGTAAATCAGCCTTGATATAAGAGAAGGCCTTTGCCTAGTTGGTAGTGGGACGATATAGACAGTATCTTTTTTTTTACTAAAGGCCAGGTTGGACAAAAATATCGTATTTTACACAAGATTTTGACGCTCGAAACTTGATACTTCCTAAAATGGTACATGCTCCGAAAAAAAAAATATGCGTACATAAAATACTCGACTAAATTCTTATTAGAATGCATTTTTGAAATACTTTAAATATTAACCGAGATAAAAAAAATATTATTTAATCGTCGGGAAAATATTTCGATTTTCTAGTTCTCGTTTTTTTAAACTATTTATAATATTTTTCGAAAACATGAAAGGCAAAATAATCCTAGACGTTTTTGTCGGTTATAAAGTATTACCAGACCTCTCCAAAAATATTTTTTTTAATTCCCAAAGAATATAGGTACTTTTGGCAATCTCAAATTTTAATAACGTATTTAATTAACTTTATAATACCTGTAAATTTAGCGGTTATAAACAATTCCCAGACGTGAATAAAGTTTACAAATGAATACGAAAAATCAGTAATGCGAAGCCATAAGTACCAGAAAGATAGCTTATCGAGACATGCTGGCAGCTGATGGGGGCCCAAGCTCCCCGCGATGTGATTGGTGGCATTCACAACAGACTATTTTGTGTGTGAGCAATCGTAGATTTTAAAATTAAATTCTTGTTTTGGGATGTAGCATGTATATATATGACCATGTAAATATCTGTGTATCGTTTCAATTGTTTTAGATCAGTGCTGTAATAACTTGTATAATAGCTATTAATTTTAACCTCGTAAGGCTTGGGCTTGAGAATCGACACCCGTTGGGAAGAAAGGTTCTCGAGTGGCAGCCTCGTACCGGCAGGCGAAGTGTAGGGCGTCCCCCCGCTAGATGAAGTGACGACCTGGTAAGACATGCAGGAAGTCGATGGATGCAGGTGGCTTGGGACCGTGCTTTGTGCAATCTTGGGGAAGGCCTATGTTCAGCAGTGGACTTGTGAAGGGCTGTAATGATCATGATGATGAAGGCTTGTACTTGGCAAAAAATATGTTTTAAGAAATACCGCCCCATGTTCTTAAAAAAGGACATCTATTCGGTGAATCGATCCAATAACCTCTCAAATCGGACTGCTTCAAGAACGAGATACTTCAAATGACTCAAGAAATACTTTTACATAGTTGGAACATCCGTTACTTGTAAAAGGCTCTTTTCTGTTGTGGGGAATATTGCTCCTGACGAAAGGATTCGTCTAGACCACGAGTGATTAGATATATTGTTTTAAAGTTTTATTTAAGTTTAATAACATTTTATAAACTTACAAGTTTGGTTAATTTAATGACTGACTTACTTACACCCGTCTAAAGACTTAGACTGCCCCGTTGGTCTAGTGGCCGCAAGCGCGACTGTTGAGCAAGAGGAACTGGGTTCGATCCCCGGGTCGGGCAAATTATTATTGGGTTTTTCTAACTTGAAATTCCCAGTACTAATACGGAGCCAGGATTTGTGCCCGGTATTGCAATAGACTCACCCTCTATTACATGGCAAATATGACGTTTTTTTATAGGATAAGGGTGACAAATGAGCACACAGTCCACCTGATGGTAAGTGGTTGCTGCGGCCCATAGACATCTACATCTATCTTCGATTACGAATCAAAATGCAAATGCATTGTCACCCGTGAGGACTAAGATGGAACGCCTCGTTTCCAGTAAAAAGGGTATCCGGTTCTCTACACTCACCATACACACAGCAGCGTTAAGCTGCTATTTTACGCTGGTATTCTGTGATAGCGTGGTCCTTCCCCGGTCGAGCCGACCCATTCGTGCTAAAATCATAATATAGCTGCAGCATGGCTCTACCACGTATATAACTGGTGTAGCTACTGTGGACGTTAACATAACTAGTGACTAGTGGGAGTACAACACGCCTCTGCCTACTACTTCCAGGAAATACAGGCGTGATGTTATGTTTATTAATTTAACGATATTAATATTCAACTACTTGTATAAATTGTCATCACTAATGTTCTGTATCTATATTAGACATGTTTGAAAATGTCCCGATTAGTCGAATATCGATCTTTTAATGCTCGATTTAATCGAGCATCGATTCTAGTATGTTCGATTTAAATCGAATCGGATATCCATTTTTTTTTAAGTGAATCGATATGCCTAATTACACCGCACGCGTCCATTACAAACAAAATTTTCTTTTAAATAAAGTTTAAATAAAATAAGTTTATTAAGAAAAGTTACAAATACAAACGAGTATACGCACTACGCAAAAGTTCATTTCGCTAATGACTGACACGAACTTGAGGACGTTAGCGGCAGCGCGGAACGGTGTGCGGGGCACAAGGGGCGAAATATAAAATGAAGATATCGCTGGGTCGATCGAAAAACATATTATAGTTGTAGTGTAGGTTAGGACCTACACGACTATATTCTTTGTATCATGAGCACTGACCAGTGACCACAAGATAGTTTGAAGAACATACTGATATGAAATAAGAGATTTCTAAAAGAATACTACAACTAAGATTTCGCACTTAAGCAAAGAACATTTGGTGCGTCACGACCACGCAGTTGTCAGCCGATAACTAGCATAGATTAAGGATGTTTGTACAAATATAGTGCGGCTCAGGGCTATGCCGTCGCCTAAAGGTCGCCCGTCCGCTGAGGCTCTCGGTTACTTTCGATTTTCGTTGCGAGCCTACTTAAATGGTTAATGATGTGGATAGGTCTGAAATATATACATTTCTACGTATATATTTTAGATTCTATATACTTCTATGTTTTATACGTGATAGAGGCATGCTGCAGCTATATTATAGTTGTAGCATGAATGGGTCGGCTCTAACTAGGAAGGACCACGTTCTCACAGAATACCAGCGTAAAATAGCTGCTTAATGTTTGCTGTGTTTCGTATGGTGAGTGTAGAGAACCGGAGACCCTTTTTACTGGAAACAAGGCATTCTATTTTAGTCCTCAGAGGTGACAATGCTTCTGCATTTTTATTCTTATTTGAGGATAGATGTAGATGTCTATGGGCCACAGATTGTCACCTTTCTTCTGTAAATAATTTAAAATTAAAAATTTTGTACAACCGATTTCAATATAAGTTATTAGTTATAATTTAAAAACTATTGGTCATACCTTGATCTATGAAACACCAGCTTTCAAATAAAAAAAAAGAATCATAGAAATCGGTTCACCTAGAAAGTGTTGAGGTATACATTAAAAAAATAACAAATGAGTACCTCCTCCTTTTTGAAGTCGGTAGAAAAATATGTCTTATCAATGTCTGCCAGGAAAAGAGAGCAAACATAATCTAGTTATAGTTTATTTATACCATTGATATGTTGTTTCATCTGAAATAGTTTACTACTGCGATTATCTTTCAAGTACTGTGCTGTGCTCTTCTTCGCACGAAGATATTGCCGAAATGAGCGAGCGGAAACAGGCACTCGATTAACCCACCCGTGGTTGATGTAACGCTAATGCTATAACATCAGATGTATGGTAGGGTACAGTACCGTCGACCCGAGGACAAACACAACCAAACCCGAAAAGGAATGATTCAGAGATCCGGGGACAAACACTACCAAACCCGAAAAGGAATTTGTGTTTCTCAAGTTTTGGTTTTGACTGACTGTTCGCGTAGTAGCTAAAATGTAAGACTGCAAATAATTGTTAAGGTTCAGTGTGTTTGTCCATGTACAATTTATGTGTAATGTACACTTTCACGATACAAGTAAATTCGAAGTGTGGGAGGTAGTTTGGATAAAAATTCTGACACGTATCCAAGAAAATTGCCTACAACACATTAGGTGTACGTTGTAGGTAACATTGTGATGTCTTGACGACGCTTATCTTAATTGGGCCAAATTAGCAACGTGTAACGGCTTATGTAAGCATTTTGCATTTTAAGCGGTAAACTAGGCTTCGGCCTCAATTTTTATCCTTCACTTATCTTTGTTTTAGTGAGCGGACGTGAGCGCGCGGTCAAGGGTATCCCCCCACGCGTGAGAACGATCCCGGCCGGGGCTTTCACTGTCGCCCATTGCGCATGAGATTGTGTTGTTTTAATTTATGTATCAAGCGTGATTTCGCTTAAGTTGACGTAGTACCTGATTGTTGAATTGCGGGTCTCGTGTTCGAATCATATTATTTTTTTATATAATTATTCAATAACGGTGACATACGAACTCACAGTCCACCTGATGGTAAGGAGATACAGCGGCCTGTAGACATATACATCTATTGATTGGGAATTAAAATGTAGCTGCTTTGACGGCTCCATGGCGCAGTGGCTTAGCAATGAGTTGCTGCGCTGGGGGCCGTGGGTTCGAATCCCGCACGGAACAAGTATTTGTATGGCCTACAAATAATTGTTCCGGGTCTGGATGTTTGTCCTTGTGCAATTTGTGTTAGTAAACTGTATCCACGATACAGGAGAAAATCCTAGTGTGGGGGTAACGTTTTTTAAAGACAAAAAATTAAAAAAAAAATTATCACCCCCGTGGTTTAAAATGGAATGCCTCGTTGCGATTATAATTATAATTTTTAACAAAAAGTAAAAACTAAAAACCGATTTTAAGTTGTTAAAAAACTTTATTTGCTACCCTTAGGGGTGGAAATTTTTCTCCAAATTTACATGGGACCAGCCTTGAAGTATAACACTAACCTATTTAATAAAAAAAAAAGAATCATAAAAATTGGTTCATAATCTGCGAAGATATCGCGTAATATACATACAAAAAAACGTAGGTACACTCAAATTGAGAACCTCCTCCATTTTGAAGTCGCTTAAAAAAGAGTCCGGTTCTCTACATTCACCATACGAAACACCATTATTCTGTTGTTTAACTTTGTATCTTGCGAGAGCGTAGTTTCCGGTCGAGTCGACCCATTCGTGCTGCAACCATAATATATATTATGCATCATGGATCATTGGATCTACCACTTGCTGTACTTGCTAAATTCTCCATTTATTTTACTTTTGCATCTTATTATTTGTGTGCCTTGTGCCTTGCATGTGCCTTTTGTCACGCTTTTTGTTGCGTTGGCTTATTATTATTGTGCCTTTTTTCCCTAAATGTTAACAGTTTGTTTTTACTATTATTTATAATATTTATAACAGTGTATTTTTATTTTTATGTTGGAGCCTGTGATTAGCTAAGTTTATTTTATTGCACATATGTCTCTGGCGTTTACTGAAAATCAGCGTTATAGTTATCACTATGTGGTTTATATAACATTTGTGCTGAGTAGACGCCATTTTAGTTCCATTCCATTATATTATTTTGCATGTTAATTTGTGTTTATGTTTAGAACTAAATAAATTATATTATTATTATTACCACTTAATTCTTTACTGAGATGTACGGAAAACGCAGACGTAAAGAATTGTGGTCAGTATTTGTGGAATATATAAAACTAGCGATGCACTCCGGCTTCGCGCGGTTTATATCTGGATCTCGACAATAACAATAAAATAAACAGGTACACATATAATATGCGCTTTATAGACTTACGAAAGTGGTAAAAAAACAAACTGCAATTATGACATATTTTGCATATATTGAGTCGATTATCCGCCATGGGATTATAATTTGGGGCAACAGTGCAGATTAACAGCGGTAGAGCCACGCGGCAGCTTTTGCTGTCGCACGGATGGGTCGGCTCGAACCGGGGTGGTACCACGACCTCACAGAATACCAGCGTGAAGTGAGGTTTACCTCTGCGTTTCGCTCGGTGAGTGCAGGTGACCGGAGGCCCTTTTTATTGGAAATGAGGCATTCCATCTTAGTCCTCACGGGTGACAACGCATCTGCATTTTGATTTGTAATAGAGGATAGATGTAGATGTCTATGGGCCGCAGCAACCACTTACCATCAGGTGGACTGTGTGCTCATTTGTCACCCTTATCCTATCAAAAAAAATCTTGACAAAGATTCTTCTGATGTTAATTGGTGACAAGTCCTGAACGGTAGGCTCACTAACTTAGAACACAGGGCAGAATAACGAAGATGAAATTTGCGAAAAATGTAGATGGCATTTTGATTCGCAAACGAGGATAGATGTAGATGTCTATGGGCCGCAGCAACCACTTACCATCAGGTGGACTGTGTGCTCGTTTGTCACCCTTATCCTATAAAAAAAAAATTTTACTCCACCAAAGAAAATGTGTTCGTGCCATTTACGGTATTGGCCCAGACGTCTCATGACGACCTCTATATAAGACACTGGGGATCTTACCAGTGCCTTGTTTGTATATATTAGAAGTTGCTCAGTTTGTAAAACCACAGGGAAAGAGTTTTTATAAACTTAATAACGAAGCGGTATCCATGAACACGAGATACCTAGATCGGATATTAATTAGCGAAATACCAAAAAGTAAACTGTTTAGCCAAAGTTGTTACTGCATGGGTAAAACAATATATTGTTCCTATGCAAACATTTAGAAAAAAATTATATCAGTGGCTTCTTCAAAATACATTTAACTCGGTAAACGAGTTTTTAAATTACTGATCACAACTTTTATAGGACTATAGCTCATAATTGAATTATTAACTGTAAATAAAGAAATAAAGAAAATAATATTGTTTAATTTAATTTTCTTTATTTGGTTAATTATAATATTTTTTTAATAATTGTACTTTTGATATCTTTAGAATATAACTGGATGTATTATTTGTTGTTGCTAATTTTATGATTTAATAATGATTGATTTTGATGTGTTAATTTTGTATAACTATAATTTCTAAGAATAAATAAATTTGCCTGTCTCCATTAGGGACTTAGTATGTATACATAGTACTTAACAGTATCTCATGTAACATACGTACTAAAAAGCAAATAAATAAATAAACGCCACCTACCGGGTTCAATTTAAACCAACTTCTAATCAACTTAGTCACACACAAAATTTCATCAAAATCCGGTCCAGCCTTTTAGAAGTTTAGTCACATACACACGAAAAGAAGAATTTTATATAATTACTAGCTGACCAGGCAGACGTTGTCCTGCCCTTTTCGACAACCGTTCATATAAAAAATGCTTTAATTCACTCTCAAAAACTATCCTATCTCTCAAGTTGGACCAAACTGTTTACAGTGTGCAAAATTTCATAGAAATCAGTTCAGTAGTTTAGGAGTTCATCGCGGACAAACAACGTGACACGTAATTTTTATATATAAAGATATTATAATATGCATGTATTATAAATATAAACCTTCCTCTTGAATCATTCTGTCTATTGATGAAAACCGCATCAAAATCCGTTTCTTAGTTTATATGATCTAAGCGTACAGACGCCGGGAAGCGACTTTTTTATACTATGTAGAGAAGAGATATCTTACCCGTGCGTATACAACCTAGTATCCGATCCTTTACTCAATATTGCATAAACGATATTGTATCATTGCGCACCTGTAATCGAAAGTGGAAAGGTACTGCACATTATTATTAGTAAAAATGTGATTCACATGATGTAAGTAAACTCTATACTATTCATTAAGCACTTCTATATGGTAAACGACACTAAATATGTACGTAACGTCAACAGAAAAAGCAGCGCGGCACTCGCATTATTGTAGTCGAAAATTTATTAATCTATCAAAGTCAAAGCTTTTCGCCCTAACATACTCAAAGTTATGGCTGAATCTGAATGACAGTGTGAGAAATTGAGTGATAAAAAGTGTGGTTTACAAGCTGGTGTTGTGACCAGGATTAAAAAAGGAATGCTTTGGGGGTTTAGTCAGTCAGAAGTGAACGGCAGAGTCGGTAAGGGATGCCCTAGACGAAAGTTTATCTACCAAATTGGCGGTATGTTGATGATGGACCAGATTAAGAGTACCCTTAACCGATGTAATGGAAGAAAGGTTGTCGGGATCGTTCCAAATGGAAGTCCGTAGTCTCTGCCTACCCCTCTGGGTAACAGGCGTGAGGGTTCATGTTTTTTTTTTCAATGCTGAAATATTTCTATTAAGAACTAGAGATTCGCACGGGTGATTTCTGGATCGCGACAACAGCGCCATCTACCGGGCCCTATTATGAATTTAAACCATCCAGGGTTTCAACTAAAATTCAAACATACACAAAAAATTTCCTCCGAATCGGTCGAGCCTGTTTCGAGTATTAGCGAGACTAACGGACCAATTTATTTTTATATTATATTATACTAGCTGGCCAGACAGACGTTGTTCTGCCCTTTTCGACGTTCATTTGCTTTCCCAAAAAAAGGAAACTCCTAAGATTAGCAATAAAAAAAATTGAGGGTCACTTATCGGGATAAAAACTATCCTATCTTTCAAGTTGGACCAAACTGCACACATTGTGGAACATTTCATTGAAATCAGTTCAGTAGTTTAGGAGTTCACCGCGGACAAACAACGTGACACGTAATTTTTATATATAAAGATAGAAATTATCATTTACAAAGCATTATTGAAATTAAAAAAAAACTACGCCATCGCTCCACCACGTTTCTTCTGCGAGGGACCTTGTTAGAAGAAGCGGCAAGAAACTGAGATGTTAAAAAAGTTATGTATATTATACATACAAGTCAAAAAATTTAAGGAAGTTTATTATGTTTACGCATTATTATCACACCTTGAATTTATGCAAAGGCAAATTAACCTTAACCTTAGGAATCTTGTTATGAATAGTTAATACAATCAACCCAGCGCCGGATTTAACTATTTGATATAACAAATGGTGTCCTAGTTTTTCATTTTATGTTGGTTTTCTTTTATTCCAAGAAAAATAATTATAATTTTTAAGGTTTACTTTATTGACTGAAATATATATATCTCTTTATTTTAATTTTTTAAATTATATTTTTATGCATCCTATACAAAACCTGAGCTACAATTTCCTTTTGTATATACGTGCAATATGAACTACGAGAAAAAAAATTAATATTGTAATCATACAAATTTACGGATCGCTATTTTTTTTTTATTATTAAGTGGCGAAGCTTGCGAAGTCACTTATTGATTTCACGATGTCTGTCCGTCTGTCCCACGATTATCTCGAGAACGGTTTCGAATTTTCAAATTCTGTTTTCAGCAATCGATTACTGATCACCCAGCCATCTGAACCTCCTATTTTGAAACTAATTGCTCAACGGCAACCGTTAGAAACCGCTACAAAGCTGATTGCTTCGCCACTTTGCTATGCTGTTAGCTTGCTAGGTTTATTATATTAATGATTTCTTATATTTACGCGAACACTATACATTGAACTTTTACGGATTGTATCGTGTTTAATTAAGTTATTTTTTATTAAATTCCCGACGTTTCGGATGCTTTACAGCACCCGTGGTCACGGGGGACTGAGGAGATTGACGTCCCGATGTCAGAGTTAACCCGGAGTACCTTCAGCTTTTTTAATTAGCCTCGTGCTCTATCTGCGGTGATCCCCTAGGCCTAGGCCTGGTGGTCTAGTGTATCTTATTATAAACCCATCACTGTATCAACCCAAATTTGAGCCACCACTTTTGTGAAGCCTGTACTTTGGACTATGAAACAGCATGTTTAGATTTATTGTGCGTGTTAAAGTAATGGGCATCACCAGATGTCGCTAGTTGGGACTGAGTTAATTACATTTATCACGGAAGTGATCACACTCACACAGTTTAAAAGTTGCGTTTTAAATTAAAGTTTTTCTAGTGTATACAACGTGTAACAAAAACTGTGGTTCCCGTTAAGTGCGTTATCAGAGTCAGTATTCAAACTTAAAGAAATAACTTTTTTTTTCAAAAAACTTGAACATTAAAAAAATATTTCAATTAAAAAAAATTATTTGCAAATTGAATGTGGTTTTATTACGTCTGCATTATCCGGAGAATAAGAGGATTGTGAAAGACCCCGAGACACCGATGCTCGTCGCAGTTAGAGGTAACAAAACCACATACAATTTGCAAATTAATTGTTTTTTAATTAAAATAAATTTTTTTCAATGTTTATTTTTTTTGAAAAAAATTATTCCCTTACGTTTGAATAGTGTCTATAATAACACCCTTGAAGGGAACCACAGGGTTTTTGTTACACGTTGTATATAGTACGCACAAAACAGTGGCTCAGCGCTGTGTTCTTTAATTTTTTACACATTTAAAAAATCTACCTTGAGGAATATGCGTAGTCTGTTTTATCCATTTCTAATATAATTTATATAAAATATAAGAAATATTTCAGATAGAAACATTAATCTTTACACTTTTCTTACTAAGTTCCCGCGTCATGAAATCTGTCAAATATACTGAAGAGCTACCTACCGCCCTGACGGCAGATAAATCGATAATGCCACATTAAGAAAAGTTATTCTTCTATTGTTTTTAATCGTAAAAAATTGTCATTGGGTATATTTTTTCTATTTTCAGTAACCTTTTTACGCAATCGGGTTTTTTAAATTACTGTGTAGTGGTAGAGCCACGCGGCAGCTTTTGCTTAACAGTGGTAGAGCCACACGGCAGCTTTTGCTGTCGCACGGATGGGCCGGCTCGAACCGGGGTGGTACCACGACCTCACAGAAAACCAGCGTGAAGTAGAGGTTTACCTCTGCGTTTCGCTTGGTGAGTGCAGGTGCCCGGAGGCCCTTTTTGCTGGAAATGAGGCATTCTATCTTAGTCCTCACGGGTGACAACGCATTTACATTTTGATTTGTAATAGAGGATAGATGCCATCAGGTGGACTGTGTGCTCGTTTGTCACCCATATCCTATAAAATAAAACTATTTAACAATTAGGCTTGTTAATAATATTCTTAAATTTTTTTTTTCTTTATCAACCTTCACTAGATAGAGTGAAGACCTGGTAAGATATGCAGGAATTTGCTCTGAAATTGGCTCAGCGCCGTGCTTTGTGGCATTTCTTGAGGGAGGCCTATGTTCAGCAGTGGACTTGTGCTTGGAAAAAATCAATATAGTCGCTGTAGGTCAGGGGATAGCGCTTTAAAGCGATCGCTATATTATTACTATAGCGCTCGCCTTCAAGTATAGTTATTATGCGATATAATTATTGTGGTTACAATTTTACTTTCTGATTGACCACGTACACAGCGGTGAAGGGAAAATGCATGTCTAATAATTCAATATTATAGTATTTTGCGGGCTCTCTTTCCTCCTACAACATAAACACCGTAACTGTTACCGTTACAGTCTATTAAAGTCCACTGCTGAACATAGGTCTCCCCCATAGATTGCCTCATAGGGAGAATATAGCCTGCTTTTCACTATGGGATATAATATAATATATTACATCTCGAGATATAAATTAATATCGCTCACCATACCTTTCATATGGCACCGTTTACACTGAGCTATTATATTACATCTCAAGCTATATATATTTTTTCGATCGACTGAGCGATATTTTCATATTATATTTCACCTCCTGTACCCCGCACACCGTTTCGCGCCCCCGCAGAACGGTGTACGGGGGAAAGGGGTAATCCAATGACCAATGATGAACGCACACTGGTTAAAAGATATATCTCACAGTGTGAAAGCCAATCGCGGGATATAATTTATATTTCGGGATATAATATATATTATATCCCACAGTGAAAAGCCAGCCTATTTGTCATAGTTGTAATATTACTTTTGATTTGAAAATTTCACCTTTCAGTGGGTTATGTGCTCCTGGTAGATTATCTTGTATACATATATCCATTACAGTCCGTAAAGTCCACTGCTGAACATAGGCCTCCCCCATAGATTGCCTCATAGGGAGGATATTTGTCATAGTTGTAATATTACTGTTGATTTGAAAATTTCACCTCTCAGTGGGTTATGTGCTCCTGGTAGATTATCTTGTATACATACATCCATTACAGTCCGTAAAGTCCACTGCTGAAAATAGGCCTCCCCCATAAATTGCTTCATAGGGAGGATATTTGTCATAGTTGTAATATTACTGTTGATTTGAAAATTTCACCTCTCAGTGGGTTATGGGCTCCTGGTAGATTATCTTGTATACATACATCCATTACAGTCCGTAAAGTCCACTGCTGAACATAGGCCTCCCCCATAGATTGCTTCATAGGGAGGATATTTGTCATAGTTGTAATATTACTGTTGATTTGAAAATTTCACATCTCAGTGGGTTATGTGCTCCTGGTAGATTATCTTGTATACATACATCCATTACAGTCCGTAAAGTCCACTGCTGAACATAGGCCTCCCCCATAGATTACCTCATAGGAGGATATTTGTCATAGTTGTAATGTTACTGTTGATTTGAAAATTTCACCTCTCAAACTTATAACACACCCCTGTTTTCGTCGGGGGTTAATAAATACCTCTTAGCCTCAATATTTTCGAGAGATAGAGTTGATTTTTAACCAACTTCTCAATTCGACTGTAATTTTTTTATGTGTGTTATCTCATAACTTTTTTATGGGTGATAGGTGAACAATCAATGATTCTTTGAATTTTTATTTGAAAGCTGCTGCATCTCATGTGGTCCCATATAAATTTGATCAAGGTTTTTGAGTTATGTTTAATAATTTATATTGAAGTCGGTTGTACAACCGACTTCAATAATACTTTTTTTTTAATTTTACCATTCGTATTTATATAAAGACCGTTTTTTACACACTTTGATATGAGTAGAAGCAATTTCGTCGAGTTGAATTTGCCCAATTTTGCAGTCAAAACTCAAAACTATTTAAATTTAATACAAATTGGAGGCGGCTCATTATCTATGAGTTAGATAATAGAGATGGGTATGAGTCTATAGAAAAAGTGAGTCTATTAGGTCTTTAAATTAAAGAGTAAATACGATCATACTGCCCTTTTATAATTTGTTAAATACGTTAGTGATAGTTTCGGACCTCGGCGTGTGCGGACTAACTCGTGTCGGTCGATGCAGATGGATCTGGGTCATCGCAATATGCGTACCTACGTATAGTCTACATGTACGTACGTACGTACTGAGCTTGCCCAGCTACGTTCGCTGCGGTCTTCCGCCATGAGTGCCGCAAATGCGATTCTTAAATTGTTAGAATATTTTCAAATGAGGCCTTCATTAGGTGTAAATCAAACGTAGTTTCTACTATTTACTCTGTTATTGTCCGTGTGAAACTTAAACAAAAAAAAACCGCAAATCATATCATAAAAGTCCACTGCTATGCATAGGCCCCCATCTATTGCCTCTGGGAGATTTTGCAATAGTTGCCTCGCTTGGTGGACTGGCGAACGCAGTTTTTATAATTTTGATTTGTTATCAGGAAAAAGCTGATGCCCATCATCTAGTTTGTTTCCCTCGGTCCTCTCTTACGACACCCACGGGACGATATTATGGTGTAGTGGATATTCTTATATCGCTATACTCGGTGAACCCAGCCTCGTAGTGATCTTTTGGACCTGTTTGTTCTATTGCCTATTTATATGCGCAAATTTCATCTTCGTTATTCTGCCCGTTGTTCTAAGTTAGTGTGCCTACCGTTCTAGACTTGTCAGCAATTAACATCAGAAGAATCTATGTCAAGATGCTCCTAAAGAGAATGTAGCCGCGACTTACCGTCGCCGCTGGTGATAAGAGGGTTAGTTTATCTTTTAACTCAAAGGCTATGTAACTAGATACTTTAGTCATTCGGCGAGGAAACTTAGCTATTGTTCTTAGCACTTCACTGCGGGGAGTACGTACTACTGTACAATAGTTAAGTTTTTAGCTTTTTTTACTATTATAATAAATACTGCAAGTTAATTTTGCTGCTGTATCTCATATGGTAAATGTAGAGAACCGAAGACCCCTTTTACTGGAAATGAGGCATTCCATCATAGTCTTCAGGGGTAAACGTATCTACATTTTGAATCTTAACCGAGGATAGACTTGGATGTCTATGGGCTAGATATACTGTGTGCCCGTATGCCACCCGTATTCTATAAAAAAAAAACTATTTTAATGTTATGTAAATTAATGTACGGTTTATGAAATACTACATAAAGTAAACATATATTATGAGTAGAAGAAATTTGCTCATTATCGAATCTCCGCTCAGCAATCACTGAACTGAAAGTATCATCCTATACATACATATATTGGGTGTGGGATGTTGTTGTGCAACGCACGTCTGCCACTCTATCCGACTGTACCGACAGTTCGTATCGATTATTCTTCTCAACGGACAAAGACCGAGATCGAGTGGGCGACATTATTGTATCTCGCATCTAGTATATACCGTGGATCGTGATTGATGAAAGATAACTTTATGTAGTGGAAACAACTCGAAAGCTATTGTTTTAATTAATGCACCTTCGGCTCAATGAGAGCTAATAATCTTCCACTCACCAGATGTCGCTAGTTGTGACTGAGGTGAAGTTTTTTTGTTACACAATGTCAGTTAATTGAGAAATTAGTTTTAAATAATAGTTTACATTTTCTAGAGTATTATATTAATACACAACACAATGCGTCAGTGGTTTGATTTTTAAATTTTTACACTTTATAACTCTTTTTTTAATTTTTCTACTCTTAATTATATTTATAGATTGGCCTATTAATTTCTAATGTAATTAATATAAAATATAACTAATAATACGGAAATAAACATTAAACTTTACATTTTCCTAAGAAATTATCGTCCCCGCTATGAAATCTGTCAAATATTTTACCTCATTGTATAGTGCCGCCGCCCTGGTGGCAGAAAAAGCCGTGGATGCCCTCATTTGTTACTATCTTTCCTTATAGCAAACAAAAAAAACCTAATTTAATTGTTTTCATCGAATTAAACTTCTCTTATTTTAAACTTTCCAAGTTTCTGGTGCTTTGCGGTACCCGTAGTCATGTAGATATTTAACGTGATAGAGCTACGCTGGAACTACGTACTTATATTATGAATGTAACACGAATTGGTCTATTCGACCGGGGAAGGACCACTTTCTCAATGAATACCAGCGTGAAATAGCAGCTCAATGCTGCTGTGATTCGTATGGTGAGTGTAGAGAACCGGAGACCCCTTTTTACTGGATATGAGGCATTCCATCTTAGTATTCAGGGGTAACAACGCATCTGTATTTCGATTCATTCGTGCTACAACTATAATATAGCTGCAGCATGGCTCGACCGCGTATATATCAGGATAGTTAAACCGTACGTGTAAAGACCTTGGAACAACAAAGTACTGGTTACGGTCTGTAAATGGGCAGGCACGTCCGGGGAAGGCTCACGGTCTTACTGATTACCATCTAAATAGTTTTATGACGTATTTACTAGGTGATAGAGCTCCTTTCTTATTCTAAAAGTCTGTGCGTAAGAACCACGCCTTTCCCTATTTCTGTCGTCAAGCACATTCCACTATTATGTTTCATTACAAAGGGAAGTAAGAGCCGGTATAATCACAGGCTATGGTTACAAGTCGTCAGAGGTAGCGGCGGCACCTAGCTTTTATTTGTTTGAAGTTGGTGGTGTCATTCGGCTGCCAGAGTCGCTCACCTGTTAGTTCACTTGTTATTTAAATCTTAATTATATAAAAAAATATCTGTTTTTTTTTTATTGCGTTCTATGCGTTATTTTACTACCGTTCAAGCATGCCAGGTACACCTAGTATTATATAATTTTCTCTTCTCTTCTTTTTTTTAAATAACGTTACCTCCACACTAGGATTTTCTTCTGTATCGCGGGGTTAGTTCACATATATAGATTTCACAAGGACAAACATCCAGACCCAGAACAATTATTTGTAGGCCATTCAAATGTGCCGGATCCGAACCCGCGGCCCTTAGCGCTGCACTCATTGTTAAGCCACTACGCTACTATGTAGCCG
The DNA here is from genome assembly GCA_033319125.1 of Parnassius glacialis. Taxonomy (NCBI): domain Eukaryota; kingdom Metazoa; phylum Arthropoda; class Insecta; order Lepidoptera; family Papilionidae; genus Parnassius; species Parnassius glacialis. The sequence goes on along the minus strand of JAVANC010000007.1, from coordinate 1,491,848 downwards.
TCAATAATATATTATAAAAACATTTAAAAGAGACCCAGTTAGTGCTAACGAGGTATTCCGTAAGCACAGCATACCAGTTTTATCATTGTTACATTCATAGGGGGGTATTTGCCATAGTTGCCACGCTTGGCGAGCGGGTTGGCCACCGCAGTTTTTTTTATTGTATTTTTGCTGTTATCAGGAAGATGCTGCTGCCCATCTCCTGCCTGTTTCCCTTTGTCGCCTTTTACGACACCCACGGGAATATATCGGGTAGTGGATATTCTTAACCGCCACTACACGGCAGTTTTACACTACTACTAAGAAATTAACAATAAAATCATACAATCACACTATAAGTAATAGTGTAATAAGTACAGGCGGCACTGAAAATTTCGGGAATCAAAGAAGTAACACAACATTACTATTTAAAAATGTATTTATTGCTTTTCGAAGTATTCTCCGCGAAATTTGACACATTTTTCCATACGATGGAACCAATCATTGAAGTAACCATTCCATTCGGAAGTTTGGATCTCCAAAATGGCTGTTTTGTAGGCGTCCACAGCTTCTTCAGGTGATGAAAATCTCTGTCCACGCAATTTATTCTTTATTTTAGGGAAAGTATAGAAATCATTAGGGCTTAGATCGGGGCTCTACGGCGGATGGTCTAATAATTCTATGTTTTCTTGCTCTAAAAACTCTTTTGTTCTGTGTGCGGTGTGAGAACTCGCATTGTCGTGATGGAAGATGATGCGGCAGTTGCAGTTCTCTTTACGGAGTTCAGAAACGACCTGTGGCAACCAAATGCTAGCATACCATTCTGCATTAAGCGTTCTTTGTCCCTCAAGAGGAATAGTCGTAGCATGACCGGTTTTGGAGACAAACAAGGTTTTTTAACAGTGGTAGAGCCACGCGGCAGCTTTTGCTGTCGCACGGATGGGCCGGCTCGAACCGGGGTGGTACTACTACCTCACAGAATACCAGCGTGAAGTAGAGGTTTACCTCTGCGTTTCGCTTAGTGAGTGCAGGTGGCCGGAGGCCCTTTTTACTGTAAATGAGGCATTCCATCTTAGTCCTCACGGGTGACAACACATCTGAATTTTGATTCGCAAACGAGGATAGATGTAGATGTCTATGGGCCGCAGCAACCACTTACCATCAGGTGGACTGTGTGCTCGTTTGTCACCCTTATCCTATAAAAAAAAAACAAACGTGGCCACTATTTTTTTTGCAACACTCCGTGAACGAACAATTTTTGTTGGCTTTAACTCATTTTCGAACACCCAAATTCGTGACTGGTTTTTTGTTTCGGGTTCGTACGCGTATATCCAGGATTCGTCACCTGATACGATGTTGTATACAGCATTTGAGGATCCTGCGTGGAATCTTTCGAGAGTTCTGACGCACCAAGTAACGCGAGCCGCTTTTTGCTCTTCACAGAGCGAATGCGGTATCCATCGGGAAAACAACTTTTTTACACCTAATTGTTCATGCAAGATTATTTGTATTTGACTCATGCCAATGTCCAAAGTTGCCTGAATTTCGCGGTATGTCACATGTCGATCTTCCTCAATCAGCTTACGCACAGCATCAATGTTTTCTTGGTGACTGCAGTTTTTGAACGACCTTGACGGGGATCATCACTGAGCTTGACACGTCCACGTTGAAATTCAGCAAACCAGCGATAAATTATGGTTTTGGATGGGGCTTCATCACCAAATGCAGAAATCATCCGGTCAACACACTGTTTTTGTGTTAAACCACTTCGAAAGTCATAATAAATTATCGCTCTTGAATTTTCTCGAGTCAATTCCATTTTGTCAATGACTAAACAAGTTTGACAAAACCTTGTGGCAAGACCGAGAATCTTTTTTTAAATAAATAAATGGTATTCGATTTTTAAAACCAAGGAGTTTGCAATTAAAAAGATTTTAATATGACAACAGTGGAAATATTCCATTCCCGATACTTTTAGTGCAACCTATATATAGATAATAAATACAAGTCCTAATTTTTTTTTAAAGTAATATAAAAACAATAACAATTTTTTCTATTATTTTGAACTTAGGTTTCCTCAAGTTTTCCTTCACCACCGAGCACTTGGTGAAGAATCTGGTGTAGTAACCCAAACTTGTCAATGGAAAAAATTTCTGTACGTGGTAAGAGCTAAGCTGCAGCTACATGTTATGGTTGCAGCACCGATGGATCGGCTCGACCGAAGAAGGACCACGCTCCCACAGAATACTAGCGTAAAATAGCAGCTCAATGCTACTGTTTCGCATGGTGAGTGTAGAGATCCGGAGACCCTTTTTACTAACGAAGCATTCCATTTCCATCTCAGCCCTCAGAGGTGGCAACGCATCTGCATTCTGATTCTTAATTGAGGATAGATGTATATGTCTATGGGCTACAGCATCCACTTATCGTCAGGTGGACTGCGTGCTCGTTTGTCACCCTTATTCTAGTAGCCACTTAGCAGCCCTATAAAGCTAGAAGTGGAAAATCAGCAGAAACCTTACACTCTAGTTGCCAGAATCGCAATTTTCACCAAGTTGATTGTAAGTTCTTCTGTTACGGCAGTTTAATTTAAAAAAAAAAATTCAATATAGATGCAAGCGCGAATCTCCAGCCATAAAACGCCCTGTCTCTACAATAATTGAATTAAAATAATATAGTAACAGCCACAAAGAAATTTAAGTTAATTATAAAATAAATATGCGCATACTTAACAAAACGAGCTCCATTAGAGCGACAATACGAATCAACAGGTTATAGACTGTTAAACATTCATAACACCGAATAAAAGCGAGACAAAACAAATCATTACTCCAGCGACGAATGTCTGCTATACATCAAAATATAAAAAAAAAACAATGGCATTTTATATTACGCGACGGCGCGCCTCCGACAAACCAATAAAGCGTGCCGTTGACTGTAGAATTCGAAATTACTGACGACAGCTGATCGCGCCTATCGGGTCCCGCACTGGACGCATTATGCCGCAATAAACATAAATGCCGCACTCGGCGAGCTTCATTCATAAACCTCACTTGAATTATTACCGACACCCGCCACTATCCGACTTGGTAGTAAACACAACGAGTACATTGTTACAGTTAACACACTTGCAGCGTTTATTGATGTTAGCCCGTGCGGGGAGATAATAAAACTTGATTGAGAGCAAAGTAATTGAATAAATTACACTATTAAAAAGTTTACGAGACGCCTCGGGAGATGTTTTTAGTCTCTCGTGAGACCAAATGAAAGGGAAATCGAACTGGGAGCAGAATGAGAATAATTCTTTAGTATATTTTACTGGTCGAATATCTATTTATCGTGTAATCGTTTTCTATGTTACGCTTAATATCACTAACGGTCGGAATATTACTTTTTGTTTTGTTTTATGGAAATAGATTGACAAACGAGCACATAGTCCACCTGATGGTAAGTGCATGCTGTAACCCATAGACATCTACTTTTATCCTCGATTAAGAATCAAAATGCAGATGCGTTATCACGCCTGAGGACTAACATGGGATGCCTCGTTTCCAGTAAAATGTGTCTTCGATTCTCTACACTCACCATATACCACACAGCAGCATCAGGTTGCTATTTAAGCTGGTATTCTATTTTGCCAATAAAAGGGTACATTATTAATCTGAGTAAATACATGACCTACAAAGTTTTTACTTGCGTTTACTCTTCACCATTTTTTTTTAACTTTTACTCGAATTAAACCGCACCAATAACTTTGTCACTGTCTTCACCTAATGTCGATAATTTGTAGTTTCAGAATTTTTTGTGTACGCTCAATTACGCCCAAGTACTCAGCATTGAGCTGCTATTTTACGCTGGCATTCCTTGAGAGCGTGGTCATTCTCCGGCTGGACCGACCCATTCGTGCTGCAACCATAATATAGTTGCAGCGTCGTATTACCTCGTAGAAATCACTTATCACTGTTGGACACGGTCCTTTCTCATCCTATTAATATTGGCTATAATATTATATTATAATGGCAAGGTCGTGGTAGCTTACAGGGTAAGCGCTCGCTTACCGTTACCGCTACCCTAGTTAACCAATTGAAGTCCACTGCTGAACATACGCTTCCCGCATAGGTTGTCTCATAGGAGGAGGGATATTTTCTGTAGTTGCCACGCTTGGCAAGCGGGTTGGCAACCGCAGTTTTTATTTTTAGTCATTATTAGGAGACGCTGCTGCCCATCTCCTGATTTGTTTCCCTCTGTCGCCTCTACATCGCCACTACACGGTAACAGCGCTCGCTTATCTTAATTTAATATACCCGTGTAAAACAAACTATCCTCGCTGACACCTCGTACGTGGTAGAGCCATGAAACAGAAACAGAAACTTTTTTATTCAATATAGATTATAAATAATACTTATTGAAAGTTACACTTTTGTTCAATTATCACTGGTTCGAAAAAAACCTCTGTCCTGGGAAGAACCAGCAAGAAACTCAGCGGGACTTTTTTTTTAAATAACAGCTTACAATCATGTATGTTACACGAATTAACAACACAACAAATTAGAAAAGAGAGTGTAAATTAAAAGTGTAAATTGAGTAAATTAAAGTAAAGAGTGACTTAATAATTATTATTTATTAATCTATTATGAATAAAAAAGTTTTTGTTTTTAATACATTTCTGTTTTATTTTTGTAATCAACTTATTTTGTAATTTATTTTCGAACATTCACGGGACACGTTAGAGATGTGATAATGTGAATCATGAAGTCATTCAATCTGGAACCCTAAGCAAGATTGAAGGTTAAACATCTGTATTATTTCTAAAAGATGAAGATGATGTAGGTAGTTTGTTTTCAGTGTATTAGTAGTCGGCGAGTTGCATGAGCGAAACCCCTGCATTGGGGTGATTGACACTTATGTCAATTGAAATAAATTTGTACGAGCTGTCAATACGAAACATACATAGTTTGGAAAATCTAAAAGTGCACGCCTCTTGAGCGTTTAATTTTGACGAAAAAAAATCCCCTTCTTTGCTTGATGTTGGTTGCGGGAGTCCATAGGATGCAGCAACAGTACCGTAACATTAAATTATTACTGTGTCTTTTTATTTATCGTTTTATACGTGGTAGAGCTATGCTGCAGCTATATTAATAGTATATTTGTAGTATGAATGGGTCTGCTCGACCGGGGAGCGACCACGCTCTCACAGAATACCAGCTTAATGCTGCTGTGTTTCGTATGTTGAGTGTAGAGAACCGGAATCTCCTATTACTGGAGAAGAGGCATTCTATCTTAGTCCTCACGGCTGACAACGCATCTGCATTTTAATTCGCAAACGAAGATAGATGTAGACGTCTATGGGCCACAACACAGCACAGCACAGCATCTTTTATTTCTTTTATTTTTTATATAAAAAAGAACTAGTCACCGCAGTAGAACCTCAAATGTTATTTTAATTAAAATTAAAAAAAAAACGACTCCATGGAGCAGTGGTTTAGCAATAAGTTGCAGCGCTAATGACCTTCGAATCCCGCACGGAACAATTATTTGTATGGCCTACAACTAATTTTTCCGGGTCTGGATGTTTGTCCTTGTAAAATTCATGTATGTAAACTGCCCCCACGATACAGGAGAAAATATTAGTTGAGGTAACGTTTCTAAAAAAAAATACTAAACAATAATCGTTAACACAGTCACTATGTATTAAATCCATTAAACTTATTACATGCTTAAGTAGTTTTACACAAATTTCCACATAATTTCTCTCATCGTAAAAACGTACTCCACAAACCCGCGGCACCCCGCCATTATAAACACACGCAGATAGACTAATGGCGTATGCTAATTATGCTTGCCGACGATGATAGAAACTAGTTTTGGAATCGTCGCGAAGCCTGAGACACGACCAACGGTTGCGTCTAAACTAGATAGTCATGGTAATACTAGTCTAAATGAAGCCGGGCACGTCACCTTATATTTTTATAGTCGCAAGAGTAACAAATTAAATGATATGAGGATGCCTCGATATCGCTCAGCGAGCTATGGAGAGGCCTAGGCTCGGGGTGTTCTCTGCGTGATAAACTTAGAAATGAGGATATCCGCAATTAAACCAGAGTAAGCAACATAGCCCAACGGATTAGCAAGCTGAAGTGGCAATGGACTGGCCGTATACTTCGAAGAACCGACAACCGATGGGGAAGAAAGGTTCTCCAGTAGCAGCACTAGATAGAGTGACGACCTGAACGCATGCAGGAAGTCAATGTATGCAAATGGCTCAAAACCGTGTTATGTGGCATTACTTGTTGAGGGCTGCAATGATTTTATTCTCTGTTTCATATATTATATGATTAACACATCGATAAGAAGTGACAGTATTAGCGTATCAAAACGAATATACATATAATATTCGAATTCATACGTTGACATCCGGGGTCCCTGCTGTGAAGCAATCAAACTGTCAATTTTTCATTTTGATGTTATGTGACACTATGGTCGATTAACTTGATCGATAAAGAAAACCAATTGCATACACATAACCAATAAATTATTTATGTTATACAACAACCGATACGACTTAGGGATCTTCAAGAAAAGAGCTTACTGCTTTTTAAAAGGCCGGCAACGCATCTGCAATTCCCCTGGATGTTGCAGTTGTTCATGGGCGGCGGTAGTCACTTGCCATCAGGTGAGCCGCATGCTCGTTTGCCCCCTCTCCTATTAAAAAAAACTACATATTATGTCATCATCATATGTCTATTGTCAGTAACCATCGTGGGCGCGCGATAGACAACTCACCGAAACCTTAATCGGATGAGTGGTATAGGAACGCAGGCAGGACAAATGTATACATTAATTGTTATATATATATGTCGCAGTCAACTAGCTTTATTAGCCTTTCAGTTAACGGCTTAGCCTTTTTACTAAACGGTGCCGTTCAACTAGATGTCTGAATGATATTCTATCGATGCATCTAATACAACATTTTACCTATTTTGTAATATCAGCAATAGTAGGTTAAGATGGAGCTGGGGTGGCCCTTGGGCCATTCTAAAGCCGCGTACATTATTGTAATATAGCATATAACGCATAATTAGGCACATACAGACCAACGACTGTCTTGTTAAATGAAATAAATAAGTTGACCATGCCACGTGATGTCGCTGGCTAGCTTTTGGGTGGCCTGAATAGGATTCAATCATTCAATCAATCATTTATTAATTCATAAACATGGGTATTACAGGATGTCACATACAAAATTATTAGAACGAAGTTCTTTATCGGACCGTACGGATTTGGCGGATGGGGGCTAGGCGATAATAACTCAAAAACTATTGGTCTGACCTTGATCAAATTCATATGGGATCACATGTGAAGTACCAGCATTCACATAAAAAAAGAGTCATCGAAATCGATTCACCCAGTAAAAGGTTATGAGGTAACATACATTTAAAAAAAAAACATACAGTCGAATTGAGTGCCGGCTTCTTTTTGAAATCGGCAGATAATAAAAAGATAGGTTAGGTTTTTTTTTATTTCATATTTAACAATTAAACACGAATGAGAATAAATCTTTTTTTATCAAAGTTTTTTTTTATTTCCTAAGGAAAAATAAGAATTGGAACGTCTTTCACCGTCACAAAGCGCACTTTATGTATTTATAAAATTAGCAACAATCTAGCACTATAGCATTTTGTATCACTGAAAGCTGTGGAAATTCCAGCGCCTGGTTATCACCTGTGAACACGCAAGGCGTGCGACTTACGTACCTACATCGCTTACAGCGATCTATACCTGGCAAAGCCATTGTCCACGTAAATATGACATTTTTAAAAGCACGCAAAATAGGTAATAATTGTGTTTTTTTTTTAATGAACTCCTCCCACTAGGATTTCCTCCTGTATCGTCGAGGCAGTTAACGTACATAAATTTCACGATGACAACCATCCAGACCCAGAACAATTATTTGTAAGCCATACAAATACTTGATTCAAACCCGCTGCCCTCAGCGTCGCAACTCGTTTCTAAGCCTCTGCGTCACGGAGCCGCCAAACTGTAATACTTTTGAATTTTCCCTGTTATCTGGCTGCGGGTGAAAAGCTTCAATCTTAAGCCTTTTCCTATGTATAACCGAAGCCTTATCGGATTTTATATTATTTCTAATACGAAACTGAAAAGAATTTACTAAAGAAGAAAGCCGATTTATTATATAAACCATTTCTTAAATCACTTTAGGTATAGGTTATAAGTTGTTTAGCTTTTTTTGTTTCTTTGAAAATTACCATAAATGAACGATTTAAGCAACCGATGGGAGATAAAATTCCTCGAGTGGCAACCTCGGACCGGTAAGCTTAGTGTAGAGCGTCCCCCCACTAGATGGTGTGACGACCTGGTAAGATATGCAGGAAGTTGATGGATTCAAATTTTAACGTGGTAGAGCCACGCCGCAGCTATATTATGGTTGTAGCATAAATGGGTCAGTCCGACCTGGGTAGGACCACACTCTCACAGAATACCAACGTGAAATAGCAGCTTACATTATTTTTATTTGGTAATTTATATTATTAGGATAAAGTAAATATTTGGTGCTGCAATTTAAACGCGAAATTAATTAATGTATTTTTAACGACTACATTTACATATAGCTTTTTACATGTCGTGCGAGAGAAAAAGTGTTGCCCATAACAGTTTTTCAAAGTTCCACATTTTGTGTTACCCCAGAGGTAGTTTTTTTTAACTTACGATAACCCGTTAAAGTACTCTCTGGAGACCTTGCGCTTTAGTGAGATCGTTATCGGAGCGTTAGTCACGAAATCCGCAGTAAAGTACACAAGAATGCGCGTGGCCATTTGTTGTGGCACACAATATATAAATACAAAAGTCACCAGCACAACGCGTCATATCGCTCACATTTTACTAGGTTTGACTCCTCTGCTTAGGAGTCTATCTGCCTAGGTTAGGAGCCAACCTATTTCTGTCGCCAGATAGAAGTGCTTGTCCTATTTCCTAGGCCTTGGGATTCCTTTTCTCTAACTAGGATTTTGGCGGTAGGAACCATCCTATTACCTATTCCTGCCGTCAAATAGCAGTATAGCTCGCTTTCTTTGTATAGACTGCTTTCTTTATATAGGCTGTGAGGCATTCCATCTTAGACCTTAAAGGTGACAACGCACCTGTAACCTTCTTTGTTTAACGTTGGTTGCAGGTGTCCATGGGCTACAGTACCCGCTAACTATTAGGTTTTTTTTTCCATAGAATAGGGGTGACAAACGAGCAAACAGTCCACGTGATGGTAAGTGAATGCTGTGGCCCATATACATCTACATTTACTCGATTCAGAATCAAAATGCAGATGAGTCATCCCTGAGGATCCCGAGATGGACTGTTTGTTCGTTTGTCACTTAAATTTAATTAAACAAAACTAAACATTAGATAGACAAGTCCGAGACGGACTGAGGTTGCAAAACCATAGTATATGTGTGCTTGTAAGATATGAGGCATAAAGCGTTCTATATTTATTTATATATTGTGTTTGTGGTAGTACCGCCGCCGTATCTGTATGTTAGTCGTGTGCGTGGGCGGGCGCGTGCTGATCGCTCCGGGAGACACGCACAGTAATACAATGTATGCACACAGATAACCAACAAGAAAGGTCGCCTAGTGTTTTGTAAAAACTGCAAGTATTTGCAAGCTGGCGCCGTTATCGTAAAGACTGGGCTGAAATGACAAACATGTACGTCTTAAAACCCACTACCCCATTGTTTTTTTTTTATAGAATAAGGTGACAAACGAGCACACAGTTCACATGATCATAAGTGGATGCTGTAGACAAATAGATATCTACACCTATTCTTTAAGGATCAAAATGCATATGCGTTGTCACTCCCTGAGAGACTAAGATGGAATGCTAAATTTCCAGTAAAAACTGTCTCCGGTTCTCTACACTCACCATACGTCAACACAGAAACATTAAGCTGCAATTTTATGCTGGTATTCTGTGAGAGTATCGTATATTGTATTAGAGTGTAATACCAGGGTTGGTTGATTTAAATCAGCCTGATTTAAATCACAATTTAAATCGCTTGATTTTGATTAAAAAAATCATTGGTATAAATAAACATGTATAAATTAATGTAATAGGCAGAAAATGAAATAATACTGGCTTAAGATAAGGTAAAATCTTTAATTGTTTTATGTTATTCTTATTATTCTACTAGCTGTGCCCGCGGCGTAGCTCGCGTATATAGATTTTACATAAAGAATTTGTCGTTTAGGTAAGAGAATATTAAACGATTTATATCATTACTATATCAATAAGTGGTAAGAAAATAAATCATTATCATCAAAGTTCTAAGTAGTTTATGATAGAGCTTCGGTGTAAACGACGTTAGAAGTAGACTTAGCCGGGGTGTACACAAAAAGGTTACCGGGACTACTAACGCGGGAAAAAGCAACATAGAGTTGGCCATGTGCAAAACAGTCAGTACTGAGGTCCACTCCTACAACGCGTAAATTTTGACCTTGCGCTTTATTTACGGTCATCGCATAACACGCTGACTGTAGAACTGAACGCGCTTAAAACTGAAAGGAAAGTTACTTCTTAATGGAGGGTTATTTGGCAGTGCTGCCAGATCAAAAAAACTCATTCAGCGCTAGGACAGCACAAAAAGCGCTAGATTTCATGAAAACAGCGCTTTAAAAAAGACCTAGATTTCGCGCTAAATTAACTACAAACAAAGTTTGTGTTTTTATTATAATTTATAATTCAAGAAAATATAATCATAATAAAGAAAACAACATTAAGTTTTTTTCTGGCAATATTTTTTGATGTATCAATACTTCGCAGGACATCGACTTATTACGACTAATTATGGCAATTGCTGTCAACAGTAGTTAGTACTATTCTAAGTAACTTTTAACTTAGCTGTGCTCTAAACAACTGACTGAAACTGAATAAAGCAAAATAAATGCGTTGCCAAAACCATGAACGAAAACTTTAATGAAGGGGATTTCCCCGCTTAAAGTGCATTATTATATTTATTACGAATTATCACTCGTTGCTTAAATATAATTATACTGAAAAACAAAGTAAACAAAATTAAAATTGGGCTGACGACTTCACAATGGCCATTTTTTTTAAACAGTTATAGTTTTTATTTAAAATATGATTCGATTTTACACTTGGAACTGTGATATGTATACGTAATTATAAAGCCCAAATCATCTAGTTTACTATGATGTATTAATCTAAGAAATATTAAATAAAACTAAATGACTTACGACACTACAAAAACACAAAACACCGAGTGTAAAGGCGACTGAAGCACTGAAGTTAGATAATTATTTGTTCATTTGTCAAAGTTTGTTACACTGCCATCTCTTATTTAATACGTAAAATAGTTCGTCAGCTATCGATTCCATAACCAAAACTCACAAAAGGAACCGCATATGGCCCATAGATGTCAGTTTTATAAAATTTGACGCTATGGATACTATAGTATCCAGGACTACAACGCTACTTTTATTTTGGAATTTTGGATACCGTAGTATCCATGGACGTGTGAGTGGTTATAGTCGTCGGTAAAAAAATCAAGTTGATCATCCTAAAGGGGAAGCCGGGAGATCCATAGCACAGGGTATCCTAGTTTGGACTCGTCTCCCATGCTCTTTGTTTTGTGGAAAAAATATGTTTGAAAAAGATAAACTGCAATGTACTATTTGTGGGAAAAAAATAATAAAGGTCATTATTATTATTATCGGTAATGTGGACTAACAGTGCTGCTATAAAAGAGTTAATAACCCGCTAGTCGCTACAATTTTGAAATGTGTGCTAAATACACCAAAAAGCGCTGGATGAAGTGCTAGGTGCTAAAATTTCGAAATGCGCGCTATACATTCTAAAAAAGCGCTAAATCTAATTCCCAAAGCGCTAAAATGGCAGTACTGATTTTGCGTATATTATAAATACAATATCACGACATTTCGTTGCAATTTTGTTATTTTTGGTCGGGTTCCGTTGTATGGCTTCGATAGATACAAATTTCTTCTTACGATTCATCGGCGAAAAATCTCATCACAGCAAATCAGAAAAGGTTGTAATTTGTACAGCTCCATCTATTACGTCCTTTGTGTTTTGTGAGAAAACATCCTTTTTTAAATCTCTTTTTATGTTTTAAGTATAAATATATTAATTATTATGGAACGTTTTTTTTTACACACAATTACTATTTCTGAGATTTTATGGCGCCATTGAACAAATTCGAATCTACATTTCAAAATATTAATGATTACTTTCGATAGAATTAAACAATTTTAATAAAACAAAGCTTAAATGTAACTCGAAGATACGCTTTATGATTTTCTTAACGATTTCTTTGAAAAAAAAAGATGTTTACTTTAGACGTGATGCGTTCATATAAAAACAGATAAACAGACAGACAGACAATTCTAAAAATTATAAAAAATTACTTATTTAATTATTTTTAGTTCCTCATAATGATTTTAGTCACCAAAATATATATACAATGTACAGAAAGAGACACAACATGTTATCATCATTTTTATTATATGTATATATTTAAAGAGAGATGGCGCTGCTAACATCAACTTGATGACTCAAACAAAGCCACCGTTGAGCAGATTCCCTACCCATACTTCAGAATATTTATCATAACTTTTGATGGAATGAACCGATTTTAATGAAATAAAGACTAAACGTAACCCGAAGGTACACTTTATAATTTCCTTAACAATTCTTATGATATAAATTAGTACTTTAAACGTGATACGTTAACAAACAAACAGACAGACAGACAGACAGACAGACAGAAATTTCTAAAAATGGTAGAAATGTATTTAATTACTTATTTTTAGTACCCCTCAATCACTTTTATTACAAAAATATAAAATGTACAGACATCTGCTATTTACAATTTTATTATATGTATAGATTACAATAGTTTCATACACTTTGGAAAATCAACAAAGACGTAGCGATGAGGTCTGTCAGTCTTAAAATCAAATTTTTATTTTTAGAAATTCACTCTTAGTATATGAACTGTAATTAATACAGTATGTATTAATTATTTTACTCTTAATCAGTCTCTTACATATCTATACAAATAAATAAAATTGAAGTGTCTGTTTGTAATGTCAAAATTATGGCTTTTTACTAAATGCATATGAAAGTACGAGTATATACGATACGTATAACAAAAACACATTTTTAAAATTTTTGTCTGTCTGTCTGTCTGTTTGTTCCGGCTAATCTTTGAAACGGCTGGACCGATTTTGACGCGACTTTTCTTTGGCATCTAGCTGATGTCATAAGGAGTAACTTAGGCTACTTTTATTTTAGAAAAAGAATTAGGGTTCCGCGCAAAAAAACTAAAACCTCAAATAACATGCGAGGAACAGCTAGTGTATTCATAAACTTTTAATCCTACTATTTCAAAAAGTGTTACCAACTCGTGAATTTCCAAATATACAAAAAAAAAAACAAAAAATTTAAACAAATCAATAAAATCATGATTTTTAAAAAAAGTCAGTATGATTTGATTAAAATTAAAAAAATCATGATTTTTTTCCATCCCTGGAGTGTATTATATATACCGCATAATTCGTGTATATAGTATTCCGTAGAAGCGTTGTTTTTTTTTTATAGGAGAGGGGCAAATGAGCATACGGTTCACTCGATGGTAAGTGTTTACTGCCGCCCATGAACAACTGCAACACCAGGGAATTGCAGATGCGTTGCCGACCTTTTAAAAATGTGCACGCTCGTTTCTTGAAGGTCTCTAAGTCGTATCGGTCCGGAAAAATCTCTGGTGGTAGTTGATTCCACAAGGAAGTTGTGCGAGGAAGAAAATTTCTTTTGAATCGCACAGTGGTGGACCGTCAGTCACCCAAAGGAATTGGGCCTCCGCCCACCTGCACTCCCCGGACAAAATGCAGAAGCAGAGCTTCTACTTCACGCTGGTCTTCTGTGAGGTCGTGGTACCACCCCGGTTCGATCCGGCCCATACGTACAAACAGTAAAGGCTGCCGCGTGGCTCTACCACTGTTATTCTTCCCCGGTCGATCTAACTCATTCGTGTTACAGCGTGGCTCTATGTGTCTTATTTGTATTTGCTTGATATTTTAAACTTAACTAAAATATGTTGACATTCCTATAAAATTAGATTGAATCAGGTAATACTTAATACTAAGTGACAAGTCACTTGCTAAATGCTACCGGCTACAGTCGATTTTTATCTGTAGCCAAGAGTTAAGGCGCAAGTGAAAACGGTTGTCGCTTTCTAAATGCGCGTAAGTCCAGACAGTACACGCTCATAGACTTAAAATTGATTTCAAATATAATTATATATTACTACTGTGAAAGGTTTACTAAAAAGTTACTAGCTGTTTCCCACGAGTTCGTCCGCGTGGTATTTATTACGGTTTGATTTCATGGGTTTTGTTTTTTTTTGTGCAGATCCCTAATTGTTTTTCACAAATATAATTTTAAATTAAAAATTTTATACAGCCGACTTCAATATAAGCGTCTTCAATATAAGTTATTTAAGAATAACTCAATAACCATTGGTCTGACTTTGATCAAATTCATATGGGACCACACGAAAACTATCAGCTTTCATATAAAAAAGAATCATCGAAATCGGTTCACCCAGTACAAAGTTATGAGGTAACACACATAAAAAAAAACATAAACATAACATAAACATAAATTGAGTACCGTCTCCTTTTTGGAAGACGGCAGAAAAGTAGCCTAAGTTACTCCTTATAACATCAGCTATCTGCCAGTGAATGTGACCTCAACATCGGTCCAGCCATTTCGGAGATTAGCCGAAACAAGCAGACAGACATACAGACCGACAGACAGACAGACAGACAGTCAGACAAATTTTTATTATTATAAAAATCGTATATACTTTATTCGTTATATTTTTTTTATTATATATCGTATTACGTTTAAAGTTGTTATTTTGACGTTACAAACAGACACTTCATTTTTATTTATTTATTTGTATAGATATTAATCTCGTATAATATGATACTATTACCATTACAGTCTATTACAGTGCACTGCTGAACAATAAGCCTCCCCCATAGATTGCCTCATAGGGAGGATATTTGTCATAGTTGTAATGTTACTGTTGATTTGAAAATTTCACCCCTCAGTGGGTTATGTGCTCCTGGTAGATTATCTTCTATACATACATCCATTACAGCCTAGTCCACTGCTGAACATAGGCCTCCCCCATAGATTGTCTCATAGGGAGGATATTTGTCATAGTTTTAATGTTACTGTTGATTTGAAAATTTCACCTCTCAGTGGGTCATGTACTCCTGGTAGATTATCTTCTATACATACATCCATTACAGCCTAGTCCACTGCTGAACATAGGCCTCCCCTATATATTGTCTCATAGGGGGGATATTTGCCATAGTTGCCACGCTTGGCAAGCGGATTGGTAACCACAGTTTTTTATTTTTAGCCATTATTAGGAAGACGCTGCTGCCCATTTCCTGATTTCTTTTAATCTGTCGCCTCTTACGACAACCACGGGATGGTATGGGGTAGTGGGTATGCTTACACCGCCACTATTTGGTTATTCTATGATATTAATCACGTTTAATATTAATGAGCTGTAACTATTGTAGATTAGACTCGCGTTCCGCGGATGGGTCGCGTTATTTTGCACACCGCTGTGTTCCCGCAGACCGCTTCCACTCCCTCCTTGCCCCGCACCGCTACGGTCTATACCGGCGGTATTAACTACCAATCACTGGAGTTAGTTATTGAATAAAATTAATATGTTGACAGACAATATACCAAGAATTATAAACCAAATAGAGAGATTGGCTGTATCGTCATACTACCATCAGCTTTGGATCCTATCTTTATTTTCAACATTGTATAATTTACTTATCGATCAGCCCCTGGTATCCGCTTCGCCTATAGTAGGTTCACTCAGTCAAAATCAGAGCTGATCGATGAATATTATTGTGACGTTATTTAAGTTTAAATAACTATAGAATATTTACTTACGCAAGATTTCGAATTAAAAAAAAACTAAGTTTTTCAGATAAACTGTAATATATCACTCCTGGCATTGCTATCTGTTCGCGAAGTTTCATTATCAGTTCAACCATTTCGAGGATATGCCTCGAAATCGACAGACAGACAAATAGACAGACAAAAAATTTATAAATGGTTATTCATGTTTTTATTGGCATACAAGTAACCCCCAGCTCAATATGAAGCAATTATTTCGATTATAACAGACAAAAACTTCTTCATAGATAGATAAAGAACAGACAAATTTAATATCTTAAGCTTTATCTCGCTTGTCGGTTGTCGATGTTCTGCAACTGTAAATCTACATTAAATTCTAAATTAACAGTGGTAGAGCCACGCGGCAGCTTTTGCTGTCGCACGGATGGGCCGGCTCGCACCGGGGTGGTACCACGACCTCACAGAATACCAGCGTGAAGTAGAGGTTTACCTCTGCGTTTCGCTTGGTGAGTGCAGGTGGCCGGAGGCCCTTTTTTACTGGAAATGAGGCATTCCATCTTAGTCCTCACGGGTGACAACGCATCTGCATTTTGATTCGCAAACGAGGATAGATGTAGATGTCTATGGGCCGCAGCAACCACTTACCATCAGGTGGACTGTGTGCTCGTTTGTCACCTTTATTCTATAAAAAAAGCTATGGATTTATGACGGGCAGCGATGATGAATAGGTCGAACTTTATTTTCCTCACATTAAGGTTGAGTTTGTGGCTCAGTGATAAGCGTATTTACCTGCTGAGTCATAAAGTTACAAATACAATAATGCGCTGCACTACACACACATACACACGTACACGCACACACATTGTTGTTAGTGTCGTAAAAGGCGACAGAGGGGAATATCCATCCTCAAATAAGAATCAAAATGCAGATGCATCGTCACCTTTGAGGACTAAGATATATTTCCTCGTTTCCAGTAAAAGGAGTCTCCGGTTCCATACACTTGATGGAAAACAACCCCCCTATGAGGCAATCTATGGGTGAGGCTTATGTTCTGCAGTGGACTTTTGACTACTTCTGACTGAGGCTGTAATGGTATCATACTTAACGGCTTACTCGTGTTTTCGACCTAGACAATCCTACCTCCGATTTCTTTTTATAGAATAAGAGTCACAAACAAACGCACAGCTCGCAGATGGTAAGTGGTCGTTGAGGCCCATTTCAGACACTGATCCTATTCCATTTATCCTTTATGTTATATCGCGAAACAGCAGCATTAAACTGCTACTTCACGCTGGTATTCCGTAAGAGCGTGGTCCTTCTCCGGTCGAGCCGACCCATTCGTGCTAGGACTGGGACCATAATATAGCTGCAGCGTTGCTCTACCACGTATATCTTATTGCACAACCTTCAGACACGGATATGTGGGGTGGGGAAAATATATATTTTTAATGTAAGGTCAGGTCTCAAGTATATCGCGAATAGGTAAAGAACAATACGTCGGTGGTATTTCCTCGTACACAAACTGCATGCACACGCACACACATACACACATCTTTAAACCAATAACATTATACTCTAACTTAACTCTGCAATGACAACTTATCTGTACATCTATACAAATAAATAAAATTGAAGTGTCTGTTGGTTATGTAAAAATAACAACTTTTTACTAAATGAAAGTATGTACGGTACTTATAACAAAAAAAAATCGGTCAGTTTCTTTTGGCTAATCTCCGAATTGATTGGACCTATTTTAACAGGACAGATAGCTGATTTCGCTGGCAGATAGCTGATGTTATAAGGAGCAACAATGGCTGCTTTCATTTTGGAAAAACAATTAGGGTTCCGCGAAAAAAAATTAAAACCCATGAAAACCAATCGTAATAAATTCCACGGACATCAAGTCGCGGGGAACAGCTAGTATGATAATATAAGTAAAATACGTATTAAATATGAATTACTTTTTTGTCTGGGCGCGAGTTTGCGTTCATATCACCCTCTTAACTATTTCAGCTGCAACAAAGCTGTAACCACACTCCCTGCGTTCCAGCATAAAGGTTACAGCTCATTAGAGCCACCCGGCACCCGACCCTCACCGCCTCGCCTCGAACGGTTCGTATTCTTCGTATGGATTTGTATGGGCCTGCGCTCACTACATCAACTCTGTACCATCACCGGATCGCCTCGCTCGCGAGGTGTCCACGTGCGGACTGCGAATGGACACCTCGATGATAGCTCGCTGTTGGCATGCTTGCCTCGCGTGAAGCGCGAGCTGGCAACGCGCGGTTCACGCGAGTGCGATGTGGCGCTCTCCAGCAACCCTTCATTTCGAGCCTTTCTTTCGAATGTCACTGAACATACGTGCACACCTAAGGCTAAACGCTGGTAGACTACTCGGAAATTAGTTGATCACGCGGCATCCACCCGTGGTCCACTTGTCGGCTACGAGTGGACGCCTGGCAACGAGGCGGTGAGGGCCGGGTGCCGGGTGGCTCTAATGAGCTGTGACCTTAAAGATCGTTGTGATTTGAAACTCGATGAAACGAAAAAGCGACGCTAAAAAGAGACAAACATATATAGGATTTAGCCTGCGAGAAAATGAGATAGAATACAGTGTTCAGTGTTTCCTATTATCTTAGTCTCTTTTTCTGAAGGTTTCTTTCGTTTTCTTCTACCTCGTGTGAACTGCACACATTTTTTTAAAATTCTTTGCAGCCCATCAACTGCCAACGACCACTGATGGACATAGACCTCCTCCAACTAACCTGCACCAAAAAGTGTATATTTTCCATAGTTGCCACGCTTGGGTGGCGGGTTAGCAACCGCTGTTTTTTTTTATTAGTAAGTAGTTGTTTCCGCCGAAGGTGTATAGGATGATTCTCTTCAATAATGCAATGGTTGAATTTTTGAATATTATATTTGATTACTCGTTACGATTAATTGTTGTAACAATTGATTTCTTCTGACGGGATGATATGGGGCGGTGGATTTTCTTAAGTTGCCACTTCGAGATGAAGAATGTGGAGAGTTAATATAATCACTGGACGTGAGGAATTATATATAAAGGGTGACGGCAAATTTTTTTGTGTTGCCATAATAAAAAAAAGCTAATAACGTGATCAGAACTTTCGTGAACAAACTTCCTTTTGGAATCAAATACCACCAGCAATTTTTCAGGACCGATACGATTTAGGGACCTTCAAGAAAAGAGCCTACTCTTTTTTAAAGGCCGGCAATGTATCTGCAATTCCCCTGGTGTTGCAGTTGTTCATGGACGGCGGTAGTCACTTGCCATCAGGTGAGCCGCATGCTCGTTTGCCCACTCTAATTATAAAAAAGAATGTTTGTGTGGGATAATTCATAGCTCACACAGACACTTCAACTTGTCCTGCATTGTATCCCGCATGCGTCATTAAGCTAACTGAGCGGCGTGCATTTAGTACATAAAATCCCCGCAGCACAGCGTTTAGTTGGCACTAAAGCCAGAATAGCTCACAATATATCTCGTAACGCAACAGAGGCGACGCAATGCCCCGCGTCGAATGCTTGCCGGGGAGCTTTGCCTCGTCACCTTAATTGCGGGATGGGGGGGGGGGGGTAATTAGGCGTTCTGCAGTGTGCGTGTGGCCCTCCGTGCCCAACGGGGGGGAACGTGTGTCAACGACGCTTGGATGCACTTTGGAGCTCATTGATGACGTATATAATATAATATATGTACGTTTATATTTATTACGTCACACGATAACGCTTTTCGTTTTTAACGTGACACAGTTTTTAGAGTGCAAAATTTTCTTAAAATTGCAAAATCTTTTTTAGAGCAATAATAGTATTTATTTTTTTAATGGAATTAAGGTGATAAATGAGCACATAGTCTACATGATGGCAAGTGGATGCTCTGGCTCATAGACATCTTTATTTGCCCCCTGCTGATTGAGTCCATCTCAATCCTCAGGAATGCCTTATTTCCAGTAAAAAAGGTCTCCTGTTCGCTAAACTCACCATACGAAACATAGCATCATTGAACTATAATTTTACGCTGGTATTCTGTTAGAGCTTGGTCCTATCCTAGTCGAGCCTATCCACTCGTGCTACTACGAGGGCGGCACTGAAAATTTCGGGAATCAAGGAAGTGACACAACATTACTATTTAAAAATGTATTTATTGCTTTTCGAAGTATTCTCCGCGAAATTTGACACAATTTTCCATACGATGGAACCAATCATTGAAGCAACCATTCGATTCGGAAGTTGGGGTCTCCAAAATGGCTGTTTTGTAGGCGTCCACAGCTTCTTCAGGTGATAAAAATCTCTGTCCACGCAATTTGTTCTTTATTTTAGGGAAAGTATAGAAATCATTAGGGCTTAGGTCGGGGCTGTACGGCGGATGGTCTAATAATTCTATGTTTTCTTGCTCTAAAAACTTTTGTTCTGTGTGCGGTGTGAGAACTCGCATTGTCGTGATGGAGGATGATGCGGCGGTTGCAGTTCTCTTTACGGAGTTCAGAAACGACCTGTGGCAACCAAATGCTAGCATACCATTCTGCATTAACCGTTCTTTGTCCCTCAAGAGGAATAGTCGTAACATGGCCGGTTTTGGAGACAAACGTGGCCACCATTTTTTTTGCAACACTCCGTGAACGAACAATTTTTGTTGGTTTTAACTCATTTTCGAACACCCAAACTCGTGACTGGTTTTTTGTTTCGGGTTCGTACGCGTATATCCAGGATTCGTCACCTGATACGATGTTGTATACAGCATTTGAGGATCCTGCGTGGAATCTTTCGAGAGTTCTGACGCACCAAGTAACGCGAGCCGCTTTTTGCTCTTCACAGAGCGAATGCGGTATCCATCGGGAAAACAACTTTTTTACACCTAATGCATGCATGAACAGCAAGATTATTTGTATTTGACTCATGCCAATGTCTAAAGTTGCCTGAATTTCGCGGTATGTCACATGTCGATCTTGCTCAATGAGCTTACGCACATCATCAACGTTTTCTTGGGTGACTGTAGTTTTTCGACGACCTTGACGGTGATCATCACTGAGCTTGACACGTCCACGTTGAAATTCAGCAAACCGAAAAAACAAATGAAATAACTGAAAATAATAAAAATAAATGAAACTAGTTTTTACAGATTTTATATCGTATATTCAATTATTTTATTCATTACAGTCTATAAAAGTCCACTGTTGAACATAGATCTCCCCCATTAATTGCCTCATAGGTGGAAACCGCAGGTTTTTATTATGTAGTGTTATTATCAGAAAGATCCTGCTGTCCATCTCCTGTTTCAGTTTCCCTCTGTCGCCTCTTACGACACCCACAGGACGACATGGGATAGTGAACATCTTCTACCGCCACTATACGGTTAACCTATTTTATATTCCCGACGTTTCGAGTACTTTACAGCACCCATGGTTACTGGGGGGTGTACGCGAGAAAATTCGTTAAAACTAGTTTCATTTAAATGGTAATGTTCGCGTACATAAGTAATCATTACTTATTTACTTTCTAGGGCTCTTAGAAATTCGGTCTTCATTAGAAAGGAATGAATAAAACATATTATATTATAAAACAGTAAGAGTTAGCTTGCCGCTGTAGAACTAGGCTGGTGATCGCATCGCAAATGAGAAGGCTTGAAATTTATTTATAGCGTGCGTTTCTTGCGTCAACCGACGCTCCTTCCTCGACGTTGCCTACGTCGGCCTTCGCAGATTGTCCGCCGATAACGGACTATGTATTCATACATTATATATTCGCACACCGAACCGCCTCGGTGCACGTGTGGCGTCTGCCCGCAGGACGGCACCTAGCGCCAACTTCGGCCTCAATAGTGTTGCCAGGTGTCCCGACGTTCCCAGGACGTTTCGATTTTTAAGGGTATGGTGACACGATTCACCCTTGGACTAGGCGCTAAATGTCCCGATATTCCAAATATATACGATAACCACCTTAGTCTATACTTATAATTTTGGCAGCAAAACTGAATGCATCTTTAAACTGCCCACTACCTTAAAATATTTCCGTATTGACATTTTCATATTTTCTCCCCAAATTCAGAGTCTGCAACAAAAACTAATCCTTCTACAAATTTTGATTCGCCGAAAAAGAAAACACACTGACGAATGTGCAGTTTTTCCGATGTTTCGATGAAAAATTGTTCATTCATTAGATCAGTCCCAAGTAATAATTACAAAGCGTTCATCAAAAGGACTTTATTATATAACACCTGGCGGCCAAAAAGTTTACAAAAATACTAATATTTTTTTTTGTAACCATTGTAGCTGTCCCAATTTTAAAACCAAATTCCCGATTATTTTTACCTTCCGTCCCGAAATTTGACACACTGGACCTGGCAACACTGCCTCAAGCTAAACCTGTTTATGCTGACAGGTGACTAATCTCACCTGTGTCGTCGCATGCCCCTTATCTACTACTAAAAACGCAATAGCACGGCCATGTTCGTTGCTTATAATTAACATCGGGGTATGTCGTCGGTGACGTAAGCCGTGAACGAGGCTCGATTTGCTGAATTTACATAACGCCTCGACGTTATATGCATCCGGCTAAACCGAACATTTGGAAGGCATAGGCAAACAATCAAAATTTTGTTTGCAATTAAACCTCAGACAAACAAATGAAGAAAGACGGAGCGCTGCGTATATTTCAAATGACGCAAAAACCAAGCCATAAACCACGCGAAACTTATTGTAAGAACACGCACTCACGTACACATAAGTACCTAAAATCACTTGTAGACATTACATTTTATTGGTTGGGAAAAAAAAAGTACCAAGATGATGTGCGCAGCGCTCCTTTTATCTTGCTTTGTTCCTCTGAGGAATTAAAAAAAATATTTATAATTTTTTTTTATACAACATGTAACAAAAGCCCTATGGTTCTCGTTAAGTGCGTTATCAGAGTCAATATTCAAACGTAAACAAAAAAAAAATTTCAAAAAACTTGAACTTAAAAAAAATAATTTTAATTAAAAAAATTTGCGAATTGTATGTGGTTATTTAGTTTATATTTCTTACCGGTAGGCGAAGTGTAGAACGACCCCCACTAGATATATATAGAGTGACGACCTGGTAAGACATGCAGGAAGTCGATGGATGCAAGTGGCTCAGGACCGTGCTTTGTGGCATTCCTTGGGGGAGGCCTATGTTCAGCAGTGGACTTGTGAAGGGCTCTAATGATGATGATGATAGTTTATATTATTACCTCTGCATTATCCGGAGAATAAGAGGATTGTAAAAGACCCCCATTCACCGATGCTCGTGTCAGTTAGAGGTAACAAAACCACATACAATTTGCAAATAGTTTTTTTTAAATTAATATTAAATTTTTTAATGTTCATTTCTTTACGTTTGAATACTGACTCTGTTGACGAACTTAAAGGGAACTACAGGGTTTTTGTTCACGTTGTATATTTATAACATTATTTTTACTCCTGGCAGGGTCGCCATATAATGTGGGGAAGGTGTTAATTATGAGACTTGTTGCTTTTACTAGAACTTTAGACGGCTCTATTATTCTACACTTAACACTCATAATAAGTCTTTACCTATGAAATTGCCGTTCTGCAGTACTGGCCATTTCAAATCAAAATAGTTTTTGTTTTGCTAAGAATTCTAATTTAAAATTCATTTTATTTTAAAAACATGGAATTCTGTTTTCAAAATTTGTCATTTGTTTATTGATTAGCGCTATGTTCAAAGAGAATATAATCACTACGTTTAGTTATGTTTACATCGCATTTGAATCTTTTTCGTTATCATGGATACGTTAAAATTTCGTGTAATTAAGGAATATGAGTACGGTCGTGGCAGCAACGCGGCACAAGCGGCACTCAAAATCGACGTTTACGGAGTGATTACTACAAACGAACGCACGACCAGTGCATTGCACTGCTCAACAGGAGGCACACAAACGAAGAAATTTTGAACCGCATTGTTACCTGCGACGAAAAATGGTTTTTGTTTGACAATCGCAAACGTTTAGCACATTGGTTAAATCCTGGTACAGCACATATACAATGCCCTAAATGAAAATTTACCCCTAGAAAAGTGATGGTTCTCGTTAAGTGCGTTATCAGAGTCAATATTCAAACGTAAACAAAAAAAAAAATTTCAAAAAACTTGAACTTAAAAAAAATAATTTTAATTAAAAAAATTTGCGAATTGTATGTGGTTATTTAGTTTATATTTCTTACCGGTAGGCGAAGTGTAGAACGACCCCCACTAGATATATATAGAGTGACGACCTGGTAAGACATGCAGGAAGTCGATGGATGCAAGTGGCTCAGGACCGTGCTTTGTGGCATTCCTTGGGGGAGGCCTATGTTCAGCAGTGGACTTGTGAAGGGCTCTAATGATGATGATGATAGTTTATATTATTACCTCTGCATTATCCGGAGAATAAGAGGATTGTAAAAGACCCCCATTCACCGATGCTCGTGTCAGTTAGAGGTAACAAAACCACATACAATTTGCAAATAGTTTTTTTTAAATTAATATTAAATTTTTTAATGTTCATTTCTTTACGTTTGAATACTGACTCTGTTGACGAACTTAAAGGGAACTACAGGGTTTTTGTTCACGTTGTATATTTATAACATTATTTTTACTCCTGGCAGGGTCGCCATATAATGTGGGGAAGGTGTTAATTATGAGACTTGTTGCTTTTACTAGAACTTTAGACGGCTCTATTATTCTACACTTAACACTCATAATAAGTCTTTACCTATGAAATTGCCGTTCTGCAGTACTGGCCATTTCAAATCAAAATAGTTTTTGTTTTGCTAAGAATTCTAATTTAAAATTCATTTTATTTTAAAAACATGGAATTCTGTTTTCAAAATTTGTCATTTGTTTATTGATTAGCGCTATGTTCAAAGAGAATATAATCACTACGTTTAGTTATGTTTACATCGCATTTGAATCTTTTTCGTTATCATGGATACGTTAAAATTTCGTGTAATTAAGGAATATGAGTACGGTCGTGGCAGCAACGCGGCACAAGCGGCACTCAAAATCGACGTTTACGGAGTGATTACTACAAACGAACGCACGACCAGTGCATTGCACTGCTCAACAGGAGGCACACAAACGAAGAAATTTTGAACCGCATTGTTACCTGCGACGAAAAATGGTTTTTGTTTGACAATCGCAAACGTTTAGCACATTGGTTAAATCCTGGTACAGCACATATACAATGCCCTAAATGAAAATTTACCCCTAGAAAAGTGATGGTCCCTATTTATATATTTGTATTCATCACAACTTCTGACCCAACGGAATGAGCGTTACTGCAGATGTGTACTGTGAAGAACTGAACACAATGATGGAGAAGCTCGTACGTCTCCAATCAGCTTTGGCTAATCGCTCGTCCCTGCTGCTCCTGCACGACAACGCACGACTTCATACTGTACAACAGACGGTCTCCAAGTTACAAGAGCTGGGGTTGGAAGCTCTCCGTCATCCGCATCGCTCACCAAACCTTGCGCCTACGGACTTCTACTTTCTACAGAGTTTGGATAACTTCATGACGGGAAAAAAATCAATACACGAGAGGCAGTACAAAATGCTTTTAAAGAATTTGTTACCTCCCTTCCAGCTGATTTCTTCGAGAAGGGCATTAGTAAACTGCAAATGTGTGGGCAAAGATGCTTCGATTGCATGGATGATTACTTTGATTAATGAAAATAAAAAATATATAGGAAAAGAATTACATGAACGACGGCAATTTCATAGGTAAAGACCTAATATATTGTGGTGGCTACACTACATCACAGAAAGGGCACAAAGGGCGGACTTAATGCTTATAAGCAAGCATTTTCTACCAGTTAACCCAAGGACTGGTGGGAATTTAACGTAGATGTAGCAATAAAAAAAAATGTAAAAATTGACTTGCCCTCACGTAAATGTGTGCATAAAAGGGACTAAAGTCGTAAGATATGAGTTTAATCAAACAATTCCAACGTTTCTTCATGGCCGCATCCTCTATGAAAAGAAAACCTCTTATCATAGAATAACCTATACACGTGAGGGTTTTACGTACAGGGTATTTAGGGCCTTTAGGGCAAGGAAATGTCGCCGCGCTGCCCCGATGCGTGTTGACGAAATATGCAGGTTTCCTCACGATGTTCTACTTTACCGCCGTGCACGTGGTGAATTAGCATTTAAAATGGCAATTAACAATTTCACTGGTGCCGGCGGGGATCGAACCCGGGCGAAATTCACAGCGGGCGATTAGCCTATGAGCTATCACAGCTCACTCAGGAACTAAGGAATATCAAAATCCGAATATTGTCTGACACACATAGAATTTTTTCTCCAAAGGTACACGGGACCACCCCTGACGAATTTGATTGATTCTTATTAAAAAAAAAGAATCAATGAAATCGGTTGACAATTGGCGAAGTTATCGCGTAACATACAAAATAACATACAGGCGAATTGTAAGCCTCCTAATTTTTGCAGTCAGCAAAAAAATAAATTTAAAGAAACACCTGGTACTGGCTGTTCATTTACCTTATGATAATGTGTTAAATATGGACGAAGTTTAAAGGTGAGATATTATTAAACATGGCCGACAGACGCTATTTACATTAAGCTATGTTATTTATTATTAATCATTAAGTCATCAATCAATATTATATAAATAAATGGATTAATGAACAGGTTTTCATAATCTTCGTCATCAGCCCGTAGAGTCGCTCCTTTTTACTTATTATGATCTAAACTATTTTTACGGATTTTATCGTGTTTAATTTACTTATTTTAATTTCCGACGTTTCAATCATGGTGACGGGGGGACTGAGATGTTCGACGTTTCGATGTCACTGTAAGCCCGGCTACCTTCAGTTTTTGAATATTAATTTTTGGTCCGATCTTCCGGCTTCACTCGTTCACTGTGCCGTAGGCGCGGGACCCGAAGCTTGTTGTCTTGCAATACTTGCTCGACGTTCAGCAAGTCTCCAGACGCTGGGCGGCCAGATGTTTTCCGTTACAGATCCCTCGTGCTCTCTGAAACAAAGATTTTCCCACGGTAGCCAACTGTGAAGGATCATGGTGCGATTCACCATTTAAATATCGATTGGTATGGGTATTTTTCCTATACACAGTGTGACCAATAGTGTTATCAGGATTTCGGATGACTAAAACATCTAGGAAAGATAAAGAATTGTTTGCCACTAACTCCATTGTGAATAGTAATTTAGAGTTTATGGAATTAAGGTATTTTTTGTTCCTATCAAGAAGTTGCTGCTGCCCGACTGTTTTATTTCCTCTGTCCCCTCTTACGACACCTACGGAATGATATGGGGTAGTGTATTCTCTTAACAACTTAACGCTTAGTGGCAAATTAAGACTATACAGTGTTTTATACGATTACAAATCAAAATGCAGATGCGTCGTCACCCGTGAGAACTAAGATGGGAAGCAGCGTTAAGCTGCTATTTTACGCTGGTATTCTGTGAGAACGTGATCCTTCCCCGATCGAGTCGACCCATTCGTGCTACAACTATATACTACTAATATAGCTGCAGCATGGCTCTACCACGTAAGAAATTTACTGTCAAAATCACGCGCAGCAGTGTTTTTGTTTACTCGCACAACTAAAGTAACTGTTTCTGTTGTTTGTAATAGAAATGGTAATAATTTTTAATCACTACTGCTTTTAAGAATACTTAATGAGTCAATGCTTTTACCACTGACTGCAAGAGAATTCACCACTGACTTCTACACTAAGGTAATGACTAAGAAACTATGAAGAGCATGTAGCATGTACGACTTAGGGACCTTGAAGAAAAGAGTTTACTCCTTTCTAAAAGGCCCGCAACACACCTGCAATTCTCCTGGTGTTGCGGTTGTTCATGGGCGGCGGCAGTCACTTACCATCAGGTGAGCCGCATGTTGATCTTCTATAATTAAAAAAGCAAGATACTTCTAGCCATTTAAATTGCCCTACAAACTATTCAAATAACCTTAATATACTTGAAAATTTTGATAAAATTATGTTCACCGTTAAATCACTATTCTGGAGTTTATATTTCTGGAGTTGGTGAGACGTTTGGTTGCGACCTAGTAATGTAGTGTTACAACATTCGATGTAGTAAATGTAACTTTACAGAAGGTTTTGGAAATGGTCTTGAAACATCGTGATAACACTGCGAGGGTGCTGGGAGTAGTAAGTACTGCTCCTAGAAGCAAAGCGATAGGGAAGCCACAACACACAGCCGATGCAATATCCCGGAAACCTAGAACTCGCTGATGGCGACCATCGTGAGATTTTAGCTGGAACGAGTCAGGCATAACCGTTAATCTGCTTCTGCTTAATGTATCCAGGAGAATGAGTATATCCTATGATAAAATAGCGTTTTATACTACCACAACAACTTGAGCATTCATAATATGGCACACGTTGCGATTTTCAATGCATACTGAAATTTAACCAACGCATCTACATAAATATTCAAACTTAAAGTGGCACAAATAAGTGCTTCTGAGAGGTAACTATATATTTGTGTCATTTGCTGTAGAGACTATCGGTTCGTGGGGACCACGTGCGGTGTAGTTCTTAAAGGAACTGTACCCGCGATTGATCGTCACTTATGGTGATAACAGGGCGGGTTCTTTTCTCGCTCAAAGGCTTAGTATACCCATTAAGCGAGGAAACGCTGCTATTGTTCTTGGCACTACCGCGGGGAATAGGAGTTTATGATAAAATGAAGTTTTTAGTTTTAGGTTTTTTAGGTATTTTTATAAATAGTTAGATTTATAAGTGACATCCACGTACATGATAAATAATTAAAATATCCACTGCGAGTGTTCGTTTGATTTGGAAAGCTTCCGGCTCGCTGCTCTGGACTGCGCTGCAATTAGGGTTACCAGATGGAAAATTGAAAAATCCGTACAAATAACCTGATTTCCATAGAAAAGTCCTGACATTTTGTTGCAAACGTAATTAACAAGTGTGAAAAAGAAACCACATCATTTATTATTGGTTTTGTACACTCTCGCATTTAATCCATGTCTCAGATTCCACCGCAATCACGCAAAAAACTTTCTGTACTTTAGGGGAATATTCAAAAAGTCTCATCATCATTATCATTACAGCCCTTCACAAGTCCACTGCTGAACATAGGCCTCCCCCAAAGAATGCCACAAAGCACGGTCCTGAGCCACCTGCATCCATCGACTTCCTGCATGTCTTACCAGGTCGTCACTCCATCTCGTGGGGGGACGCCCTACACTTCGCCTACCTGTACGAGGCTGCCACTCGAGAACCTTTCTTCCCCATCGGCTGTCGGTTCTTCGAGCTATATGGCCGGCCCACTGCCACTTCAGCTTACTAATCCGTTGGGCTATGTCGGTTACTCTGGTTCTACTGCGGATATTCAAAAAGTCTAACATTTCCAAAATCCGATCGAAATCCTGACAAGAACCCAAAAATCCTGACATATCCGGACAAATCCTGACATATGGTGTCTCTAGCTGCAGTGCAAGCGAGGCGTGCGAGGCCGGTACGCAGCCGCCGGCGAATCGTACCGACCGCGCTGTTAGACCGGCCAACTGCGACGTGTTTTGCATTCACTGATCTAAACTTGGTTATTTGGCTTCCTTCTACGAATAAATTACTCCAAAATCTAAATTGTGTATTATTTGATGTTTGAACTGTATTACAAAACAACAAAATTATTAAAACAAATGTTGTAATCTGAAATTATTTAGCCCCTAAACTACCTCGGCTGCATGACTGACCAATTAAAAAATATTTCGTAGACATGAAGTTACCAAACACGCATTGGGGTAGTGTGGTGGACAATACCTTGCCTTGAGACCCTCAGAAATGGGAAGCCTGTGCCCATTAGGGGGACGTATATAGGCTGTAACTTTTCTATCTGGTTTTAGGTTGTTTTAGACAACACTCGAGAATGATTCCCACTAGTTACACAATCACACTTCTGTTACTATTTTCGCTAATTTCAACTTAATTCCTGACGTTTCGGGCACTCTACAGTACCTATGGTCGGTCACCCTTTAATGTAAGGAAGCCTCCGTTAACTATAACATCAGGACGTCAAACACCTCAGTCCCACACTTTTTATACCATATATAGTATTCGCCTAAACATATGAATTAAATGAGGTTTTAACAGTGATTTGATCGTGTCGCAGGGAGGAGGGCGATGAGAAGCCGAAGCCGGCGGAGAGCCAGGACGACGGGTACGAGACGAGCAACAGTGGCGAGGCGGCGCGGCGCAAAGCTTCCAGCGCGGAGGGCTCGCCGGCGGCGCCACGCTCGCCCGCACCCGAGCCCGCCTACGAGCCCCTCCTCGCCCGCTTCCCCGACCCCCCCTACCGCTACGAGCCGCCGCAGCCGCAGCCCGAGCCCGAGCCCTACCAGCACTTTCCCTTCCCCAAGTACCCCGAGCCGTATGGCTACAAGCGCGAGCCCGAGCCCTACGACATGAGCCAGCAGCACCCGCTACACTACGGGTCGGCGCACAAGCGCGACGATGACGCGTACAACGGCGTGAAGCGCGAGTGCGACGACCCGTACTCGTTCGTGGAGGAGGAGGCGATGTGCGCGATGCTGGGCCAGCCGCCGCCGCACATGCCGCCTCACGACCACGCGCACCCCCACATGCACCCCCACCCGCACCCCCACCAGCTAATGCTCAATCAGCCCAAGAAGCGCGGTCGGAAAAAGAAAATCAAGGACGAGAATGGGTGAGTCTTTTTTACCTATTCATTATTTTTTTATTTATGTATACAATCATGGACAAATTTAGAGAAACGCGAAAAAGAAAAGATTTAATTTCTTCTGTTGTAATTATCGTACGTACTGGCCACAAACCTTAGTAAATGCCATTTACTAAATTCTATTAACAAAAAGTTTTGGAATGTTTTTTTTTTTCGAATTTCATTTGTTTTCATCTAATTTTTGCGTAATATTGCGTTTTCTCATACTGCGATTGAAGTCGAGTTTAAACTTGAGGTTTTGTTTAAATTTTTGTCTTACCTGCCTTGTTATTGTGTTAAATGTGAATTGTTTCTGCAAATAAACTGCACTCCAGATCCTAAAGCTGTTACTTTAATTGAAACTGGGGACACCTATAAACATGTAGCCCAAATATTACGAGTATCAAAATTTGGGTAGGTACATCGAGACAGACCGGACAGTATACGAGACTCGCAGGACATGGACGTAAACAGAAAACTATCGATAGAGCGACCGGTTTGTCTTTACCAGCGTTAGAAACCGGACCTTAACTGCTTCTGACGTAAAAACGAAGCTCCAAGAAGGTAGAGGGGTTATCACAAAAACTGTGAGAAAAAGACTGAAATCGGCTAGGTATAGATTTACGCTTGTTTAAGAGGCTTCTTTCTTGCTACATGCCATCGAGTAGCTCAAGTTAATTTTGAAGCCAGATGATGGAGGGATTATAGTGTGGAGACACCCACGACAGAGGTACGCTCAGTGCAACATCATTGGAAAAGAGACATATGTTGAAGGGTCAGTTATGGTGTGGGCAGTTTTTTGTATGAGGACACGAACAGACCTCCGTGTCATTGAGAAAGAGTCACTAACAGCAGCACGATGTGTAACTGAGATTTTAAAAGAAATTGCAGTCCCTTTTATAAGAGACAGATTTGTTTTTATGTATGATAATGCACGCTCCCATACTGCAGCCCTGGTCAAATAACTTCGAGACGTTGCACCTCAATAAATAGAACCCCATAGAGCATGTATGGGATGCTGGATGCTGGTCCCGCTAATTTAGGAGATCTTGAAACGCATTACAGGAAAAATAGAACGCAATCCCTCGAGGTTTTATTGATGACTTGATTTGGGATTTGGGATTATGGAAGGATTATGCCAAAAAGACCGAAAGCAATCCGAAGAGCTAGGGGGAACAACACTAAGTACTGATTATAGCTCATGTTATATGAGCATTTATAATATTTAATAAAATGTTAAGTACAAAAATGTTTCTTTCATGTAAAATTTTTCTTTTTATCTTAATTTGGTTCAATTTTGTCACTTGATCGATTGTTTTTTCGACGTTTGCAATTTTAAATTAATAGGAATAATAGGCAAAATCTTAATTGTCACAAATGCCCATGATATTTTATTTTCTACCGACTTCAAAAAGGAGACGGTACTCAATTCGACTGTATGTTTTTTTATGTGTGTTACCTCATAACTTTTTACTGGGTGAACCGATTTCGATGATTCTTTTTTTTATTTGAAGGCTGGTGCTTCACATGTGGTCCCATATAAATTGGATCAAGGTCTGACCAATAGTTTTTGAGTTATTCTTAATAATTTATATTGAAGTCGGTTGTACAAAATTTTTAATTTTAAATTATATACATACTTTTTTTTTGCGTTCCTATTAATTTGTCCATGAGTATATATAATTCTTCTACGTTTGTGTGTCACTGAACTCCCTAAACAGCTGGACCGATTTTGATTTTTTTTTGTGTATTGAATTAATCCCTGAATGTGGCAGCTTCGCAATTGCACCCGGTAGGTACCGCTGCTGCAATCGGGTTCTTGTTTTTTTTTTAGGGCAGGATAACGTCTGTCGGGCTTGCTATAGTATTTTTATAATCACAGACACTGTATGTAAAATAGGATCGACAATTGACTTTTAACAAGCTGTCAAAAGACTATAAACTTTTATGGATAAAGAAGTAAATGACGTCACAGTTTCCTGTAGTCACAATTCTTTTCGAAGATAATAAAATTAAAAATGCCGTGTCTTACCTAGTTTAAAGATTCACATTTTTTTATACATATCTTAACGAATCGTTTTTAACATCCAACACATCTACACATACATAAACATATAAATTAAATTAAATTGTCTGTCTCTAATATCAACATAAAACTGGCTGCTATCAAGCTTAGGAGGTTATGTGTATGCTATGAAAACATGAATAACCATTTCTAAAATTTTCGTCTGTCCGTCTGTCTGTCCGCGCTAATCTCCGGAGTGGGTGAACCGATTGTGATGCAATTTTACGAACACATAGAAAACATACCAGGATTGATCTATCCTACATTTTGTCAGTTTTTTTTTTGTGCAATCGAAAAACAGATAAAATAGATGCTGTTTAATCATTATCTCATTATGATATTTAAAAAAATCGGACAAAACTTATTTGATTTGCAATTTTACAACATTTGCATACAACACAACATTATTTTCTATCCCCTGAATAGTCCAGTAACTTTATACATCACAGCATGCGTCAAATCCGGTAGTTCTACAGAGACAGTTCTAGTATCTTATTGTAAAAAATTTAGTCTACTTTACAAACGTTCTAAGAAAGTTTTTTGAAAATCTAGTCCTTTGTAGTTACAATCCCCAACATTTGAAAAAAGAAACGATATTTTTCGCAGTTTTTTTTCGATTTTTGACAAAGTTGCGTTCGGCGCTCGAGGTCATAAACTTGGATTATTCAATAAGCCAACATCATAAACAAGTCTGCAAAAAAATCGGAACTACCGGGTTTAACGCATACTACCCCATACTTTCAGACGACAAAGTTACTGGACTAGAAGTTGTGATTCAAAATCGATTTTAAATTTTTTTTTCTTCAAAATCACTACAACAAAACTATGAGTTATAGGATGAGGTGATGAGACCTTTTTACATGAAATTAAAAATTTTCCCATATCTCACATGGTATTCTATATAATAGCACAGAACAAATAATAATACAAGAAATAATAGCAAAAACCGACTTTAAAGTGGTCCTTAGATAATTAAATTTACTTGTTTTAATATTTTTATACGTGGTAGAGCCATGCTACATACAGCTATATTATTAGCACAAATGGGTCGGCTCGACCATGCAAGGAGCACGCTCTCAGAGAATACCAGCGTAAAATAGCAGCTAAACACTGCTGTGTTTCGTATGGTATGTGTAGAAAACCGGAGACTCTTTTTACTGTAAAAGTTTGTTTGTTTTTATTCTATCTTAGTCCTCACGGCTGACAACGCATCTTCTGAAAACGAAGATTGATGTAGATGTTTATGTGCCACATCAACCACTTATCATCAGGTGTACTGTGTGCTCGTTAGGGACCCTTATTCTATAAAAAAAAATATTTTAACACAAATAAAATTTTCATGCTGGTTTAGAACTGAAAGTGACCAAGTTTGGAGATACTAAACTACTTTTGCCTCAAAATAGCGGTACTTGCAATACTGTGTTCCGGTCTGCAGAGTGTAGAGAGTCAGTGTAATTTTAGGCTTTGAGAAATTCCATCTACATCTACAGTGGTACATTGACAACGCATTTGTAGTCTTCTCTGTTTGAAGTTGACCGCAGGTGTCCATTACTGGACGAGCCACTTACAATCAGGTGTACTGTAACCTCGTTTGTCACTTATTGTGTCATTAAAAAAATATTGAGTGTCAATTCTTCGTACGTTTGAATAAAACTACTTTCACGGATTTTATTGGGTTTAATTATATATGTATTTTTAATTCCTGAAGATTCGGGAGACGTTAACCCGGAGTACCTTCAGCTTCTTAATTATTATTTTTGGTCCGATCTACGCATAATGAACTTACTGTGTCTAGAAGTCTTGCAGTGGTATGCTTGGGTTTAGCTTTAATTTTATTAATTACAGGATCCCAAGCAGGTGGTAGTACCCAGCATCCTTCTCTATCGAAATTAGGATGTTTTTGAATTTCAATAGCCTCAGGCATCGATGTTCTTTCGCGAGGATCCATTTACATTCCTATCAAATCTGATATAATGGCGGGGGCTGTCTAGGATATGATAACAAACTGCAGCTTTCCGGAGCGTTTGTGTTTCACGTTAGCTATATGTTCCTTTACGTGGGTTTTGATAGATCTTTTTATTTGTCCTATATATAAGAGACCACATTCACATTGAATAAAATCAAGCATTAACAATCAAACTTGAACACTCCTGCATCTCGTAGAGGGATATTACATTTGACAGATGGTAAGAACTGACTAATCTTCTTCGGTGGCTTGTAGAATGTTCTAATAGAGCTCACTTCAAGATGTACCCAATCTTGTCTGTGACACCTCTGACATGTTAGTATAGCGGGCACTCGCTCATCTGTGGCCGGCTAGTGTTCGCGTAAATATATTTTTTTTTAATATGATAAGGGTGACAAACGAGCACACAGTCCACCTGATGGTAAGTGGTTGCTGTGGCCCATAGACATCTACATTTCTATCTTCGATTACGAATCAAAATGCAGATGCGTTATCACCCGTGAGGACTAAGATGGAATGCCTCGTTTTCAGTAAAAACGGTCTCCGGTTCTTTACACTCACCATACGAAACACAGCAGCTTTAAGCTGCTATTTTACGCTGGTGTTCTGTGAGAGGGTGTTCCTTCCCCGGTCGAGCCGACCCATTCGTGCTACAACCATAATATAGCTGCAGCATGGCTCTACCACGTAAAATAATAACAGTGGTAGAGCCACGCGGCTTTTGCTGTCGCACGGATGGGCCGGCTCGAACCGGGGTGGTACCACGACCTCACAGAATACCAGCGTGAAGTAGAGGTTTACCTCTGCGTTTCGCTTGGTGAGTGCAGGTGGCCGGAGGCCCTTTTTACTGGGAATGAGGCATTCCATCTTAGTCCTCACGGGTGACAACGCATCTGCATTTTGATTCGTAATCGAGGATAGATGTAGATGTCTATGGGCCGCAGCAACCACTTACCATCAGGTGGACAGTGTGCTCGTTTGTCACCCTTATCCTATAAAAAAAAAATCATAATGTCCATACGTCTTTTTCATTCTAAATCAAGACATAAATTCCATCATAGGGTATTACTGATTTTGTCACTAGTTTAACAATAACTGTACTAATGCCTGAATACTCATACGCTACGCAAAATTTAAGATGCCGTTAGTCTCGTGTTGTCTCTATCATTTTAATTCAGAGTGACTTTTTTGCCGTAAAAGTACCAAATTTAAATAATACATTATAGATAACTTGTTGGCTCATGGTGCGACATAAAGGGTGGTAGATTTTACGCCGCTACCACACGGCGAGGAGCCGAGTCTGTCGTTTCAGCTTTGTCGCTCGTTTAGCACCACCCGGGGGACACGTGTAGGGTGGGTCTAGGATTAGGTGGTCGAAGCCTACGTGTGGTTTGCAAGATGACGTTGTGACCAGGATTAAAAAAGGAATGCTTCGGTGGTTTGGTCATGTAGAAAGAATGAAAGGAAAGAGTGACAAAGCAAATTTATATTTGCTGAAGTGAACGGCAGGGTCGGGATGGGACGCCCGAGACGAACGTTTATCGACCAAATCGGCGATACATTAAAAATGGGCCAGATTAGGAGTACCCTTAACCGACGAGCGTGTATGCGTAGGTATATGGATGTGGAGGAAGCGAGAGAGGTGTGTCAGGATCGTGCCAAATGGAAGTCCGTAGTTTCTGCCTACCCCTCTGGGTGACAGGCGTGAGTGTTTATGTATGTATGTATGTACATTATAGATAGTAATTTATTAATGTTACTACCAAATACTCATAACTTTGATATAGATGCGTTTTCAAATCAGATTTATCATCTGTTTGATTTATATTTATCTTCCACGATTAAGCTCGTTCGTTACCTATAGGACCAAATGGTCAGCTGGACGAATCAAATGCGGCCATACGCCCAGTAGTATTTTGACATAGTTTGCTTGAATCCTAACACAGGGTAATCTAGAAATTTATTTAGCGAATTTCATAGGAATCGGTACTGTGAAATACTTTGGTTTCCGAATCACTTTAGAATCATCATTACCTTAAGGAATGTCACAAAGCTCGGTCCTGAGCCACCTGCATCCATCGACTTCCTGCATCTCATAACAGAACGTCACTCCGCGTCGCATCTATTGAGTTGCCTCCCTACACTTCGCTTACAGTTACGAGGCTGCCACTTGAAAACCTTTCTTCCCCTCGGTTGTATGTTCTTCGAACTATACGGCCGGCCCATTGCCACTTCAGCTTATTGAGTATGTCACTTTAAAATACACTACCTAAATTGAACTGCAGCTTATCCAGCTTATTACAAGTAAAGCCATGTGTATTGCTATATACTTATTAGGTTATTATACTTGTAAATAAAACATACCGTGTAAGGTTTGTAAGTCTTCTCAAGGATTACGATATGGCCTAGAGAGTTTTGTTTATTAGGAGGTATGTAACCCGCGAGTCGATGATACCCCCCCCCCCCCTCCCCCCACTTCCAACGACCGCGTCCTATGCTTGTCTAGAAGTGTTAAGACTTAAAGTTGATTTATATTAGTGGTAACGATGTTTTTTTTTGTAATTTTTTATAAAAACGTCACCTCTACACTCTCTATTCTCCTGTATCGTGGGGGTAGTTCACATACATAAATTTTACAAGGACGATCATCCAGACCCGGAACAGTTACTTGTAGACCCATACAAATACTTGTTCCATGCGGTACTCGAACCCGCGGCCCAAAGCGCCAATAATTTTGTCTATTCTATAAAAAAAAGCTAAGCCATAACCTACTGCACTACGGAGCTTTCAAAATCAACTTGGTTAACCCCGCAGTACCGCTAACAACGCTTCCGAGTACTCGTGACGTCATGACGTTATCGACAAACCTGATCTGTTTCTAGATTGAAAACAACTTATTTAGTTGACAGATAATGCTGCTACAAAGGCCCTCAATACCGGCCGCCACGCTCGCAACCTTGCTCACCTTCAACTATCACGATTATAAATGTTAGGGCCGCAGACAGAGTCAGCATTAGCTGCGACCGCCTCGTTCGTGTTGTGGTCGTAAACGCGTTTGTTGATCATGAGATCCCGAGTTCTAATCTGAAAGTGGGCCAATATTAGTTATTCGGTTTTCAGTAACAGTCCCGCATGAAGCACCGCACAATTCCTAACTCCATCCCGTGCCTCGGAAAGAACGTAAAGTCGTTGGTACTGCACATGATCTCTCCAGTCGTGTCGGATTACCATCTCATCGGACTATGAGAGTGAGGGAATAAAAAAAATTAAATTAAAAAAACATGACCTCGTTTGCCGCTTATTAAGATAATTTAGTTTAGTTTAGCGCAATGTAGGTACTTACAATGCCGACACCGGCTCCCATCACCGGTACATAGTAGTGTGCCGTGAAGTTATTCCGGGTGATGCGGATCTTCCCGTGGCCCCTGGCCTGCAGCGCAGTGAAGCTCATGCAAATGCAATAAGTAGATAGGGAATAGAGAGTGTACCTGTGCTACGCAGATGGCTAGTCTACGTGACCGAAATACGGTTTGAAGGACATTATTTTTATTAATTCCGTAGCTACTTAAACAGGGTGGTGCGCTAGTCGAATTCTGTGACTCAGCTCACTCGACTGGTTCGTAGCACGCAGCACGCAGCACGCAGCGACCTTACGTAATTCCATGGCCGACGAACGTGCAGTATACGCAGTATAAATAGGTATATATACACCTATTTATAAAGTTACTCATGCCAACATTTCTTCACTAACGCCGCAAGGGGTCGAATCTCAATTTTCAAAAAATTATTGTCTTGTAAAAAAAGCCAAGTCTCGCAACTCAGTTCTTCTACCGTAAAAAGTTTTGAGATCCATGTAATACCAAGTCGGTTAATTTATTCAGTCCATAGACTGATACATAGATTGACTTGGCAATCGCTTGAAAACACAATATATCTCACAAGTAATACATATTATATTAAATTAGATTGTTTAGTGCGATTGCCAAGTCAATATATGTATCAATCTATGGACTGAATAAATTAACCGACTTGGGATTACATGGATCTCACAACTTTTTACGGTAGAAGAACTGAGTTGCGAGACTTGGCTTATTTTACAAGTTATGTTTTTGATGGCATTATTTTTTCTGTGATAGCAACGCGCCGGGTACCAGCTAGTTTAAAATAAATTAAAAAAATAATAACAGAAAACGAAGTGTTTTTAAATATAGAAAGAAATCCGCCATTAATCTAGACGAAGTGTGATAAAGAAATCGTATTGGCAAAATTTAGAGCCTATACAAATATTAAAGTTTTAGGTATTTATTTTTTCGAGGTGTACTTCTTACTTCCAGTTACTTGTAAATATTGATTCGATTTGTTGCCTTAAATGCCAAGCGCGGTGACGCACTGTTGTTATTATCCGAGTTTCAAAGACGAGGAGTTTCTATATTCGTTAATTTAATTTAATTCGTATATTTTTTTGTGTGTTCACCGATTTTTTTTGGAAGTACCGTGTAGTGGCGGTATAAGAATACCCACTACCCCATATCATCCCGTGGGTGTCGTAAGAGGCGACAAGAGGGAAACAAATCAGGAGGACAGCAGCGTCTTCCTAATAACCACTAAAATTTAAAAGAAAAAACGCTGTTGCCAAGCGTGGCAACTGTAGTAAATATTCCCTCTATGGTGGGAGGCCCATGTTCAGCTGTGGACTATAGGCTGTTTTGGTAACGGTCACTGATTTCTTGGAAATGGCTTAAACCTTACTTCATGTTTTTTTTTATTAAACAAGTTATAATTCGGGAGTGGTCCCATATGTATAAATTTTAAGTGATCCCCTTTCCGATAAAGTTTTTAATGTAACTATTTAGTCGACGTTCTAGTTGTTAATTGAATTTAAAAAAAAGTTAAACCGACTTTAAAACAAAAGAAAAATAACTTCCACATCATAGCTTCTGAAGTCAGGGCTTGAATAATTTGATGCACTGTCTTAGTACCGAGTACCGACTCCAGAATCTATTGTATGGAAATATTTTTTCGGATATAATTAAGCCTAGATCCTAATTAACATTGCTCTGTATCTGTTTGTATTTCCATCACAGTCGGTTTAGCCATACCAAAGATTAATCTGGACAGACAGATAATTTTATTTTTAATTTAAATTTTTTTAAATGGTTATTTATGTATTATTGCATTCGAATAACCCCCTGACCTTAATATAAGCCAGTTATTTATTTCAATACTACATATAGATACTTCAATTTTTTTATATATATACTTAGATAAAATTCTTGCATATTAGGAACTTTAAAAATAGAATACCATTATTGATTATCGCCTAATATTACTCAACTAGTGCGGTAGGCGTCGTACATCAATAAAATCTCCCGGGCTCTGACAGAGGACGGACTTGTCATCTTAAATATGCGAACCTAAAATACCTGAAGCGTGATTGCAAGTTCGCCTGCTGAGCGTAACGTTCACGGCAAACACTTGTGCTCCGTTTTTTACCCGACAGCGGCGAAGGCCAAAAGTTTATATTATTATAATATTATTTTTGTATGGAACCTGAAATGTACATAATATACTTCTTTAATGCCTGACACGTGTCGAAAATACACGCTCGTTTTGTCACAATCTCACAGGTATATACATAAGCATAACCATTAGAAACATAAAGAAAAATAGCGGATATAATCTGTTGAAAATCTCTCGACCAAAAATAATAATTAGCAATTGTATCGTGGTATGTGACATGAACGATATTAATGGTTACATGCATTTTTTTACATGTGTTTTGTATGGTGTGTGTGTAGAGAACCGGAGACCCCATGTTACTGGACACAAGGCATTCCATCTTAGTCTTCAGGTGTGACAACGCATCTGTATTTTTTTAACTTATTATAAGCCAGTACTTGACCACAATCTCACCTGGTGGTCTTAGCGTAACAAAAACCTATAGTTTTTTTAGTTCTTAATCGAGGATAGATCTAGATGCCCTTGGGCCACAGCATTCACTTACTATCAGTTGAATTGTGTGCTCGTTTGTCACCCTTAGCCTATAAACAAGTGATTTTTTTACATTTACTTCTGAAAAGAGTAATATATGTACCTACCACGTTTTTTTTTCATTGTCATTCGATTCTGAGTTATGTTTAAAATTTCAAGTCTCTAGTTCATCGGAAAGTCCTTGAAATTTGAGTTGCAATATATCCATACGGAACGACAGACAGACAGACAAACAAGATAGTGACATAATAAAAACGTCTTAAAAATGCATTGCTCTTTTCTTCAGTATTTTCTTAATTTAGAAATAGAAAAATAATGACCTTATTTATGAAAACGATATCGAACTATAAAATGTACATGAACACCACACTCAAATATCAATGTAACATGGGGTACAATCAGGAGTTTGTTGTTTATCACACATAAATCAAACTTCGGGTAATATTCCAACTCAAGGCACTGGCGGTATGTACTGCAAACACCAATTCACGTGCCCGACCAACTGTACAAGCGAGGTACATCGTATCCAGGTATCGCTACTCACGCAACTGCACCTGCGCGTATAGCGAGATCTGTGCACGAGATCTAGGCGCGCTGGAGTGCTAAAACCGGTCGTGTCTATACATCACGTGTACCACATTGCATTTTATACGCATTCCCACAGATTTCTACAAACTTACGTTAATAAACAGGTACTTACTTAATGGTGTTATGCTATATATTTTCTAAAATATAAATATTTATTTATTTATTTATTTACACACACACACAAACACACACACACACACACACTTAACAATTATCCTTACAGGCTATACAGACCAACTACGATAGTGTCGCTAATCTACTTAAATATACTAGGTAAGCGGTTGCTGTCGCCCATAGACATCAACATCTATCCTCGGCTATAAATCTAGTCTAAAATGAAATTGCTCCTTTCCAGTAAAACAGGTCTCCGGTTCTCTACACTCAGCATACGAAACACAGCAGCACTAAGCTGCTATTTTATGCCGGTATTCTGTCGAGCGTGGTCGTTCTCTGGTGGAGCCGATCCATTGGTGCTACTGCTGCAACATGGCTTCACCACTTATACCATCATGTAGACCATAAGTTCGTCGTCTCTTCAATTTTATTTGGCATTTTTTCAACGGCCTAATTTGGGAGCGCTCGGCGGTACACACTTTTGATTTATAAAATAATGGAGTCTAGACTCTAATTTTAACATTGTAGGGTTAGGTGTACCGTTAGATGTATGTTATCGTATAGGGGCGGTGTAAAAATACTACAACTACCTCACATCATCCTATGGGTGTCGTAATAGGTGTGTGGCCGGTGGAAAGAAAAGGGGAGATTTCCCGCCGGGCAAAGTGTTAAGCCCGGGGAGTGGCCAACGGTCTGAGTGGTATTTCGGAGCTATTCTATATATACTACTTTTACTTCGGAAATTTGATAGCGCGATTTAGGCTTCCAAGTGTTTCGCTTGTGGCGCGACGACAGCGCCGCCACAGGTCCTAATAGCTGTGTCTTCTTAATAAAAACTAAAAATAAAGAAGTGCGGTTGTCACCCGCTTGCCAAGCGTGGAAACTATGGTAAATAACCTATGGCAAATATGAGGGAGTAATGGTATACGGATACGGTATAATAGGCTGTAACGATAATGGAGTTAGATGGGATAAAAATAAGATTTTAGTGCGTTTAATTTTATTTATTTTTATTTCCGATATTTTGGACACCCTTTTTACTCGAAAAGAGGCATCTTAGTCTTCATGGCTGAAAACGCATCTGCATTTTAATTCGCAAACGAGGATAGATGTAGATGTCTATGGGCCACAGCAACCACTTACCATCAGGTGGACTGTGTGCTCGTTTGTCACCCTTAATCTATAAAAAATATTTTTGGGCACCTTACAGCACCCATACAGACCCACCCAGCAGTCACAGGAGGGATTATAAAATTAGTTTTATTCTATGAGTAGTTTTCGCGTAAATATAAGAAAACATTATATTGCGGAGTTTGAGTTCAAATTCGAGATATTCTTTGAATACCGGCCTTAGAGTGTCCCTAAGTGGCGTTCGCTCGAGTTGTATGAGAAAACGGTAGGTCATTCAGTTTCTACGCCCACTGAATAAAATTTGTCTCAATTCAGTTCTAAATTCGTTAATGTCTTACTTTCCCAACAGTTGGTAGTTTTTCAACGACGTGAATGCCGCTGGCGGGCACCGCCGTGCGTGCCTGTTTTTTTTTAATTTTGCCCTCGCATCGTCCACTTTATCGTCCGGCGCTGCCGACGGATTTTTTTTACTGCTTCACCGGAATAGAAACGGGCCATTGTGCTGTGGCCGCGGTTAACTAAAAAAAAAGCGCCGATGCATCTGAATTTTTTTACACGAACAAATTGAAAGAGTTTGCACTTGAATGTGTGTCACGCGAACGCGGCGGTTGATTTAGTGTGAGTATACATTAATGATGATTTAATGTAAGCGCGCGCGTGTGTTTGTGCGCGCGCGTGTGTGTGTGTGTGTGTGTGTGTGTGAGTGTGTGTGAGAGAGAGAGAGAGAGATTCGTCATGCTTTATGTTAAAATTCAGACATTGATTTAAAAAACCGCGACTTATTATAACACTAGGAATATTTACACTAACGAACCGTCTCCGGTCCGTCTCCTTTTTATCGGAAATCAGGCAATCCATCATAGTCCTCAGGGATGCAAACGCATCTACATTTTTATTCTTAATCGAGGATAGATGTAGATGTTTTATGGG
Organism: Parnassius glacialis; assembly: GCA_033319125.1. NCBI lineage: Eukaryota > Metazoa > Arthropoda > Insecta > Lepidoptera > Papilionidae > Parnassius > Parnassius glacialis. Next base: position 1,448,329 of record JAVANC010000007.1, on the reverse strand, counting down.
TCATCAGGTGGACTATGTGCTCGTCACTTTTATTCTATAAAAATCCCACAAATGTTTGCTTCCATCAACCATTTTCTTCGCAAGCATAGTCATCAAAACTGGCATAGAAAAACATTTCTTATTTTAGCACTAAAGTTATATTGATAAGAAAGCATCCTCAAAGCAGCAGTACTACAATTGTAATTGCAATTTGAGGTACCGATTGCCAGTTGCCACGTTTCCTGCGGTGAAGGGAAACAACGCGGAAAAAAAACCAGCGCGTGATAGCATTTATACGTTTCTAGGACATGAGAAAGTCCGTCAGTCTGTACTAGATCAAAATATCGGTCAATTAAATCGAACCAAAAAATTAATTAAAACTCTGAAGGTAATCCAGATTAACGTGGTAGAGCCACATGAGTAAAGAAACCGACCAGAGGGGAAGCTACATACAAACGGCTCGCTGCGAATACACGCACACATAGCGCAGCAATGTGTGCGTGAGCTTTCAGCTCTCACCGACAGGTTCACCGACGCTCTTGGTATGCGCCGGCTCAGTCAGAGTATCCATGAAAGGGTTCACAGATTACTGCTATACTGTTAGTCGTGCGTATTTAAATAAATAGATCAACAATATTTCGAAATTTTATACATCAATTTATTTATTAAGTTTTTTTGCAGTTATTAAATAATTAGATTAAAGTATTTTAATTAAAATAATCAAGAATTAAGTTATTATAAATTTATATAGGTAAATAATATATATTGTTTAAAATTAATCGATAGGAAACAGCTCTTGATTTCGAACAATTATAATAGATATTAAGTTGTTACATTATGTAACATAAGTAATAATTAATACGCATGTTGTTTTATACACTATATAATACTTATTTTTTTTCCTTATTGTTTATAATTAATCGATACGCAACAGCTCTTGATTTCGAACAATTAATAGATATATTGTTACATTAATATAAGTTATAATTAATGCACATGTTGTCTTATGCTATACAATATTTTTATTTTTTCCTTAAATTTTTCACATGCATTATGTGACAACCCTATCAGGATAGGTATATATTTTCGACATTGTTAAGAAGCTTCCCCTCTGGTCCTTACTCTTTACTCTGTGGTAGAGCCACGCTGCTACTATATTGTGGTTGTAGCACAAATGGGTCGGCTCGACCTGGGAAGGACCACGCTCTCACAGAATACCAGCGTAAAATAGCAGGTTAATGCTGCTGCGTTTTGTATGGTGAGTGTAGATAACCGGAGACCCCTTTTTACTGGAAACGAGGCATTCCATCTTAGCCCTCAGGTGACAATGTATTCTGAATTTTAATTCCTAATCGAGGGTAGATGTAGATGTCTATGGGCCACAGCATCCACTACTGTCGTACATATAGGTGGACTTCGTTCTCGTTTGTATTAATCGTCAATTATTCCATAAAAAAAATCGAAATATAATTTCTCATCGTCTCGATAATTTTGATTAGAATTGTAGTGTACGCAATAATTTAAAAACAGTATGATAAAAATGACGATTGCAGTATGTGCATTGCATTGCACATCGTATCATTTACTTGCACGTGCTTTATCAACTGGAGGCTCAGTGAAGCAATGGAACTGTTGCGCTTAGCTTTGTGTGTACTTACTTTCTCAATCAATCACATAGCTGGTGAGTACTGTTTGTGACGATGATGACGACAAGTGATGACGTAGAATTCTTTTCTTCTCAATTCAAGCGGTTGAGGATTTGGACAATTATCACAGCTCTAAATAAGCCTAAACTGCATTCAAGAAATGACATTGATTAAAAGTAGTTAGGCTTATTTTACTTTTTTTTTAAAGTTAAATTAAACGCGATAAAATCAGCAAAATTTGTTTTATCCAATACCAAGTATTCGTGTAAATATAAGTAAGCATTAAAAAATGACTGAATATGTGTGTCAAAGAGGTTCAATGTTGAGGGTCAAACGGGTGAGAGGGCTGGGTTGCAATCGGAAGTCCGACTGCCACGCGTGGCGTTAACTACGGTATTCTTCGTACAGTGGGAAAGGCCCGAACCCAGCAGCGATTTTTTTTAATAGAATATGGGTAACAATCGAGCACACAGACCACCTGAAGGTAAGTGGATGCTGTGGGTTGTGGCACATAGACATCGAAATCGATCTTCAATTAAGAATCAAAATGCAGATGTGTTGTCTGTCACCCTTGAGGACGAAGTTGGTCACTACCACTCACCGGTCTACTCGCCATACAAAACACAGCACCATTAAGCTGGTATTTTACGTTGTTAATCTGTGAGAGCGTGGTCCTACCCCGGTCGAGCCGATCCATTCGCGCTACAACCATAATATAGCTTCAGCGTGGCTCTGGCACGTATAGGTATATTATACTGTTATAGGTTTCTCAAGAAAGAATGGATGCTCTTTTGAATACGGAAATTAAATTCTGTGCAGGCACTACTTTGTTTTGGTCTGACTGGTATAGCTAAATTGACCATACGTCCCGTTTTCTGTCCTATTATCCCCAAACAAAGCTCCGGGACGAGAAATAGTCCCGTTTTCCGAAACCGCACGAAAATTTAAAACTATGAAATGCGTCAGACACAAACGGTGCGAGAACGAAACTGCATCGTCTGTAACTGCATCATAGTATATTCTATAATGAATAAATTGTGGACCTTTGAAAAAAATCACTTACAGATTACAGTTTTAAGGTGATGTTGATATCAAAGGTCAATATAAAAAAACATGGCCACTTTATTAAAGCAAATTTGTTCCACTGACAAAATATATAACATAAATAAAAAGTATGTTGCATTTAATAATTACTGTCTAAGGAACCGCTTTGAAGCTGGTGAACTGATGATTGATTTTGTTTTGTTCACAAATTTTTATAACAAAAATAATTATAATGTGAATATAATTATAGCGAACATTAATAACTCCATAAAGTTAGTTTTTCTAAATAAATAACGTTAAAAACTTGTATTTATTTTTATTGTTAGGGCGCGTTCCGACGACACGCACCCGCTACGCGCACGCCACGCGCCCGCACCCGCGTCTAACTCGCTTTGAAATTTGTTGCATATAATTTGAGTCTTATGACAAATCAATAAATCAGAAATTGTGTAAAAAGCGCGGGCGTAGGGCGTAGGGCGTAGCGAGGCGGGTGCAGCGCGTGTGCGGGGCGAGCGCGGAGCGGGAACGAGGCGGGCGCGTGGCGTGTGCGAGGCGTGTGCGGTTAAACGTCGATAAATCCAATTTCAGATTTATTGATTTGTGAAATGAGTCTCCCAAGTGTGTGCCTCCTATTGTGCTTAATGGTACTGCCTTAGCCAGAGTAAAACAGTTTAAATATTTAGGCCACTACATTACTAAAAATTGTAAAGATGATATGGACATCGAGATGGGAGCGAAGGACACTGTCTGTCCGTGGAAATATGTTGATTCGTAGGTTTGCACGGTGTAGCAACGAAGTCAAGATTGCACTTTTTAAAACCTACTGCCAATCTTTTTACGCATGCAGCTTATTTATGGACAACATATACAAAGCGCGGCTTACAGCGACCTTCGTATTCTATATAATAACATTTTCAGAGCACTGTTGGGGCTGGCTCGCTTTTGTAGCGCATCAGGAATGTTTGCAGAAGCAAGAACAGATGACTTCTTTGCAATGATACGTATACGAGTGTACTCCCTGTTGAGTAGAATGCGTGGCGGCCGCAACAGTATTCTGAACATGTTCGCCGAACGATGTGACGGGCATATGCTAAGTTACTGGAACAGTGTATTGTAAAGTAATTATACATATTTAAAAAACTAACTTTAGTATTTAAGGTGCGCAATAATGTATTACTAACAAATTATAGATCAAGGTCTGAAATAAAGATATTATTATTATTTGGAGGTATCTATAAAGTTTCTTATCTGGTTGGGCTGGATAAATACATAGTTGTAATTGAAAATGATAAACATGTACATAAATATTAATAAAATTAAATAAATACATAAATAAATAAAAACCCAACCAGATGAAAGCCCTCGGCTGGAGAGACCAAACGGCCGAGGGTTAGGCGGAAAGGGAAAGAAACCGGCGGACGATGCGGGCGGTATCGAGGAGCACCGCCTTCTGCATTTGAGCTTGGAGCCGTCCATCACGGAGTCCCATTCGCCTCAGATGACCAGAGAGGCTGAGTGGGATTAACCCGTTCGCAGAAACGACTACAGGTATAATTTCGGTCGGCAGTCCGCCCCACATGTCGGTCACCTCGTGAGCTAGGTCCAGCTATTTTATTCGCTTATCAGTTTCGGCTTTCACGAGGTTCTCGTCATACGGAATGGTAATGTCGACCAAAAATATTCTTGACTGTGCCCGGTCCATCAGCACAATATCAGGCTTATTCGCAAGAATAGTCCTGTCTGTGATGATGGCCTGGTCCCTATAGAGCCTGGCGCGGTCATTTTCGAGCACGGCTTCCGGCGTGTACTTATAGTAAGGCAGTTTCCGATCCACGAGACCGCATTTCAGAGCGAGTTCCTGGTGTAAAATCCTGGCTACCAGGTTGTGCCTATGCAAGTACCTACTCAGAATTAGAAAGCGCCGAACAACCGGAGATGACATGCCTAAATGACTCACCGGGATGGCGACAAGCTCGACAGATGTCGACGGTGCCATCCCTTAGGATGTATCTCCGATAGTTGTTGGTCTTATTAACTTGATCCTGTATTGCACAGACAAAATCCCCGGTTTCCCCGAAGAGGTCACCAAAACGTAGGCAGTGGAGGGAGGCAACTGTGTCTAGGAAAGGCTCATGTAGAGCCTTGTAGAACCACCCATGGAGCTTCTTCTCCTTTCATACGGTCTCCCGGTCGGAAATGCTCTGTATTGCCGAGTCTTGCCATTGCTCGTTGGCAAAGGATAGAGGAGTAAGTCCTTTATCACAAGAAATAACGTCCCTATAGAATGGATCATCCGCTCTCGTCAGAAAGTAATTACGGAGGCTGCACACTTCGCGATTATGCATGGTAAGCGCGCTTAAAAAGCCACGGCCACCATGTTTCCTCGGCAAGTACAGCCTCATAATCGACGATCTCGTGTGATGCATCCTATGGGACGTCATAGTAGTGCGGACTTGGCGTTAAGTTCAGTTTCAGTCCACCTAAGTATGCCAAAGGTGAGACATGAGAACAGGCATGACCCAACCGTTATATGCGTGTGTCTTATTCACACTGGACAAAAGGCTGTTAAGCACTTTGATCAAGCGTGCATAAAACACATCGCAAACTGACTGCTTCATACTCGCCTTATCGATACCGATGTTCTGTGACATACCCAGGTTTCGGTATGTTTCAGCCTCGGAAAGGGTCATTATGCTGATGGTCATAGATAAGTCTATGCCCTCAGAGTTAGCAACCCTTCACCTTTCGACATGAAGGACCGCACACTTATCTGTCCCCAGCACCATTCTAATAGAATTGCTAAAATCACAAGTGATGTTTAGCAATTCCATAAAATGGGAGCGACTGGAGGCGAATAACCTGAGATCATCCATATAGAAAAGGTGGTTCACTTTTGTATCTCCTTTCCGAAGATGAAATTCCCTCTCGGAACTCTCCAGTAAGGTACTGAGAAGGTTCAGAGAGAGGCAGAACCAGATTGGACTCAAACGATCGCCTTGATTCTCCGCAGTCGTCATCCGCTCGCCTAGATGACAAAGGATCGTACTCCACTGCCCCATACACTGCCCGAGGAAGTCTCGAACTGTACAGTCAACCTTGTACAGCTCGAGGACCCTCTTAAGCCATGTATGAGGCACCGAGTCGAATGCCTTTTCGTAGTCTATTTACTATTATTAAGTGGCGAAGCTTGCGAAGTCACTTATTGATTTCACGATGTCTGTCCGTCTGTCCGTCTGTCCCACGATTATCTCGAGAACGGTTTCGAATTTTCAAATTCTGTTTTCAGCAATCGATTACTGATCACCCAGGCATCTGAACCTCCTATTTTGAAACTGATTGCTCAACGGCAACCGTTAGAAACCGCTACAAAGCTGATTGCTTCGCCACTTTGCTATGCTGTTAGCTTGCTAGGTTTTTTATTATTATTATGTAATCAAGCTCATGGACTACCGAAATCTGAAAGAAATCATCATAGATAATTTAAAACTAATTTACTAGTTCTAGTTGTTACGATTCGCCAATTGCAAGTCTTATACCATACAGCCTAGTATGATGTTTTATTCACAAAACTCATCACAAACAACAAAAATTTCAACAAAAAATTGTTTGGGAATTCGCCATTGTCTTTTGAGTAAAAGCAAACTTAATAAAATATTATCTTTTTTAAAATATTGGCAACAGAAAGAATTATCGAATACATATATAGTCTATATATTATATCCGTTACCGTTACAGGCTTTTAAAAGTTCACTGCTGAACGAAGGCCTCCCCCATAGATTGCCTCATATTATTATTCATCATTTGAGCCACCTGCATCCATCGACTTCCTGCATGTTTTACCAGGTCGTCACTCCATCTAGTGGGGGGTCAGCGTACACTTCGCCTACCGGTACGAGGTTGCCACTCGAGAACCTTTCTTCCCCATCGGTGGTCGATTCTTCGAGCTATATGGCCGGGCCACTGCCACTTCAGGTTACTAATCCGTTGGGCTATGTGTGTTACTCTGGTTCTACTGCGGATATCCTCATTTCTAAGTTTATCACCCAGAGAAACCCCGAGCATAGCCCTCTCCATAGCTCGCTGAGCGACCTTGAGCTTCCTCATACGGCCAGCAGTGAAGGACCACATCTCAGATCCGTAAGTCATCACTGGCAACACGCACTGGTAGTACAGTTTCGTTTACGGATTTTGAGGTATGTCTAACGAGAAGATGTGTCGTAGTTTCCCGAACGCTGCCCAGCCGAGTCGAATCCGTCGATTGACCTCCCGGTCGAAGTTGGACTTACCTAGTCGGACTATTTGTCCCAGGTAGACATCTCGTCAACAACTTCGAGCTTAGTGCTCCCAACAACTACCGGCATAGGTGTGACATGGACGTTAAACATGATTTTTGTTTTGTCCATATTCATCTTAAGACCTATCCGTTGGGAGACACTATTGAGGTCATTGAGCATAGTGCTTAGGTCCTCCAGCGATTCTGCCATAAGGACTATATCGTCGGCAAATCGAAGGTGAGATATTATATATAGAGATTATTGATTTTATTATTGTATTGCAATAATTTCTACGCTTGGCGGGCAGGTTGTCAACTGCATTTCAGGTGCTCTGCAACTGCAAATCAAGCAGTAGTGCTGCACCTGATTTGTTTCCCTTTGGCAACTCACGACACCCATGGGACGATATGGGGCAGTGGATAATATTACACCGCCACTATACAGCTGATATTATATACTTTTTCATCTACAACTATTTCATCTGTATGTATTTTATAGAAGCCAAAGTAACTTTCTAACAAATTGCATATATTTATTTCAGTATTTATTGTTAGCGCACGCCAATAAGAAAATCAATCTGCAAATTTTTCGACGAATGAATTTTTACAGATATACTAAACTTCATACTGAAATCCTATTCTGAAAACAATAAAGCATAACCTATGTCACAAGGGATTAGTGTAGTTGTATATAACAATAGAAGAATTTTCAGAATCTGATCAGCAGTTATAGAGATTACCTGCCATAATATACTACATTACATTATATACATTATAAATGTAGATAGTATAGAATAGAATCAATATTAGGAATTGTTGAACAAATATTGGATCCAGTTCATATTCGTATCTCGTGCTCACGCTAAGGTACATGGAATACAGGAGTTATCAGCAGTTATTTAACAGATCGTTGCTCTGGACATACTTATGTGAGTGTGTGCGCAAACAACGGCTATAATAATAGGCCGACAAACTATTTGTACAAACATTTTGCTCGGCAGGGATTCTACATCGAAAACAACTAATCCATTCAGTCGTTTGTCTATTCATCTATACTGGCATTATGTAATTAAAAGGCAAACATAACTAAGTCAAAATCAAAATATTTATTTTAAGCTAGGTGTATATTATGAAATATAATTATATTTTAATAGAATAAGGGTGACAAATGAGCACACAGTCCACCTAATGGTAAGTGGATGCAGTGGCCCATAGACATCTATCCTCAATTAAGAATCAAAATGCAGATGCGTTGTCACTCCTGAGGACTAAGATAAAAAGCCTCATTTCCAGTATAAAGGGTCTTCGGTTCTTCACACTCATCATACGAAACACAGCAGCATTAAGGTGCTATTTTATGCTGGTATTATGTGAGAGCGTGGTGCTTATCCGGCCGTGCGACCCATTTGTGGTATCACCGTAATATAACACCATCGTGTGTTATATTACGGTAACATATTATAAATATATAAAAATATATATCTTCGTCTTACACCCAGGTTCTGCCTAGGAGTCCGTTCTGGTTCCTAAGCCCGCTGGCTACGTGCTTTGATCGCGAGGACATTCGTTTCAATGTCATTTAAATGTGTTTATTAGATATTATAGTGAATGCGTAGGAGTTAGCGGCAGCAGTGCTATCAAGCGCCGGACAATGCTGCAGCGCTGGATGTTTACGTCGCGGGTATTTCTGTACCGGAACCGCCGCCGGCCAAAGTCCTAGCGAAATAATCAGATCAAGGTGGAATCGGCCCGCGCTAATGGCTGCCGCATTACAACCGTTTAACCCACGTGTTCTGAGATCGCTCCTTTCCATTCTGACGGATCGATCACTTTTCATCAAGAATGTGGTGCGGATCCGATTATCAATATTACTTTAATATAAGTAATGGAGACAATCGAGCTCTCAGCCTATCTGCTAGTAAATGGACGATGTAGGAATATCCCCTACCCCATATCATCCCGTAAAAGGTGACAGAGGGAAACAATTCAGAAGCATCTTCCTAATAACGAATAAAAATAAAAAAAACTGCGGTTGCCAATGGCAAATATCCCCCCTATGATGCAATCTACTGGGGAGGCCTATGTTCATCAGTGGACTTTAATAGACTGTAATGTTAACGTGCGTGATTTGAACCTGCGAGTTATGGCGTTGAAATTAAACGTCAAAGTCACTGTGCTACCAAAGCGTCAAAAGATGCTGCAAGAGCGGGCTCCTATCCCGGTCTAGTCGCTAGTAACTCAAAAGATTAAACTTTTAGTAAAATCCTCCTTCTCCTTTCCACCATCGGACAACCAGACGGTCGGCGGGTCTTCATCCCTTTGTTGTCGATATCCCACGCATTAGAACCAAACGGTTTGCTTCGTCTTTTGTAATGCGTACAGCAAAGGAGTGGAATAATTTGCCGGCGTCTATCTTTCCGTCCGAATACAATCTAGGCGTCTTCAAGGCAAGAGTGAATAGGCTTTTGTTACGATAAGACAGTGCGATTTACCATCTAAGGCTGCATCACCACTTACCACCAGGTGGGATTGTGGTCAAGCACTGGCTTATAATAAGTAAAAAAAAAATGTTTAAACCGAGTTCAAATAATTTTTTTTTATAGTATAGGATGACAAACGAGCACACAGTCCACCTGATGGTAAGTGGCTGCTGTGGTCCATAGACATCTACATTTATCCTCGTTTGCGAATCAAAATGCAGATGCGTTACCACCCGTGAGGACTAAGATAGAATGCCTCGTTTCCAGTAAAATGGGTCTCCGGTTCTCTACACTCACCATACGAAACACAGCAGTGTTAAGCTGCTATTTGACGCTGGTATAAATAACAAAATTATTTCCACTTCATAAGTTCTAAATCGGGGGTCTTTTTTTCTTATAGAATAAGGGTGACAAATGAGCATACAGTCCACCTGATGGCAAGTGGATGCTGTGGCCCATAGAACACACACTCTACATTTATCCTCAATAAAAAACCAAAATGCAGATGCGTTGTCACCCCTGAGGACTAAGACGGAATGCCTCGTTTCCAGCAAAAAGGGTCTCCAGTTTTCTACACTCACCATACGAAACACAGCAGCATTAAGCTGTTATTTCATTCTGGTATCCTGGTATTGTTTTTATATCATTTTATTTTGTACTTCATCGCATCCTTAAGTAATTTGGTGTTAGGGTTAATGTCCTCCTACCTACGAATCCTACTTGAGAATATGCCGACTTTCTATCGAACTGCGCTTATCTTTTCCGCACGCGATGAACCCTGCTGATTGACACACAAGGCTCTAGCAGCGACTGATAGCAGAAATGCCATCCAAAAACATCTCAGACTGTTGGGCAATAGAGGCATTATCAGTGCAAGGGAGTCCCATCTGTGCTCAGCGATCCGCCTGGAGTGATGAGTACGAAAATTTCATATGAACTTATATTGTACATACATTTTTCAAGTAATACTTGCCGACTGAGACTTACAGAGATCTCTGTCTAACGTGTAACTAGAATAACATTGAACGTGGTAGAACCACGCTGCAGCTTTATTATGGTTGTAGCACGAATGCGTCGGCGCTACTAGAGTAGGATCACGCTCTCACAGAGTATCATCGTAAAATACCAGCTTAATACTGCTGTGTTCCGTATGGTGAGTGTAGAGAACCGTAGACCCTTTTACTGGAAACTTGCCATTCAGTCTTAGTCCTCAGGGGTGCCACCCCATCTCCATTTTGTTTAATAATCGTGGATAAATGTAGATGAATATGGGCCACAGTATCCACTTTTTTTGACAAACGAGCACACAGTCCACCTGATGGTAAGTGGTTGCTTACCATCAGGTGCTCATTTGTAATTATTCAATGGAAAAAAAATACTTCTCGCTTTTTTGTATATGTCCTCTCTAAAACGATCTGTGTTTCGCGAACAACAAATGCGCCATAGTCACTAATTGCTGCTCTGATAGACCTATTTTTACTCCGGCCCCGAGTTAGCAACGCTCTGAACTATAAATTTTAGGGAAGAAAACATTTTCGTATCCCGGTTTTTTAATGTTTCGGTGGAAGCCGCGATTCTGTTTTGAAAGCTAATGTACGTCGTTGATAACAACGAGGAATTTACAAACATTGCCCTCATCTAATCGCTTTGAGAAAATATATCATAAAAATAACTTTAAATTATAAGTAAAAGCCGAAAGCTAAAAAGTATGTAAAAAAAACAAGCGTGAGTGTCGTGGTACACTGGGTTGGAACGAAGTTCCTTTCGTAGTATATTATTATTGATAAACGTACTATATTAATTAATCAATTAACAAACACAAATAAATGAATTACTATAAAATTTAGCGTCACTTAAAATTAAATCATATTTCTTTCATGGCATGATAAGAAAAAGTGCGAGGGAGATGGATATTATTCCATCTCGCTTTCTTATAGCCGCCAAGGTCGTCTACACTACGTCAGAAGGGTTATTAAAGTTATTGTTCTACTCTTTTGAGTGGACTACCATGCAGTGGCGGTGTAAGAATATCCACTACCCCCTATCATCCCGTGGGTGTCGTAAGAGGCGACAGAGGAAAACAAATTAGTGGGTGGGCAGCAGCGTCTTCTTAATAACGACTAAAAATAAAAAAAATCTGTGTGGGGCAACTATGGCAAATATATGTGCCAATGAGGAAATCTATGGGGGAGACCTATGTTCAGCAGTGGACTTTAACGAAGTGTACCAATCAATATCACTATCTCGACGTCTACTAAATAGGTTACATTAAAAACTTCATCCTTTATTTTGACATCCTTAACGGTGGATTTTTTCCTTCTCCAAATTTATATATAGGACCACCCTTAAAGTATAACTTATTTAACAAAAAATAAATATTTTTTAAAATTTTTGGGGGTTCCGTACCTCAATAGGAAAAATCGGAACCCTTATAGGATCACTTTGTTGTCCGTCTGTCTGTCTGTCTGTCAAGACCCTTTTTCTCAGGATCGCGTGGAGGTATCAAGCTGAAATTCATATCAAATACTCAAGTCTACTGTCCCTTGGAGCTGTGAAAAAATCAAACTTCGAAGCCAACGCCATCAAAAGACACAGCCGTTTATGCCGCAAATTTTCGACAATCACAAGGAAATCAAAACCTACAGGGTACTTCTCGTGAACTCAGAATCTTAAAATTTGGTACGAAGCAACGTATTATAGCACAAATAAAGGAAAAATTATGAAAAGCATAAAGTTTTAGTTACATCTATAATAAACATATTTTCAATAATTTTAAACTTATATACCTACGGATTTGTTCGGAACCCTCGGTGCGCGAGTCCGACTCGCACTTGGCCCGTTTTTTTATATCATATATCCATATATCTGTGGAAACTGCATTGGTTTTGAGGTTACTTTTATTTTTTTTCTACCGATTTCAAAAAGGAGCCGGTACTCAATTCGACTGTATGTTTTTTTATGTGTGTTACCTTATAACTTTTTACTCTGTGAACCGATTTAGATGATTCTTTTTTTATTTGAAAGCTGGTGCTTCACATGTGGTCCCATATCTTATTTTTATTTTTATAGTTTTGAGTTATTCTTTATAATTTATATTGAAGTCGGTTGTACAAAATTTTAAATTTTAAATGATATAATGTAATTTTTATTGTACTGTATGTATCTTCTAAAAAGCAAATAAATAAATAAAGAACCTTCAAATCGGTCCACAGTTAACGTAGAAATCAGTGAATATACATTAAAAAAATTCATACAGTCGAACATAAAACCTCCAGTTTGGAAGTTGGCTAAAAAGATATTTCTTTAATTGACGGCGAACGTAGTTAATATTTATACTCGCAGTAAATCAAGACACGTAACGTTGCTATTAAGATATTCCATGATACTGGGGTAGGAATCGAACACCGGTCTAGCAATCGGCCCTTGAGCTACAGGGGCTGCTACGTGACTAAATCGAACTTAAAGCGCCACAAATATATTGTGTGTTAGTTACCGGAACACGACGAACGCGGTCGGTGTTGCCCGGCGGCCATTACTGTCTCGCGCTACTGTTTCCAACATAAATCATAGTACCTAACGAGACACAGAATGTCCCTTTAAGTGTCAACATATCCGCGGCACCGCTTCCAGAATAGATTGGGAGATGAACGTGTTCATTTTTTTATTTAATTCTGGTGACAAACGAGCAAACAGTCCACCTGATGGTAATTAGATACTCTGGCCAATAGACATCTACATTTATCCTCAATTAGGAATTAATATTCAGATGCGTTGTCACCCGTGAGGACTAAGATGGAATACCTCGTTTCCAGTAAAAACGTCTCCGGTTCTTTACACTCACCATACGAAACACAGCAGCGCTAAGCTGCTATTTTACGCTGGTATTCTGTGAGAGCGTGGTCCTTCCCCGGTCGAGCCGACTCAATCACGCTACAACAACCACATTCACACCATGCATTTTAGAAAAAAATATCTTTATTTGATTCATAATCGAGGATAGTGTCTATGGGCCACAGCATCCACTTACCGCCTGGTACGCCGTGTACTTGGTTGTCACCATCACTTCTATCAATAAAGTAACTCCTTAAACAAATAATAACGACGAAATCAATGTTAAAGCAGACAGACTGGAATTATACAAAGGTTTGACCCAGTTAAGTCTGTTGCCTAACTGAATGAACTAACTTGCGTGGTTAGTAGGCACTAGGCAGCCCGTCGCTCTCTGAACTACGTGTAGGAGTTTGTGTTGCGTATTACTCTCGTGTGGTGACGACTGCATGTGCTGCAAGTCCATGCAAGCGATGGTAGATAGTCGGTGACAAGAAAACTCATAGAAAAAGATATTTGTATATATAAAGAGAAGATAGTTTTACCTTTTCTGCCGACTTCCAAAAAGGAGACGGTACTCAATTCGAGTGTATGTTTTTTTTTATGTGTGTTACCTCATAACTTTGTACTGGGCCAACCGATTTCGTTGATTCTTTTTTTATATGAAAGCTGATAGTTCTCGTGTGGTCCCATATGAATTTGATCATGGTCAGACCAATGGTTATTGAGTTATTCTTAAATAACCTATATTGAAAGCGCTTATATTGAAATCGACTGTACAAAATTTTTAATTTTAAATTATCATTATCTATACAAATAAATAAAATTGAAGTGTCTGTTTGTAATGTTAAAATTACAGAGTTTTACTAAATGCATATGAAAGTATATACGGTACTTATAACAAAAACACGATTTTTAAAATTTTTGTTTGTCTGTCTGTCTGTCTGTTTGTTCCGGCTAATCTCCGAAACGGCAGGTCAATTTTGACGGGACTTTCACTGGCAGATAGCTGATGTTATAAGAAGTAACTTAGGCTACTTTTATTTCAGAAAAAGAATTAGGGTTCCGTGCAAAAAATTAAAACCCAAGAAATCCAATCGTAATCAAAAATTACGAGCGGACGAAGTCGCGGGGAACAGCTAGTCTATACATATAAATAAAATTGAAGTATCTGTCTGAAATATTGAAATAGCTGGTTTCTATTAAGCTCAGGGGGTTATTTGCATGCTACTAGACATAAACTACCTTTTTTAAAAATTTTGTACGTCTGTCTGTCTGTCTGTGCCATTTAATCTTTGGAATGACAGAACCGATTGTGATGAAGCTTGACGAACAGTGAGAGAGCAATGCTAGAAGGGATCTACGAGTAAACTACTTGATTCTTCTGTCCGTGTGCACGTGACTGAACTCCTAAACGAATGCACCGATTTTGATGAAATTTTTGTTTGTGTTTGAGTGGGTCTCAGGATGGATTATTTTCACAATGGAATCCGGTAGGTGGCGCTTTTGTCGAGATCCAGAAATCACCCGTGCGAATTCGAGGCAGATCACTAGTACAGCGTTATAGTGGAACACAGTACAGTATAGTATCACACGTAGTGAGCGAGGTTAGATTCTTAACACTTCCACTGTCCGGTTTCCAGACACAAAATAGTAAGACAATAGCAGTGCCCCATATATAGTGCACGGGACAGCGAAAGGGTTAAGGCTAACGCTATATTATTGTTTAACGATACTATGATTTGTTAAATCAAAATGATACGCGAACACGCGAAATTATAAAAAAAGTATTAATTTCTTAACCGACTTCAAAAAGGAGATAACTTTTTTCTAGGTGAACCTATTTTGATGATTCTTTTTTTATTTGAAAGCTTGTGCTTCTCATGTGGTCTCATATAAATTTGATCAAGATCAGACCAGTAGTTTTTGAGTTATATTTAATAATTTGTATTGAAATCGGTGGCACAAATTTTTAACTGTTACCACTTATTTTAATATACCACGGTTTGAATATTCTTACATTGTCACCCGATTCTAAGCTATGTTCAAAATTTCAAGTTTCTAGCTGGTAAAGAAGTTAGCTTAAAATTAATCTCTAAACTCTGTCAGAACAGACCATTACCATTGTAGCCCTTCACAAGTCCACTGCTGAACATAGGCCTTCCCCAAGGAATGCCACAAAATACGGTCCTGAGCCACCTCTGCATCCATTAGCTTCCTGTATGTCTTACCAGGTTAATTCCATCTGGTGGGGGAAATCGAATCGAACAGACATACACGAGTAAATAAAAACATTGTAAAGTACAAATTGGTCATATAAAAATCTTAATATAAACTTTTTTTTTTATATATACAATTAGGGTGACAAGCGAGTACACAGTCTACCTGATGGCAAGTGGTTGCTGTGGCCCATAGACATCTACATCTATCTTCGTTTGCGAATCAAAATGCAGATGTGTCGTCACCCGTGAGGACTAAGATGGAATGCCTCTTTTACAGTAAAAAGTGTCTCCGGTTCTCTACACTCACCATACGAAACACAGTAGCATTAAGCTGTTATTTTACGGTATTCTCGAAAGTCCCTTCCCCGGTCGAGCTGACCCATTCATGCTACAATTATAAAATTAATATAGCTACAGCATAGCTCTACCACGTTTAATGAATATTGTAGTTGAAAACTTAGGCTACGTATAACTATTAGATTTTAATGTACGATCCGTTACTGTTTCAGCATATAAAAGTCCACTGCTGTACATAGGCCTCCCCCATAGATTGCCTTATAGGGGGATATTTGCCATAGTTGCCACGCTTTGCAATCGCAGTTTTTTTTTTGTCGTTATTAGGGAGAAGCTGCTGCCCATCTCCTGATTTGTTTCCCCTCTTGTCGCCTCTTACGACTCCCGCGATATGGGGCAGTGGATATTCTTACACCGTCACTTCACGGTAAACATTAATAATTTAATATAACATCACGTAATAATAATTTTACGCGGTAATGTCACGCTGCAACTAGACATTGATTGTGGCTCGTAGATTGATTTACACGGTCGCGAAAGGAGCACGTTCTCACGCAAGCGTAGTTTTGCTTGTTAGCGTAGTTTCGTAACGAGACTTGCGGGATTAGCTTAGTTGATATCTACAATAGTAAACGCCGTTAGAAAACTATAATAAATAATGAAATCAATAGGGCTAATAATCTAACGCTTATCAGATGTCGCTAGTTGGTACTAAGGTTTGGTTTGGATTTGTACATGGTAAAGCCATACTGCAGCTATATTATGGAGCACGAATGGGTTGGCTCGATCGGGGTAGGACCACACACTAACAGAATACCAGCGTGAAATAGCAGCTTAATGCTGCTGTGTTTCGTATGGTTACTGTAGAGATCCGGAGACATGATTCACTTTTTTTTTCGTAGAATAAGTGTGACAAACGAGCACACAGTCCCCTTGATAGTAAGTGAATGCTGTGGCCCACTATAGCAGATGTCTATATCTACATCTATCCTCAATTAAGAATTAAAATGCAGATGCGTTGTCACCTCTGAGGACTAAGATGGAATGCCTCGTTCCCTGTGAAAAGACAACACGAAACACAGCAACATTAAACTGCTGCATGGTCCTTCCCCGGTTGAGCCAACACATTCGTGCTATAACCGTAATATAGCTGTAGCATGGCTCCACTACTTTTACAAAGTTTATTAAAATAAATATAATTTTTTATTTCATTTAACGTGGTATTCCATCATCATCTTTATTTCGTCATTGAAAGTTAAAATGATTGGCACTATCTGGTGCAATTTTGTTCCCGTTTATTCAATCCTATACCTATACACACATTTATACCTACCAATGTGGGCAACAAAAGTACCTACTTCGTTTTAGTACACTGAATTGGGTGCGGCCATTTTGGTACTCGAACAGGCCGTACTCAATACAGTTTTTGTTACCTGTCGCTTTATAGGTTTGTGCAGTTTAGAAAAAATGGTATGGTAGACCTATACATCTGAAAGAATTATCATCCAAAGATCCGCATTATAGTAAATTACCTCGGAATTGTTTGTGAAGTAGCAACAAGAATTACGCTAATTAAAAAAGGCATGTCTTGGTAGGACAACTTCGTACGATTGCCTTCACTTAAGATAGCACTAGTTGTGTCCCGCATACCTCGCAATGCCTTTTAAAAAAATAACAACCAAAGAATCATTAATTTTTGTATGTACATACACTAGCAATCCGCCCCGGCTACGCACGGGTGATTTCTGGATCTCGACAACAGCGCCACCTATCGGGTCCAATTATGAATCTAAATCATCCAATCAACTTAATACACATACACACGGGCAGAAGAATTATATATATATATATATATATATATATATTATTTTTTTTTTTAAACGTTACACCCACAGTAGGATTTTTTCCTGTGTCGTAGAGGCAGTTTACAAACATAAATTGCACGAGGACAAACATCCAGACCCGGAACAATTATTTGTAGGCCATACAAATACTTGTTCCGTGCGAGATTCGAACCCGCGGCCCCTAGCGCAACAACTCATTGCTAAGATATTACAAAATGACGCTGTGTAGTGGCGGTGTACGAATATCCTCTAATAATATATAACACAGTAAAACTTGGTTAAGTGCAACCTGGATAAATGAGAAACCTTCATAACTAGTACACTGGTGCACTGAAATACCTCTGTTAGTGGGACAAAACAAACCTCTATATCTGGGATTAGTTCTTTCGATTTTATCGTCATAATTACCTCTATAATTGACACATCGAGTATATTTTACCTCTTTTACTGAGACTATAATTTGTGTACCGTTTTGTTTACTAATTCTTATTCTACCCGCAAATTCCCTATGCTACAAAAAATCCCCAAAATTCCAAAAAAAAAATCACTTGGCTAATTGTGTAAAAGTGACCCTCCAGCTCCAGTTTTAGTTTAGTTTTGCTATCGTCCGGATGTTTATGTATTATATTTACAAAATACGTTATTTTATTCAATAATCGCACATCTATAACTGAAATAACCTCTATTAATGAACTGGATATTTGTGACATTGGGTAAGTGGAATACCCCTTTGAGACAAATTTGCAGGTCCATTAAGGTCCCAGTTATCCAGGTTTCACTGTATACCTCATTTCATCCCGTGAGTCTCGTAAGGGGCTATAGTGGGAAACTGAAACAGGAGATGGAAGCAGCATCTTTCTGATAACCACCGAAAATAATAAAATGCTGTGGTTGCAAGCGTGGCAACTACGACTAAATCCATATGAGGCAGAGGAGATAACAACCGGAGACCCTTTTTACTGGAAACGAGACATTCCATCTTAGTCTTTAGGGGTGACAACGCATCTGCATTTTGATTCTTAATCTAGGATAAATGTAGATGTCTATGGGCCACAGTAACCGCTTACCATCAGGTGGACTGTGTGCTCGTTTGTCACCCTTATTCTATACAAGAGGTAAAATTAAAAACTTTGTAAAACCGACTTCAATATAAATTAATGAGAATAATTCAAAAACTATTGGTCAGATCTACATGATATCACATGAGAAGCACCAGCTTTCAAATAAAAAGAGTATCATCGAAATCGGTTCACCTAGAAAAAAGTTATTACCTGCGTACCTCCTTTTTGAAGTCGGTAGAAAAAAAGAGGATTGTTACAAAGAAATTTCAAACGATGAATAGTAGATTATAACGAGTATTTAAGTATCCAGACGGCAATCATGCGATGATAAGTTATATTATGTCCCATAGCTGCTGCTGCATAAGTTAAGCTGCTAAGCTAATGCTGGGCATAAGCCTTCTTGCATTTCTGGGAGGGCTTTAAAGAAAGGAAGTGTCCGCCGTGCTGCCCTATACGTGTTAGTGAACTTCACATGTTTCCGAAATATATTTAAATTCCTCGGACTTGCAGACTCCTTCACGGTGTTTGTTTCATCGCCGAGCACGTGGTAAATCAGAACTTTAAATTGCATTTGCAATGACGGCTCAGTGGCGCTTGGCTTAGCAATGAGTTGCAGCGCTAAGGGCCTCTGGTTCGAGTCCCGCACGGAACAATTATTTTTATGGCCTACAAATAATTGTCCCGGGTCTGGATGTTTGTCTTAGTGAAATTTATGTATGTAAACTGACACCACGATACAGGAGAAAATCATAGCGTGTAGGTAATGTTTTTAAAACAAAGAATGAAAGATTTTGTTAGTGGTGCTGGCGGATATCAACCCTAGGTAGGTTAGCCTCTGAGCTACCAGGGCACTCCCGCGCGTGTCATGACTTCTTCCATTAACTCCTTTTCATTTTTGCTAAAACCGATGTACCAAAAACGAAGGGATTTGAGCAATTGCAATTAATATTGCGTTTCATAAAACAGAATAGTCTCATTGAATAAAACTACTGTTACGGATATTATCGCCTTTAATTCATTGAAAGATTATGTACTACCACCACATCATACTACTTCTGGTACTATTATTTTTTCTTTGATACTACTAGAAGAGACACAGAGACCAGAAGCACAGAGTATAATGTACATATATATGTGGTATGCACCTTTCTATGGTACACACTAAGTAAGTTTGAGCCCGTGGGCTCTAACGCGTGTTACAAACAACCAAGTCTCGAAATCTCGTCTAGTACGTAGTACATATTACTTCAATGTTTCAATTTTACTTATTTTTAATTCCCGACGTTTCTAGTGTCGGTGCGCGAAGCATGTGTAGTGTTTTGCGTAAATATATGAAATTGTCATAGAACAGTCTCACTCACTCGCTCATCTTACCTTACCCAATGTTATAAGTGATAGAAACACGGAGACACGCCACAATGCTTCCGACAAGAGCATCATTTGGAATGGTTTTTCTACCACCAGTTGGTCGTCAGCACCATGTTTATAAGCAAGTTATTACAGCCCTATTACACCCCTTTTAAGGGTTTCGTACCACAAAAGGAAACAAAAACAACCCTAATATAATCACTTAGTGGTCTGTCCGTCCGTTTGTCAAGACATTATTTTGAGGAACGGGTTGACGTACCAAGTTGAAATGAATACCAAAAAGTAATACGGTCTCTTGGATGTAAAAAAAAATCAAGCTTCTAAGTGAACGCAATCAAAAGATACGGCCATTCATGTCACATATTTTCATACTCACAATCTCCTTCATCAATACGAGTATATTATAGTGCTTCCCGCTGACTTAGATATTTGGCAAGTTAAGAAAAAAAAATCGGACTGTCGTTAATTTCTACTTAATTCACTAAACTAACAAGGCAAGTCTGTCTCTCCGAGGACTAATATGGAATGAAATTTTACTGACTCTATAGGCCCTTCATGGAGGAACACAGCAATACTGACGGATTCGTAGGCAGAAAAAGAGTATCCTTCCATTTAGTGAATATTATTTTTATTTATTTGTTTTTTTTTTTCAATATCGTTACCTTCACATTAGGATTTTCTCCTTTATCGTGGGGGTAGTTTACATACATAAATTACACAAGGACAAACATCCAGACCCGGAACAATTTTTTACAAATGCTTGTTTAGGGGTAAAAGGGTCTCCTGTTCTCTACACCCATCATACGAAACAACAGCATTAAGCTGTTATTTTACGCTGGTATTCTGTGAGAGCGTGGTACTTGACCAGATCGACCCGACCCAAAAGCATTGCATTAAGTTTCTAGAGTAACTGTTTATCTATATCTAGAATATCTGCTTTGCCTTCAGCATGGAGCTGAAAGCGGAGGGCGTGGAGGGCATCGTACGTCCAGTGAAGGAGCGCAAGAAGCACGACCGCTTCAACGGCATGAGCGAGGAGGAGGTGGCGCGCCGCACGCTGCCCGACCACCTAGCCGAGAACCTCGACATCATCATTGTGAGTATGATCGACACGCATTACTTACTAGTTTTCTCTATTAAACAAGTGACAAGCTAGCACACCACCTCCTCTCCACCTGATGGTAAGTGGATGCCATGGTCCATAGATAATCTACATTTGATCCCCGATTAAGAATCAAATTGCAGATGCCTTGTCACCCCTGAGGACTAAGATGACATGTCTCGTTGCCAGTTACAAGGGTTCTCTCTATCTCGGTTCTCTCTAAACTCACCATACGAAACAGCACCATCAAGCTGCTTCTTTAAGCTGGTATTCTGTGAGAGCGTGGTCTTTATGGGAAGGTTCTAGTACATGTAAGGTTTTTAAAAAACTTGTTCACATTGTAAATCGTTCAATGACCAGTGCATTCATAGAACCATAAACCAATTCCCTAGGCGTTAAGTCTGCAGGCCGCGTGCACGTCTGCATGCGGCACGCGGCGCATATTGACACTAATGGTGAGTTATTGCCGATTCGCGTTCCCGCTACAAATGCCGCAGTTTGCTTGATTGACGTATTACCGACCCGACACTGAGTAACATCGATTTATATTTAATTTAATACGTAACAAGCGGTTAAGTTACAAGTTACGACTACCAATTACAAATGTCCGTGTTGAAAGATGCAACTGGTGATTACTTTTACGTATTTTACCTTGCAAGGTGCTCGTGATAATTTCATAATAACCCTATTTGGACGTGTCAGCACCACAAAAATTGTGACCCGAAATTGCAAGTGCTGATTTATCTAATTTACCATAATAATTGTAATCTTACGTAATCTTTTCCGGTACTCCTACTCTCTAGGCATAGTTCCCAATTCATGGAAGAGAGCTTTAGTCCACCCTATACCTAAGAAGACTCGCCTAACTACAGGCCTATCGCCATCTTCTTGTTGTCCAAAATAATGGAATCCATTATAAACTGCCGGCTCATGTGGTACCTTGAGGATCACCAGCTGCTTAGTGACCGCCAGTACGGTTTTTGTAATTTAGACATAGCGAAGGCCTTCAATCGGGTTTGGCACTTCGAAGCATTCTTCCTTTGGGCTTCCCGAGAAATTGTGCAATTGGATCACTAGTTTCCTTGCTTGCATCTAGGTCGTAGTAGACAGTGCATGCTCCGATTATGAGTCTATCAATGGTGTTCCACAAGGCTGCGTACTATCACCTACACTGTTCTTTTTATATATCAATGATATGTTGCAAACCAACAATGATATGTGCCAATATTTTTTGGGATCATGTCATCGAGTATGTGATTTCTTGAGATTATCAGTGTAACTTAAATAATCAACAAACACTGCTCTTTGCATCTTCAGATCGGCATCAACCCGGGTCTGTTTGCGGCGTATAAAGGACACCACTACGCGGGCCCCGGAAATCACTTCTGGAAATGCCTCTACCTGTCTGGACTCACGCGAGAGCAGATGAGCGCTGACGAAGACTACAAGGTAAGACAACAGCCTTTCTTTTCTTCGTCTTTTGAGTGCGAAGCGAATCAAATAAATATGAAAGAATAAATTTTGCTTTTTATTGTGTAATTTAAAAAAACGTTACTCGCACCCTAGGATTTTCTCCAGTATCGTGGAGGCAGTTTACAAACACAAATTGCAGAAGAACAAACATCTAGACTCGGAGCAGTTATTTGTAGGCCATACAAATACTTGTTCCGTGCGAGATTCGAACCCGCGGCGTTCAGTGCCTCAACTCGATGCTAAGCCACTGCGTCAAGGAGAGCCGTCAGGAAGGAGTTTTGCATTAGAATTTGCCGAAAACGGGCAAAAGTAGCCGCCAGCCTTTTGGTGTTTTAAGGATACATTTCGGAGAGTGCGTAGGAATTGCGTGACTTCATTTCTCCCTCTCCATTCCATTATCAGACCACCAAACGCTAGGGTGGCCTCCACCTCTTCATTGCCGACATACCACGTATTTGAACCAAATGGTTTGCTTCGTTGTTGGCAACAAAGGAGTGGAGTAATTTGTCAGCATCTGTCTTTCCATAGGATGATAATGTGTGTCTTAAATGCAAGAGTTAATAGGCTTTCGTTAAGTTAGTGCGCTGTACCATCTTCGGCAGCATCGCCACTAACCATCCGGTGAGAAAGTAGATAAGAATTGGCTTATAACAGTAAAAAAAAATAGTTGCGATTGTGAAACTCTTTGACTGCACAGTGGACATCAGGTGTAGAATAAGGGTTCAGCTCAGAAACTTAAAGTTTGTTATTATATTAGATTGATATCCTCTATCTATGCTCCCGCATTTGCCCTACGTTCAGCAGTGGACTTTTGATAGGCTGAAATGGATGAAAGTAACTCACTGATTCGAAAGGGTAACGTTTTTTTTATAGGATAAGTGTGACAAACGAGCACACAGTCCACCTGATGTTAAGTGGTTGCTGTGGTCCATAGGCATCTACAACTTTCCTCGATTACGAATCAAAATACAGATGCGTTGTGACCCGCGAGGACTAAGATGGAATGCCTTGTTTCCAGTACAAAGGATCTGGTTCTCTACACTCACCATACGAAACACAGCAGCGTTAAGTTGCTATTTTACGCTGGCATTTTGTGAGAGCGTGGTCATTCGCCGATCGAGGCGACCCATTCGTGCTACAACTATACTGCAGGACTGCAGCATGGCTCTACCACGTAAAAATGTATTTTCTTAATAAAAAGCCTATTCACTTTAGCTTTGAAGACAGCAGCGATGTTATCGAAAAGAAGGGCAGACATTAGCAAATTATCCGGTTCTTTATCTGTAAGCATTGCGAAGCAAATATTTTCGCATGCGTGGTGTGCCGTCGACAAAGGGGTGGAGACCCGCCGAGCATTTTCATTCGAAACAAAGCAAGTTATCTTTGTTTCTCTTTAAAGCTCTAGTAGTATATTATGTGTGTTTTAGATTTTGTTTTATTTTTGACGTGGTAGAGCCATGCTGCAGTCCTGTTAGTTGTAGCACGAATGGGTCGGCTCGACCGGGGAAGGACTACGCTCTCACAGAATACCAGCGTAAAATAGCAGCTTAATGCTGTTACGTTTCGTATGGTGAATGTAGAGAACCGGAGACCCTTTTTACTGGAAACGAGGCATTGCATTTTAGTTCTTAAGGATGACAACGCATTGCATTTTGATTCTTAATCGAGGATGTATGTAGATGTCTATGGGCTACAGTATTCACTTACCATCCGGTGCACTGTCACCTTTATTATATAATAAAAACTTATCTAAAACTAGTGACTAGTTGTGGCTTATAATGTGAATTACTAATGTAGTGTTTACTACTTAATTACAGAACGCTAACATTTCTCTATACTTTTATGTTACTCTTATACGCGGTAGAGCCACGCTACAGCTATATTATGGTTGTAACACGAATGGGTCAGCTCGGGGTAGGACCAGGCTCTCATAGAATTCTAGTGAAAAAAAAACTATTGGTAAATCCAATTGCGCATGCTGTAAGCGCATTAAAAAAATTACGTATAACATGATTATAGGGAAATTTTTAAAGTAGTTTAAATACACACAAGTTTTCACTAATAACCTTATTTATGATACTTCCAATTTTCCAATAATTTTATGTCAAACTTCAATTTAATAAAAATTTGGAATATCCAAAAGTGCACGACTCATAATGCTCATATGATCATCATATCATCATTCAGGTAACCCATAAATATACTTAAATATATACATCCTCCTTACTTTTAATATTTACTACTATTATTTATTCTGTACCTTTAAAATATTGTAATAAAAATCTCTGATTATTATAATAATCAAGTATGTATGAAATTTGGTTTTTGGAATATTTTGTATTTGTACAGCGATCTTTTTGAGCCGCTGTAAACAACCAATACAGTATCCGCTCACGACGCCGGTTGATGCCGAACTGAGTGAGGCAGTCAGACTGCTGCAGTCTATTTACAAAAAATACATTAATACAAGGCTGCTAAAATACCGAAAATTTCGACATTTCGTAGCCGAAAAAATTAATTATAACTAAACAAAATAAAATTAAACTGCCGTTTACATTCCATGGGTTCCCACAAGATAGATGAAGAGATTAAAAAATAGATTGAGTTAAATAACTAATTTTTCAAAAGTTATTGTTTTACCCCTCCATGGGGACGTGATAAATCTACACCATAAGCCACCAAAACCACTTTTTTATGTAAAAATAGCAATTAATCAATTTAAATAAAATATTAATAAGTTCAACAATCATTTATCTTTCTGACAATGTGCTTTTTATATCGTTTATATGTTTAATATGATTGGTAGATACGATTATATGCGACAAAACGGTTTGACATTTACATTTTGATTCTCAAACGAGGATAGATGTAAGTGTCTATGGGTCATAGTACGAGGGTGGATTGAAAAGTACTCGGCCTAACCAAGAAAATAAACACATACTAAATCAGTTATATTTTTATTTTTCTACATAATCACCATCAAGTTCAATACACTTTTGCCACCTCCCCTTCCAAGCATTTAGACCGTTGAAAAAAAATGATTCTTCCTTAGAGTCAAAATATGCGTCTACAGCTGCTTTGACCTCGTCGTTTGTCGAAAATCTTTGACCTCCCAAGTGCTTTTTTAGGTTAGGGAACAGAAAGAAGTCTGATGGTGCCAGATCAGGTGAATACGGCGGATGCGGTAACAGTTCAAAGCCACAGTTGTGAATTTCAGCCATTGACTGTACTGACGTGTGAACACGGGCGTTATCTTGATGAAACAGGACTTTTCTTCTGAGCATTCCTCGACGTTTTTCTTTTATTTCCTCTCGTAAACGACGTAGTAAGGTGCAGTAGTAATTAGAGTTTATAGTCTGACCCCTTTCAAGATAATCAATCATAATCACACCTTTCGAGTCCCAGAATACTGAAGCCATCACCTTATTTGCCGACAAAATCGACTTAGCCTTTTTAGGGGGTGGTGAACCAGGTCTTCACTGTTTTGATTATTGTTTTGTTTCCGGTGTACAGTAATGAACCCATGTTTCGTCTATAGTAACAAAACGATTCAAAAAATCATCTGCATCGGCTTCAAATAACTCCAAACAGTCGCGTGAAATAGTCAATCGCGTCCTTTTTTGTTCAACTGAAAGCAGTCGCGGAACCCACCTCGCAGACACCTTGTGGAAACCCAACTCGTTGACAATGATGTTTTGAGTTCGTTCATAAGAGATGCCTATAATTTAGGCTATCTCTCTAATTTTTAATCTGCGGTCTCCCATTATTAAATCAAGTACTTTTTTAATATTTTCGTCAGTAGTTGACGTCGAAGGCCTTCCAGAGCGGGGTTCATCTTTCACACTCTCTACCACGCTTAAATTCTGCTATCCATTTTTTGACGGATGAATATGACAGAGCACAATCGCCTAATGTACTGACCATGTCATCATGGATGGCTTTTGATGATAGCCCCTTCTTATGGAGGTACTTAATGACGGCACGCTGCTCGATTTGCTCCATTCGCGGAAATTATGTCCGATTACTTTGTTAATAAATTTATAAAATCACAACTAATTATCGCACACGTTTCGAACTTCACACAATGAACTAGTCTGAACTGAACTAAATAATGTGGGTAGATTTGATTTTTATAATTGAATGGATCTGTGTTAGGCCGAGTACTTTTCAATCCACCCTCGTATTTACTTACCATCCGACGGATATATATTATATATATATATATATATACTATATACACATACACATATACATGTATAAAGTATGTAGTAATAGTTATGGTAATATTATGTAGACAGATTTTTTTACGTAGGTGTTTGCACTTTGCACCTACAATATATTCTCTGCTTAGCCTGGAGGTAGACTGGTAGATAATTCCCTGTTGCATTAAGTCCGCCTTTTTGTACTTAGTGTGCAAATAAAGCATAAATAAATAAATAAGTACATAATACGAAGAGAATATAATCACTAACATAATACATACACTCGAAAAACATTAAAGAGAATAATGCTATAAAATAACAAGATAATAACAAAAAGTGATTTCTTAGTTAAATTAATTTCAATATGTACATTTACAAATATCAAAACAAATAAAAAAATTAAAAAAATACGTGTACACATGTTGAGATGGCGGTGGTTGGTTCCAGCTGCTGAACTTCGGCATCGGGTTCACGAACATGGTGTCGCGCGCCACAAAGGGCTCGGCTGACCTGACGCGGCGCGAGATCAAGGAGGGCTCGGCGCTGCTGCTCGAGAAGCTGCAAACCTTCCGCCCCAAGGTGGCCGTCTTCAACGGGAAGCTCATCTACGAGGTGTTCTCCGGCAAGAAGGACTTCTGCTTCGGCAAGCAGCCCGACACCATCGCCGGCACCAATACCGTGAGTCACCCCTTTTTAATAATAATAACAATAAATTTTAAGCGCTCTCACCATGCATAATCGCGAAGTGTGCAGCCTCCGTAATTACTTACTGGTGAGGTAGGATGATCTATTCTACAGGGATGTCATTTTGTGTGATAAAGGGCATACTCTTCTATCCTTATCTAACGAGCAATGGCAAGATCCAGCAGTACAGTGCATTTACGACCGGGAGACCGTATAAAAGAGAAGGAGCTCCACGGGAGGTCCTACAAGGCTCGCTCTACATAATGCCTTTCGTAGATACGGTCACCTCTCTCTACTGGCTACGTTTCAGTATCCTCTTTGGGGCAACCGAGGGTGTTGTCTGTGCGATACAGGATCAGGTTATTAAGACCAACAACTATCGGAGATACATCCTAAAGGATGGCGCTGTCGACGCCTGTCGAACTTGTCACCATTCCCGTGAATCACTTAGGCATGTCATCTCCGATTATTCGACGCTTTCTAAATCTGAGTACTTGCATAGGCATAACCTAGTAGCCAGGATCCTACACCAGGAGTTCGCCCTGAAATACGATCTTGTGAATCGGAAATTGTCTTATTAGACTTACTTGCCGGAAGCCGTGCTCGAAAAGGACCGTGCCAGGCTCTACTGGAACAGGGCCATCATCACAGACAGGACTATTCTTTCGAATAAGCCTGATATTGTGCTGATGGACCGGGCACAGTCAAGGATATTTTTGGTCGACATTATCATTCCGTATGACGAGAACCACGTAAAAGCCGAAACAGACAAGCAAACAAAATATCTGGACCTAGCGCACTAGGTGACCGACATGAGGGGTGGTCTGCCGATCGAAATTATTCCTGTAGTAATCTCTGCAAACGGGCTAATCCCCGTCAGTTCCTCGGGTCATTGGCAATTGGGACTCCGTGCCGGCGGCTCCGGGGTCAAATGAAGAAGGCGGTACTCCTCAATAGCGCCTGCATGGTGTCTATTCAGCGCAAATGTTATAGAAACCACATAGCTGTAACCATAACGCTGATTTTCAGTACACAATAAACATGGAATGCAATAAACTAAACTTAACTAATCACGAGCTAAAAGAAAATCATCCTCTTTCTACTTATATGGGAAGTACCCAAAATGAGTGTTTTTTAAGATTTAATTTCACAGTTTTCTAGTCGTAATTAATATCTATAACTATGCCAAATTACAGATTTGTAGCACTTAGGGTCTCTGAGTAAAACCATGGACGGACGGACGGACATGGCGAAACAATAAAGGTTCCTTGTTGTGTAACTACGGAGCCCTAAAAATTACGTGCCACATTGTTTGTCCGCGATGAACTCCTAAACTACTGATTTCAATGAAATTTTGCACATTGTGTTCAGTTTTCAGTTTGGTCCAACTTTCTCAAGTACATAGGATAGTTCTTATACACTCAACATTTTGTATTGCGAAGTTAAGGATTAAGGATTAATTTTTTATAGGAAAAAGGGTCGTCGAAAAGGGCAGCACGTCTATCTGGCCAACTAGTTATTATAATATATCTATATTTGAGACATGC
This sequence comes from Parnassius glacialis, assembly GCA_033319125.1. Taxonomy (NCBI): domain Eukaryota; kingdom Metazoa; phylum Arthropoda; class Insecta; order Lepidoptera; family Papilionidae; genus Parnassius; species Parnassius glacialis. The sequence continues at coordinate 1,419,282 of JAVANC010000007.1, read as the reverse complement.
GACGAATTTCAGAAGAATACTTTATTTATATTGGGTGACAAACAAACACACAGTCCACCTTATAGTAAGTAGATGCATGACCCACATTTATCCTCAATTAAGAAAGATTCGTTATTACCCCTAAGGACTAAGATTTCCATTTTAGTGACTAGTTTCCAGTAAAAGGGTCTTCGGTTTTCTATACTCACCATACGAAACACAGCAGCATTAAGCTGTTATTTTACTCTGGTATTCTGTCAGAGCGTGGCCCTTCCCCGGTCGAGTAGACCCATTCGTTCTGGAAACTTAGTTCAGATCACTGTGGACAACTGGTTTCATTACCTTATATGCACAAAAAACAGGAAATTGAGAAAAATGTGTTTGTTCTTATTAATGCAAAACGCCGGGAGAGGTTTAGAAGTAATACGGTAAAAAACCTTCAATCGCTTTCTTATAAGAACAATGCAGACTATTTATATGGATAATTATTTACCCTTATAAGCAAGGAATTTAAAAAACATTAACTTCTAAAACATTCTCCAGAAACAGTCGCAAGGCATTTAATGAGTGGGCGACAGTAGGAATTCATAAAAGCAGACGAAGGTTATATGACCTTTACCATGAAAGATCATATAATCATTCAGATGCTTTTAAAGAATATGTCAAAAATTATTCTAAAATGTTTAAAAGAGTTTGCTCCACAGCCAAATCGTTACATATTAGCAACAAAATTAAGACGGCTAAGAATAAAATTAAAATGACGTGGAGTATAATTAACAGCGAAACCGGTAAAGAGAAACCTCGTAACTCAAACTATCAATTAAAAATTAATAATGAATTGACTAAATCAAATCAAGAAGTCGCAGCGGTGTTTGAGAAATACTTAACTGATATATCTTGACAACAGAGTCATTGAATACTTCTCCAACTGTCGCCGAGTCATTACTCAAACAGAATGTTAACACCTGTTTAAAAGAATTTAGATTTGAAAAAGTATTACCGCAAGATATTGTAAAATACTTCAAAACCATTGATGTAAAGAAAACCGCAGATTTGTGGGGGATTTCCGTGACAGTTATTGCGTCCATAATAGATTTAATTGCACCTCATCTTGCTATTATTTTTAATACTTGTATCGATTTTGGTGTGTTTCCTGATTTAAGGGGCGTATTACAAAAAACGCGAAATTACAAGGTTTCCTCGTTGAAATTTTATGTTTATCGTTCATTGCTTGAAATAACAATTACTTGGTAAAAATAGTTCGTTTTCTCTCCTCAAATAAGCTCGGAATGGATTTTAGATAACTTATTTATTTAATCAGTAATAATCATTCTCCCAAAGCATGTTTAGGCAAAAACTCTCGAAGACATGATTTGGGAGCTCTAATTTGTAGATTCTATTGAATATCGACCATCAAAAAAAATATTTTTATCTCCCAAATATTCTACACTTTAATAATAATGGAATACATTTTCATTATATGCTTTTCACGCTAGGAAAAAAAAATCGACATAATTCAAAAAACGACCAAAAAAGCTTCGATACAAGCCCCTATATTTCCGAAGTTCTAAATCATTTAGAAGTAAAATTTATACCAAAATAATCATCAACATTTGCTTACACTATGCTATTATTTTTACTTTTTAAATCGTTACTATTATATTTTAATTAATTAAATAAAAGTGCTATATATTTCACTGTGCCGGCCATCTGCGATCATTAACGCGCGAGCGCTTGCCGAGGGTGGACCTGCGTCAGTTTATTTCGGGCGCTGCATCGTTTCGATACTACCGTAGTGTGCGTCGATTACCTGCATACTAGAAAATCGTCAACTACGACCGCAATTTTTGATCGATCGGTTTAAAACTATTTTATATAGTTATAATTTAGATTACGTCTCTTCAAAAATGTGGTCTATTCATTGACTTAGATCATTGTTATTTGAGGGCTTCACCTAATGGTTTATACAGCAACGGTCTTATTGAAGTTAAATGTCCTATTTCAGCTTTCGGAATAGATTTTGATACGGCCTTTCGACAAAAAAAAAGTTAAAGGTTATAAATTCAGTGATTCAAGTGTAACATTAAATCAAAATAATGACTGGTTTTACCAAATCGAAGTCCAGCTTCATTTAGCAAATAAAAATATCTGAATACTTGCCATACATATTGTATTGGCCCAGATTAATGCATTAAAAGTACTAAAAATTTACAAATACGACCAATTTTAGATTTTCAATATGTTACCCAAGTTACAAGCTTTTTATGAAAAGTGTGTACTGCCTGAAATTATCGAATCGAGAAAAGTTCGGTCAATGCCGTCGCAGCAAATATTTTTCTTATAAAAAATATAGTAATTGACTGTAAGTACCGATTAAAAATATTAGTGACATTGGGTTGTTATATTTATTAAAACAGGTTGCAACCGTTTATTCATTTATACCACTATTCTACCGGTAGTAGACATAATCGATTATTAACATTCGATTACAGCGTAACAATTAAAATATTTATGTGTACTTATTTTGACACTAAATTTCATAAATAATGAATAATATATCAAAATGGTATATAATAATAAATAATAAATTATATAATTATATAATAATAAATTAATAAGATAACATTAAAATGACACACCAAAAAATATTCCATCCACTGAAGTCCATCCTAAGAAAACTTTGTATTATGGAAGATCAAGATCGTTTAGTCGCCATACTCACAGTATTATAGTGCGAGCGAGTGAATAGATATGAAAGAAAGTATCGGTCGCGTAACTTCCGCCCGCTCGGTGCGTAAAATACCTAAATTTGCGAAACGCCGAAATGTAAGAGGGCTCTTAATGAAGTATAGTAAAGTAATACCTTTATTTAAATCTGGTAGTACATTGGACTCCGCTAATTTTAGACCTATTTCTGTACTACCAACTCTCAGTAAAATTTTTGAAAAAATAATTTTGGGACAATTGTTAATTTTTTTTAATACAAATAAATTACTTCATAAAAACCAATTTGGTTTTACAAGGGGTCGCTCGACGTCGGATGCCGGTGTTGAGCTTATGAAATATATTTTTAATGCCTGGGAGAATTCACAAGATGCCTTAGGTATTTTCTGTGATCAAGGCTTTCGATTGTGTTCATCATGAGACATTAATCAGGAAACTACAACATTACGGTGTAAAAAATTTGGCGCTTAGACTTATTACTTCATATTTAAGTAACAGAACTCAAAAAGTTGTGATTAATGTCAAAGGTTCCTCCGGATCGGTAGTATCAATGGGCGTTCCTCAGGGCTCGATTCTAGGCCCATTCCTGTTTTTAATCTATATTAATGACTTACCTTATCTTGTAGGGGACAATCACGATATAGTATTATTTGCTGACGATACCTCTTTAATTTTCAAACTCAAACGGCAGTTAATTAATTATGACGATGTAAATAATGTTCTATCGAAATTAGTACATTGGTTTAACGCTAACAATATGCTCTTAAACGGCAATAAGACAAAGTGTATTAAATTTACAATACCTAATGTAAAACATTCGAATACCAATGTGCTGTTAAATGGGGAGGAGTTGAGTCTTGTGGATACCACTGTTTTTCTCGGTATTACTATTGACGCGAAATTTCAATGGGGCCCCCATATATCTAAATTAGCAAGCAGACTTAGTTCTGCAGCATATGCTGTAAGAAAGATTAGAAGTCTCACAGATGTTGAGACAGCTAGATTAGTGTATTTTAGTTACTTTCATAGCGTAATGTCTTATGGAATTTTGCTATGGGGTAATGCAACTGATATTGAAGCTATATTTGTTTTGCAAAACAGAGCCGTTCGGGCGATTTATAATCTAAATTGTAAAGAGTCCCTCAGACAAAAATTTAAAGAAATAAACATATTAACTTTGGCATCGCAATATATTTATGAAAATGTAATGTATGTACATAAAAACATAAATAGCTTTAATAAGAATAAGGATGTGCATACTTTAAACACTAGGAACAAACATAAGCTTGTAATACCAGTTACTAGACTCCACAGAATCAGTAATTCATTTATGGGGCATTGTATACGCTTTTACAACAAAATCCCAGAACATATTCAAAGTTTGTCAATAAACAAGTTTAAAAGTTTTATTAAAGAGAAACTGTACAAAAAGGGTTATTATAATATCAAGGAATACATGAATGAAAATAACCCCTGGGAATAAGGTGATCGCCACCATGCTGGTTCTATGAAAAATTATTTAAAATTGTATAAACGAAATTATTGTCAAGTGATGTTTGAAAAAAAAATCCCGCTGGGTTTCTTGCTGGTTCTTCCCAGGACAGAGATATTTTCCGAACCAGTGGTAAATAAAAAAATGACTTTCAATAAGAATTATGTAATAATCAATATTGAATAAAAATTATTCGATTCTATTCTATTCTATTCTACCCATTATATAGCTGCAGCGTGGCTCTAACACGCCAATATAGAGATAAAATATTTTTTTCTGCCGACTTCCAAAAAGGAGAGTGTACTCAATTCGAGTGTATGTTTTTTTTTTATGTGTGTTACCTCTTAACTTTGTACTGGGCGAACCGATTTCGATTATTCTTTTTTTATATGAAAGCTGATAGTTCTCGTGTGGTCCCATATGAATTTGATCAAGGTCAGACCAATGGTTATTGAGTTATTCTTAAATAACCTATATTGAAGTCGCTTATATTGAAGTCGGCTGTACAAAATTTTAATTTTAAATTATTTATATTTATTCTTCATTATCCCTAACCACAATGGCATCAAGAAATGCTGCCGGTGCTGAAATATTTGCAGACAGTGATTCGTTGAGTAAAGTACCAATGTCGTGTATCATCGTCGTAATTTATCGACACATATATTAATTGGATTTTCACGGCTTCCCATCGTAATAAAAAAATCGATGCACACACAAAAAATACAAGGTATCAGACAGAATTGTTATCCAGAGTTACACAAAAATGTCATTTGTATAGGCAGATAATCGGAATTCTTAGCTGATTCTTTTTTTAATAATAATAGTTTAAGGTGGATTTTGATGCATAAGTGTTGCGATTTTGAAATGACTGTGTGCTCAGTTTCTTTCGCCTCTTCTTAATGGATTAATAAAAAAAAATTATTATCGCTTTCTTGTATTTTGTTGGTAGTGTAAATACAAACTCGAAAAAAGAAGATCAATTTTAATCGATCTTTTATATCTCGATTTATTTCAGTATCAGATTTCGATTCAAATCCATTTGAGAATCGATCTTTATTAGAAAAACCGCCATCCCGACTGACTAATCGGCTAGGTTAGGTGAAATTTGTGTTTTTCAAAAATAATAGTAAGGAAGGAAATGAAAACTCGACTATTCAAATAAAACTTAATACTGAGCCATGGTAGCTCAGATGCTTAGCGCTCGCTATAAATTTAATAGTACGCGAGGGCACATGAAATTGTTAATAAAAAATAATAATAAAATATACTTGGTAGAGCCATGCTGCAGCTATATTGTGTTTTTTTTTATAGGATAAGTGTGACAAACGAGCACACAGTCCACCTGAAGGTAAGTGGTTGCTGCGGCCCATAGACATCTACATCTATACTCGTTTGCGAATCAAAATGCAGATGCGTTGTCACCCGTGAGGACTAAGATGGAATGCCTCATTTCCAGTAAAAAGGGCCTCCGGCCACCTGCACTCACCAAGCGAAACGCAGAGGTAAACCTCTACTTCACGCTGGTATTCTGTGAGGTCGTGGTACCACCCCGGTTCGAGCCGGCCCATCCGTGCGACAGCAAAAGCTGCCGCGTGGCTCTACCACTGTTAAATGTAACTGTAGCACGAATGACCACGCTACCAGCGTAAAATAGCAGGTTAACGTTGCTGTGTTTCGTATGGTGAGTGTAGAGAACCGGAGACCCTTTTTACTGGAAATGAGACATTCCATCTTAGTCCTCACGGGTGACAACGCATCTGCATTTTAACTCGTAATCGAAGATAGATGTAGATGTATATGGGCCACAGCAACCACTTACCATCAGTTGGACTGTGCGCTCGTTTGTCACCCTTATCCTATAAAAAAAAGTGCTGATTTACCATGTGCGTTTCGCCGGTGAAGGAAAATATCGTGAGGAAGCCTGCATGTCTGAAAAATAAGAAAAAAAATATTTCGAAGACACGTGAAGTTCGCCAACACGCACTGGGGCGGACACAGCCCTCCTCTCAGAAATGAGAGGAGGCCTGTGCCCAGCAGTGGGACTAAGAGTATTATTGATTTTTCTCTGTGACTTTATCGTAAGTGGAGCGATGTTCACGGTTATTTAATAATAACCCTTTTCCCAACGTCTCTTATGATATGGAAATTCATACACCGCCACTACAAGGCAAGGTTATTAATTTTCAGAAATTATAAATTAAGTAATTGATAATTTCTGAAAACATTTTATTTATCGACAATGTCTTGCAATCTTTGGTTCTCTAGCGCCCACTTGACCTTCATACAAATAATACAATATTTTAATTGTTAATTTTTTTATTATATGATAAAACTTAGTAAAATTATTTGGCAAAATGACCTTAGTTATTTTTATATTTATCTAAAAAAAATTGTCCTTGTCGTACCATAGCTCTAAGTTGGTCCAATAAAATGTCGGAGCCTGAGTGGTTAAACCTAACGCAGACTAAAAAAGTATGTGGATTCGAATCCGTCATTCAACTACTGTCGTGAACCACTCCTAACACAATCATTTTTAGCTTTCCAGAAGTGGCTGAAGAGTATATTAGCAATAGTTAATAGTATTGCTAGTATTAAAAAAAAACAGCTCTCTAAAAGAATGTCCTGGGATGGCATGAGATGGGTTTCTTACTGGTTTTTCCAGGACAGAGGTATATTCTGAAACAGTGGTAAATGAAACATAGGAATGAATTTCATTATTATTTATAATCTATATTGAGTAAAACAACATGTGTGCAGTTCACACGCGGTAGAAGTGAAACCTTCAGAAAACTAAACTTCGAGAGAATGAGACGAATGCACAGTATCGGGAGTAGCATTATTGTAGGTTTATAAAATTAAAATATAAATACATTTATAAAAACATGTGTGCAGTTCACACGCGGTAGAAGTGAAACCTTCAGAAAACTAAACTACGAGAGAATGAGACGAATGCACAGTATCGGGAGTAGCATTATTGTAGGTTTATAAAATGAAAATATAAATACATTTATAAAAACATGTGTGCAGTTCACACGCGGTACAAGTCAAACCTTCAGAAAACTAAACTTCGAGAGAATGAGACGAATGCACAGTATCGGGAGTAGGATTATTGTAGGTTTATAAAATGAAAATATAAATAAATTTATAAAAACATGTGTGCAGTTCACACGCGGTACAAGTCAAACCTTCAGAAAACTAAACTTCGAGAGAATGAGACGAATGCACGGTATCTTGAGTAGGATAGTTGTAGTATATAAACATATTATAATATTATTACCAGGTTCGAAAATCTATTTACATTTTATTCCATATACATAATAAATAGATATATTACATAATAAATAGATTCCAAGTTTTTAATTTCAACATCGTAAGTGCTTAAATATTTTCTAATCAACAAATATCCACGCGTAATCTACATACATAATAGGAAACACTGTATACTGTATTCTATCTTATTCTTTCGCAGGCTAAATCTTATAGATGTATATGTCTTTATTTACTGTCACTTTTTCGTTTCATCGAGTTACAAAACGCAACGATTTTAAAGAAGTTTTCAGTTTAAAAAAGTAAAACTAATTCCAAAAACATTTATTTCCATGCAATAGATTTTGGAGTCGGTACTCGGTACCAAGACTTAGTGCATCAAATTATTCATGCTTTGACTTCAGAAGCTATGATGTGGAAGTATTTTTTTTTATTTTGAAGTCGGTTTTACTCTGTATCGTTGGTTCCGTACCCGAAGGGTAACCAACGAGACCCTGTTACTAAGCCTCCGTTGTCCGTCCGCCTGTCTGTCAGCGGGCTGTATCTCATGATCCGTAACAGGTAGACAGTTGAAATTTTTACAGATATAAGAATTAAAATAAATTAATAATTAAAGGGGGCTCCCCTACTAGAAAACGTTTGTTATACAATGGTACGTAACCCTCCATGCGTGAGTCCATTATATTTTAAGTTTCATTATTTTACCCTTTTTAGTGTATTTAGGAATATTATTAGTTTTTTTTATTATAATTATAACAATACTTATTTTTATCTACAATACTAAAAACTATAATAATAATAAAAAAAAAACTAAAACTAGAAACTAGAAACTTAAATATCATTATTATTAGTTGAATTAACATCGTCTAAATAGTTACGTTAAAAATTTCATCGGGAAGCGGATTTCTTAAGATGTATGTGGGACGAGCCCTGAATTGTAACATATTTAATAAAATAAAAACAATAAAAAGGATTGTAAATAAGTTTTGAGTGAGAAAATTTGTGTTGGTGGTGACAGTACACGTGGGTGATGCCGTCGTCGTCGGCGCGGTGCGCGCAGCTGCCGCGCGCCGCGGACAAGGTGCCGTTCTACGCGGCGCTCAAGAAGTTCCGCGACTACCTGAACGGCCTGGTCGCGCACGTGGACGAGGCCGAGCTCGTGTTCCCCGACAACACCAGCCGCCGCCCGCAGGAGGAGATGGAGATACGCAGGCACGCACACGCACACGCACACATGGGGATATCTGCCATACTTGTCACAGCTTATTATAATTTTGAGTCGTTATCAGGAGATGAATTCTGTTTATCTTGCCTTTGTAGTCTCTTACGAAAACCACGCGATCATGATTCTCTACACAGTGCCACATTGGACACCTGCAAACAACTTCAAACAAAAATAGCTAAAATAAAATACTTAACAGTCTGTAATTATTAATTAGCATCGATATATATGTACTACGTACTAGATTGCGCATTCCGAACATACACTATGTTCAACTGAACTGTACTGCAATCCGTACAGTGTGTCATTTAGTGTGGTTCAATCTACTAGTTAATCTGTGGTTTCAATATTCATGCAGTGTGGAGCGGCGCTAATAATACAAGATATCAAATTAAAGTTTAAACCTGGACGTAAATAACAATTCAGTAGTTAGTAAGTAAAATTATTTGTTGTTCAAGTGAATATATAGGTAATAATATCGTAATATTATAAAATAAAAAAATCATGAAGAAATATATTTCTTTATATAAACTGACCGCGCAGGCGCAACGCGCTTAAATCTCCCGCGCATGCGCGAAGACATAGAGTGGTACACATTTTTTGTTTAGAATGGCTTCTCTAGTACGTAGTACATGTAACTCAATGTTATTAGTTAAAAATCCCCATAAAATTACTTTGATGCGGTTTGAAGAGCGCCTCCCACTTATGATGTTGTATGTTATATATGATGATATTTCAATATGATGGATTTCCGCAAAGTAACGCCGGATTCAATTAATTAACCAGTTAAAACCTGTTAAAACGAATCTATGAAATTTTTATTCCGAATTGGTTCCGAAAATATACAATGCCTACTCTCTGCTCTACTACCAAAAATGCGCGAGTGGTGGTTATGAACTTTGGAGATTTTATTAAAATACAATATAGATTAGTTAAAATAATAACGCTTTAGTATTTAGTCTTTTGACTCTTAATGTTGATTAATGACAGAGTTAAAGCATGAAAGAGAGAGATAGAGCGCTTTAAGAACAGATAATATTATTTTCTCTCTTCCCGTCCATTCATTGCGTTATTCTTAACGCTTCGAAGACTAGGTTTTACCTAAGTTTACACTTGCACGATTCTTTCCAGGTTAACAATGGAACCGGAGCCCGGCGACACGATAATTCTGGAGGACGGGACGGAGGTACCGTTGAAAAAGAAACGCGGGCGGCCTAAGAAGGTGAAGCTGGAAAACGGCGAAACGGCTCCTCCCACCCCCCGCGCCCCTCGAGCTCCCCGTCCGCCCCCCGCACACGACCCCGCCGCACCAGACCAGCCACCCAAGAAGAAGCGCGGCCGCCCCAAGAAGATACGCCCCGAGGAGCAGCAGTTCCTGATGCAGCAGCAGCAACAGCAGCAGCAACAACAACAGCAGCAACAACAGCAGCAACAACAGCAACAGCAGCAGCAACAACAGGTGAGGGGCTTAGGTTGGAACTTGTTCTGTTTGTATTCTGGTTTTCATACCCCAGATAGTTTTCCATTTAACGTTCTAGCTTTGATTCTGATTCTAGTATTAGAAAAAATAAATACCATCTTCAGACAGATAGATTAAACATTTGGTTTAATTAGGCACTTAGTGTAGAAAAACTAAAAAACCGGCCAAGTGCGAGTCGGACTCGCGAACCGAGGGTTCCGAACAAATCCGTAGGTATATAAGTTTAAAATTATTAAAAATATTTTTATTATATGATGTAACTAAAAATTTATGCTTTTCGCAATTTTCCCTTTATCTGTGGTATAATACGTTGCTACGTACCAAATTTTAAGATTCTGAGTTCACGAGAAGTACCCTGTAGGTTTTGATTACCTTGCGAATGTCGAAAATTTGCGGCATAAACGGCTGTATCTTTTGATTGCGTAGGCTTAGAAGTTTGATTTTTTCACAGCTCCAAGGGACAGTACACGTGAGTATTTGTTATGAATATCAGCTTGATACCTCCACGCGTTCCTGAGGAAAAGGGTTTTGACAGACAGACAGACGGACAACAAAGTGATCCTATAAGTATTCCGTTTTTTCCTTTTGAGGGACGGAACCCTTAAAAAGAAGAAATGTCAAGAAAACAATAAGTGCAAGTCAAAGCTTGATTGAAAAATAAAAAAGAATAAAAAAATGGACTCAATGAGCTCTAAGAAAAGAAATTAATTATTGTAAACAAAAATATAATTATATTTGAAAACTGCAACGCCATTTTTTTAATGAGCATACAGTCCACCTGATGGTAAGTAGATGCTGTGAGCCACAGACATTACATTTATCCTCAATAGTCAGGTTGACAGATCACTAGAAAGTAACTTCCGTGCGTTTGCAAGATTACAACATTTTTTACTATGAGAAAATAACACTGAATTTGTTTTTATTTATTTATTTTTCTATTCTGTTATGACTATTAAATTAACATTAACTTTAAAAAATCTCACCTAATATGGTTTGTTTTTACTAATAAAATTATAAAAGTTTAATTTATTTCACTTGCGTGCGCAGTTACATATTAAGGCGCTCCTCACGTTGGCCAACGTAGTGGTGAGTGTTGGCAAATATATTAGTCAAGAGTTTGTGATGGCGTCCACACGTTGCATGGTCGTTCAGTTTGATTCGGTTCAGACCAATGTGCGTACGAATTTATTAAAATGGATATTGAGGTGCTAACGGCTGCGGCGGTTTATTTATTCACAGCATACCGTTACTACGTGAATGTGTATAAGAAAAGAGTGATCAAAAAGACATTTTTATTTCTTGTGTTCCACAAACAATTTTCGGCTTGGTAGAGCTCTATGAAGCGAAAATTGGTATTATTAATTGGTAATATGAAGGTCATTGTTACTGTCATTTTGTAGACACTAGTTACGATGTGTAAATATAAAATTTAAATCAGGTGCGTGCAATCACTCTGAGAGCTCGTAGCAAACTGAACGTGCGCCCAACGTGTGGACGCGGCGACCAATACTCTCTCTTTCGTCTTTTATCTTTTGTAAAAAAAATCGACACCACCGCATTTCGCGCCAACTTGTGGACCATCATTCCAATACATACCAACGTAAGCACAAACACCCGCTCTACACGATGGCCATTGGTATTGGCCAACACATTCGCCACTATGTTGGCCAACATGAAGAGCTGCCTTTATGCATAATAGCGGATTATTTTTAAATTACTAGAAATGTGCCTTATAATCAGACGTAAAAACTGTCAAGCTAATATAATCTAAAATAAGTAAGGATAATTCTATTTCAAATGTGTGATGCAATACCGTCATATTCATGTATACTAAATCCGATATAAGTAACTTACGATTCATGTACCACAATAAACAAATACAAATAAATAGAGAAAGTTGTAAAATTAAGTAAAAGTAATAAAATAAATTTAAATTTATTCCGCCATTTTGTGGATCTCGCTTAAAGTAATCTCGAAGGTGACTACTCCCCCCCCCCCCCTGACTCTCCTCAACAATGTTTTTGTTCGTTTTGGCATAATAAATAAACAAACTCAACATATAGCAAAAATTAACTTTACAAAACATAACGTAAATGAACAAAACGAACGTAAATAACTAGAGACTTTACGACATATTTCGGAGATATGAATCCCCCAGGACAGAGTACTATCAATATGGAGACCAAGATTTTTAACTGAGGAAGGGAACGGTATCAGGCGATCATTATAATAGACGGGAGGTAGGCTAGTGGCATCTATTTTTGCAAGCATCCTTGAGCTACCCATAATCACCGCTTGGCATTTCGTAGTATTGACAGACACTCCAAAGCGCATGGACCAATCACGGACTGACTTGAGATTGGAATTCGGTTTAAAGATCTTTATTTCTCAATAAGACAATCGTCACTTACATGAGAACAATAATTAGATAAACATAGTGATAAAAATTTGTAGTGCGGGTATAAATAAAACTCTGTTGGATGGCACTTTTAAGAAGCGAATATCTTTGTTGCTTACTCGAATTATATGGTGGTGGTCCAAGTTAAATAATGTGTTTCGCTTTTTTTTTAATAATGATATTGATTAAGTACTTAGCTGTTGTGAGCATAGGTAGGCAAGTAAGTAACTTCTGTTTTTTTTTATAGGATAAGGGTGACAAACGAGCACACAGTCCGTCCACCTGATGGTAAGTGGTTGCTGCGGCCCATAGACATCTACATCTATCCTCTATTACAAATCAAAATGTAGATGCGTTGTCCCCGTGAGGACTAAGATGGAATGCCTCATTTCCAGTAAAAAGGGCCTCCGGCCACCTGCACTCACCAAGCGAAACGCAGAGGTAAACCTCTACTTCACGCTGGTATATAGCTTCTGCTGGTATATAGTTTGAAAGCATTCAAAGATTTCACCTCAATTTGTTAATCGCATTATGGATGTCACAAATGTCAGACTGTACATAAAATTGTAGGTCATCAGCATACAGATGGTACGAACAATCAATGTGATGGAATTAATAAAAACAGAGAAGATTAAAGGAGAAAGTATACCGCCTTGCGGTACGCCAGAAATCAGGTCAACCCACTGTGAAGTCATTTGCTCCACGTGGACAGACTGTTGACGTCCGCGAAGATAAGATAAGAACCATTTCAGGACTGACGGTGCAAACCTATAATAAGGAAGGATAACAAGAAGGATATCATGGTCAACTGTGTTAAAAGCGTTAGAAAAGTCAACGAGCACCACAACTGTAACTTTCTTGTTTTCCATTCCTTCTCTAATATGTTCAGTTATTTTAAGTAAGGCAGTTGTAGTGCTGTGACCAGGACGAAATCCGGACTGAAAAGTACTCAGCAGGTTATGTTTACATATGAAATTGGAAATTGGCTTATGAACACAGGCTTCCAGAACTTTAGATAGGAAAGGTAAAACTGATATGGGGCGGGAATGATTGGGAAGTGTATAATTGGATACTTTAGGAAGGGGTCTTACGAAAGCCTTTTTCCACTGACTCGGAAACTGACCCAAATCAAACGAAAAATTAACAATATGTGTAATTGCGGGGAGAATGTGTTCTAGAATATTAATAATCATGGCGCTACTAATATCATCGCAACCGACAGCCTTGGATTTTATTGCCAGAAGAGTCTTTCTAATTTCATCCTGATCAACAGGATTAAAAAGAAAGACTGGTATGTGCGGAGACGGAATTGAAGCTATGTAAGCGAATGTTTGGGATCGGATTGAAAGCTCCAATGCAGAAGCAGAAGCAAAACTCACCTAGTGATGCCACTCGCCCAGCCACGCTATACATCGACGTTGTCAATTCGACCATTATTTATGATTTAATTCTTTTAGTAGCAATTAACAATTTTTAGGGTTCCTTATGGATTCGTCGTGTCTGTCTGTCTGTCCGTCCGTATGTCACAGCCACTTTTTTCCGAAACTATAAGGAACTATGCTGTTGAAACTTGGTAAGTAGATGTATTCTGTGAACCGCATTCAGATTTTCACATAAAAATAGAAAAAAAAACTATAAATTTTGGGGGTTCCCCATACTTAAAACTGAAACTCAATTTTTTTTCCATCAAACCCATAGATGTGGGGTACCGATGGATAGGTCTTCAAAAATGATATTGAGGTTTATTATATCATTTTTTTCTAAACTGAATAGTTTGCGCTAGAGATACTTACCCCCCCCCCCCCCCCCCTCCGTAACTTCTAAAATAAGAGAATGATAAAACTAAAAAAATATATGATGTTCATTACCATGTAAACTTCCACCGAAAATTGATTTGAACAAGATCTAGGTAAGTAGTTTTTTTAAACGTCATAAATCGTAAATTATGTTACTTGCTGCTGCGGAACCCTTTATGGGCAAGATCGACTCGCACTTGGCCGCTTATTTGTACGTGGTAGAGCCATGCTGCAGCTAAATTAGTAGTATAGTTGTAGCACGAATGGGTCGGCTCGACCGGGAAGGACCACGCTCTCACAGAATACCAGCGTCAAATAGCAGCTTAACACTGCTGTGTTTCGTATGGTGAGTGTAGAGAACCGGAGACCCTTTTTACTGGAAACGAGGCATTCCATCTTAGTCCTCACGGGTGGCAACGCATCTGCATTTTGATTCGCAAACGAGGATAAATGTAGTTGTCTATGGGCCACAGCAACCACTTACCATCAGGTGGACTGAGTGCTCGTTTGTCACCCTATTCTATAAAAAAAAAATTAGTACATTACCTAACTTACATGCTGCGGTTTAGATAAGTACCTACCTACATCTTGTATACTGCAAAGGTCTTATGGTTCAGTTCCTTCACAAATCAATTTTCAATTCAATTTTTTTTTGTTTTTAATAAATAAAGTGACAATATGCGTGCGATGCAAGGATTTTATCTGTGTGTTTGAGGTTATAATTTGATTATGAATGACTGTGTGCTTTTTTATCAAATCAAATATCGGGACGGAAGGTAAAAATAATCGAGAATTTGGTATACAAATCTAATAAAATAAAAAATCCATCTTGAGACTGAGAAGCCGCACCTACTTTTCTTGATGGAGATGCAAATTGGATGTCCATTAAATGCGGCGTACCTTGACTATCCTGGATTCTCCCTGGAGCACAAATTCTACCCACGTGCCGTGTGTCTAATATCTTAATAAGTTGCCAGCATCTGTCTTTCAATCCGATTACAGTGTGGGTGTCTTCTAGGCAAGAGTGAATATGAATAGGCTTTTCTGAAGTCAGTGCGCTTCACCATCTTAGGCTACATCACCACTTACCATCAGTTGTGATCGTAGATAAGCGCTGGCTTAGTAGAATATAAAAAACCAGGTGTTTTGTAGCCATCTTGACCGCCATGAGATACTCAAGTCATTTTTAAAAACTATTGGTTAATCGAATTGTGCATGCCCTAAGCGCATTAAAAAAATTGCGTATAACATGATTATACATAACATAAACACTCACGCCTGTCACCCAGATGGGTAGGCAGAGACTATGGACTTCCATTTGGCACGATCCTGACACACCTCTCTCGCCTCCTCCACATCCATATACCTACGCATACACGCTCGTCGGTTAAAGGTACTCTTGATTTGGCCCATTTTCAATATATCGCCAATTTGGTGGATAAACTTTCGCATAGGGCAACCCTTCCCGACTCTGCCGTCTGCCGATGATTATACGGATTTTTTAAAAGTAGTTTAAATACACACTAGTTTTCACTAATAACCTTATTATACTTCCAAGTTTCCGATAATTTTATGTCAAACTTCAATTTAAAAAAAAAGTTTGGAAAATCCGAAAGTGCACGACTCATAATGCTCATATGATCATCATATCATCATTCAGGTCACTCCAAAAAGTCCAATACGTATTTATGTATAAATATTACATCTTACTTACTTTTAGTACGTAGTAGTATTATTTATTCTGTTCTATGTATAAATTTAATTTTAAATTTGGTTTTTCGAATATTTTGTATTTGTACAGCGATTTTTTTGAGCCGCTGCAAACAACCGATACAGTATCCACTCACAACGGCGGTCGACTCCGAAGTAAGTGAGTATTACAAGGCTGCTAAAACACCGAAAATTTCGACATTTCGCAGCCGAAAAAAAATAATTATAAGTAAACAAAAAAAAGTTAAACTGCCATTTACATTCAATGGCTTTCCACATGATAGATGAAGAGTTTTAAAAATAGATTGAGTTGAACAATTGATATTTTCAAAAGTTATCATGTTTACGAAACCATGTGGACTGGATAAATCCACACCATACGCCACTAAAACCCCTTTTTATGTAAAAATAGCAATTAATCGATAAAAAAAAATATTTATAAGTTCAACAATCATTTATTTTTCTGGCAATGTGCTTTTTAAATTATTTATATCTATAATATGATCA
The DNA here is from genome assembly GCA_033319125.1 of Parnassius glacialis. Classification (NCBI taxonomy): domain Eukaryota; kingdom Metazoa; phylum Arthropoda; class Insecta; order Lepidoptera; family Papilionidae; genus Parnassius; species Parnassius glacialis. Next base: position 1,402,707 of record JAVANC010000007.1, on the reverse strand, counting down.
GTAGCGACATACAAGCCGGGAAGCCCGGATTGCCCTATTAATAATATCAACTAATAAAATAACTCGTAAACTGTTTCAAAGCACTCCTCTGTTCTACACAGATCGTGACCTAGTACCCTTATTATGTAACGTCAACACTCGGCAGATTGCTTTCAATTTGAAATACACTGATTCGTGTTCTCTCTGTCTCAAAGCGAACACGCAGTAGAGCGATTAGTCATCTCTCTCGCACGCGTGGGCTTTTTACCGGGCTTTCGAGAAGACGATCGCTTCCTTTCTAACCTGTGGCAAAATGTTCTATAATGAAATATAACTACGATTGTTTATATAGCAATCAGTGTGGAGGTCAGAAGCCAGGCTTTCAGCGTGAAGTTGTCGAGCGGGGGTGGGTGTGCGTTTGTAAAGTTCACTTCACAACTTCACATTCCAATGTGTGTTTACTTGAGCGAATGAAACTCGCAATATTGAGTTGGAAATTTATACTTTTTTATAGATTTTTAGTGAAAATGGAGGATGATAGTGTTTCTTGTGATGAATTGAAGTGTGTTAAAGTCCTCATAGGCGAGGAAAAGGTAAAATCTAAAAAGTGAAAAGGTAAATTTTTATAAAACTGCTAAAAACAATAAAACATATCGTGGGCTTGCCCTAGTTTGAAGCCCTAGCTTCGCCACTCAATATGATTGCTAGATACGATTTCATGCAACAAAACGTTAGAATCTTAATTTTTAGGCATTAGCAGAACATACCTGCGTGCTTTGCACTAGGCATGCAATAAATATGTATAGTCTATGGCGTTTTTCATTTTTGTCAATTCAGAACTTGATGAACGATTAGTTATCGTTGCAGACTTTTTCTCAACTTATAATTTTCTGAATGACTCATTGTAATGTTATTCTGAAAAAAGTAATTAATCTTATAAACTCAAAACGCATGCACTTCAAAAAAATCTTTAAAAACGGCCCTACTGGACCTGGCAATACAACCGAAAGGCGCTAGCACTCGTATCTTGAAAAGATGCAGGTGTAATCAACGCCTTACTAACACATAACCTCTACTAACACCCTATATCATATTAGTAAAGTTCTATCAGTTAGAAAGCTTTATGTTCTTAACCTCACTCTAAAATGTCATAAATCCCTACCGTTTAATGAATCTTAAAATATATCCTATGCAATTAAATATATTATGCAAAAATATTTAATGCAGTGGTTGTATACAATATATAACGTAATCAACGCACACCCTCAGACACCCCAATTAGTATATTATGTTATAATCATTATACATACACTGATTTTTTAATTAAACATGTTTATGCATTGATTATTTATTAAATTAGTTATACTAATTCCGGAACAATGTTGTGGCCACAGTATAAATCCACGAACTACGAACCACAAATCCACGAACGAAATCTTTACCAGTGGTAGAGCCACGCGGCAGCTTTGCTGTCGCACGGATGGGCCGGCTCGAACCGGGGTGGTACCACGACCTCACAGAAAACCAGCGTGAAGTAGAGATTTACCTCTGCGTTTCGCTTGGTGAGTGCAGGTGGCCGGAGGCTCTATTTACTGGAAATGAGGCATTCCATCTTAGTCCTCACGGGTGACAACGCATCTACATTTTGATTTGTAATAGAGGATAGATGTAGATGTCTATGGGCCGCAGGAACCACTTACCATCAGGTGGACTGTGTGCTCGTTTGTCACCCTTATACTATAAAAAAAAAACGCAGTCGCTCACGTAGGTATAGGTTTCGAGGGTCTTGCTATCCCAGTAGGTATTCGCTCGCGTTCGAGACGAGTTAACGCCGCCGCCGCTTGACACAACTGTAGGTAGGTATTAATGCAGAAAAAAAGCCGACAATACACTATGTTAAAAAAATACCTACCTATGAACACTAACTGATCTTCGTACTTCGAGCACAGAGTTGTTTATTAGGTCTAGTAAACATTTGATTCCATTTTCCCATCACACTTTTCAATCTTTTGACTGTAGACTCTGAATAATTTTGTTTATTGATTATGATACAATATTCGTTACAAAATGTTATGCATTAGCATAACATTTTAATTGTAATTGTTCACGCAAAAGCGTTAGTGTCAGGCATCGACGTTAGATGGCACTCGGCTCGGTCGATACGGAATGACGTTCGTGCGTGTTGAACGTCCGAGCTTGCTGAAAGGTGGGAGTCGAGAGCGAAAGATGAGAAATCTTCTGCGCGTCGATATAGAAGGCGGTCCGTTTTGATTGGGAGCTCTTAGATCTAATTTTATGTTAGGCGCGTATAGTAAATATACCACTGGGAATGGTAGCGCGTGTTGAGAGTTTTACCCGGGACTTTAGGTTTAACGCAGAATCTGTATAAGTGGATTCGACTGTATTAGTTACTAGTGCGGTAGTTAATATTCTAGAAATAACGGTGACCTTTGATCCGTACGTTCGGTGTTCATTTTCGCGAGTCAATCGTAACAAAGGAAGAAAGTGACTGCTGAAGGAGACCTTAGCTTGGAGAGGAGCTGAGGGCCGAACTGCTGCAGGGGGAACGGTCAAATAAGGTCAATAACACTACCAGCCACACCCAAATACACATCACTGACCTTTACTTTCTAGCACAATACATCCACACGAGACCTGACCGAATCCTGAGGGACCAGTCGCCTTGAATAGAGGTAAGTAAGCTCTGTTCCATATTTGTAACGCTCCCCCCTGTAGCTTCTTCGTCTATGGGCCGCGAAGGATTCTACTCCTGGGATGGGCAGCTGCCGGCCGTAACATTTGGTAGCAGAGCGTGGTTCTGGGATCGATTCCCGGTCGATCCACCGACCATAGTATTTGATAAAAATTAAATAATTTTGGTGGCAGGGAGCGTTGGGTTGATTGGTTTAATTTTGTGTCTACAATCACGCCCGTCCGTAATACGTAAAAATATTTTTTTTATTATATACGTAATAATAAAATTCCTTTCTTTGTTGGCTTGCTTTGTTGCTTGCGGGTAAATTTGAAAAGCCACGCCTGGTTCGCGCGCAAGCGGGAGTTTGCGTCATGTAGGTAGATGGTTATTTTTGCGTAATCGGTTAATTATCGTTGCGGATAGTTGTGGTGTATTACTTATCGAAGGGTCGATTTCCGAGCAAGGCATTTTTTGTTGATGTGTATCTTCGTTATGTATCTTTCGTATTGTAATTTGTATTTGAACTAAAGAGTGGTAATTTGTATTTACGTAATTTGAATTTAACTTGATTTGATCGCACTAGTATTTGTTATTGTTAATTTGATTTACCTTTTCTTTTGTACTAACTTGTGTTTGATTTGATAAATAGCGGTTCTTATTTGTGTACATTCTATTCAACTCGATTTGATAGGAACTGCATTAGTTAGCTGTTAATTTTTTTTGTATTTTTTATTTGTTATTTTTGTAATTGTGCTCGAGCGGCGTCGTAATTTGTATTTAGTAGTGATGTCCTCGCCCAAGATGCTAATCCGTTGCCTGCGGACTGAGTTACGCTGGGCCACCAGCGCCCATGCTTTGATAGGTCGACCGGATAGGGTCCATAATTTGATGAAGCGGTTCGAGCAGGTTGATGCTCGAAGGGCTGCAGTGGAGGAGGCTTACGCTGAGCTCGAGGATTCCGATGTGGAAAAGGGAGTCCTGGACTCCTGCTTCGCAGACTACGAGCAGTTCTTTTCGCTCACGGACGAGTTGATCGAGGCTGAAGGCAGGTATGCCGAGGAGGCGCGTGAAGCTCGGACGAGTGGCCTGCCCGAGTCCTTTCAGAAGCAGCCTCAGCCGGAGCTGTTGGGACGACTCCCAACTCTGGACTTGCCAAGGTTCTCCGGGGTCCTTTCCGAATGGCTGACCTTCATTAGTCTTTTCGACGGCCTAGTGGACGCCCGGAGTGACTTGACCCCGAGCCAGAAGATGGCGTACCTCCTGGCCTCACTGGAGGGGGAGGCCCTGGACGTTGTCAGCCATTTGAGCTTGTCGGACGACGCCTACCAGACTGCTCGGGACCTCCTAGTCAGAAGATACGCCAACGTCCGGCGAATTGCGGACGAACATGTTAAGCAGCTTCTGAGCCTCCCGCTGCTTAGTGACCGGGCCAGACTACGTCCGGACCTGTTGGATCCAGTCTTGGTGGCCTGTAATATGTTGAGGCGGCTGGATGTACCAGTGGGCGAATGGGCCTTCTTGTTGCTCCGCATCGTGCTGTCCCGTCTACCTCTCGACCTTCGAATGCATTTTGAGGAGAGGTACGGCGGGGACGAGGCCTCCTATATTCCGCCCTTCTATGACCTGTTGCGGTTTTCGGAGGAGCAGTGCCGACAGATCGAGCACGCGGCGGGCACCGTCGACGACTTACGAGCCGTGCCCAGAGAGAGGCGAAATCCGCCGGGCAAGTCGTCGTCAACCCCCCCCCTGCTCCTATTGTCGAGCATCTGATCACCGGGTAACGTCTTGCCCAAAATTATTAGGTAAGCCGAGTCCGGCTAGGCGAACTATCGCCAAGGAGCGCCGCTGGTGCTACTCCTGTTTGGAAGGGCACCTCCAGCGAGACTGTCCGCACCGGCGGCCCTGTCTGCATTGCCAGGGCAATCACCATGCCGTACTGTGCCTGGGTGCGAACGGCGTCTCCTCTCGGGGCATTGCCAGGCCCTCGACCCCCACGGGCGGGGGCGCTCCGCCACGCCCTCTGACGGGCGACGCTCGGCGCCCGCCGGCTAGCCAACAGACCCCTAGGTTTGGAAGGGGTCCCTCCCCCGACCAGTCGGGGGGTAATTCCCCCAGGGGCGGGGGTGTCATCACCCCCCCTCAGCGTGCGAAGAGGAACTTCACGGCCACTCATTGGTCCGCTGGACCCTTCTCACTCCCGTTAGCTGAGTGGCCGCGACTGGTGTACCACTGTACCCCATTTGATGGAGGTGGCCCTAGCTAGCTGCTGCCTTAGTTCCCACCATGGCTGCCTCTACTGAGCCTTAAGCCGTCAACAGTCCACTTGTCAAGCTGTTCTGTTGCCGACGGCCTCAGTGAGGGCGTACAACCCGAGTGGCGACCGTTAGCGGTTGCGCTCTGTTAGTATCGGGTTCACGCGGTGTGGCCTCCACTTGGTGGTGGGAAGATTAGGGCCCCCTGGAGAGTTGAATCACGCTCTCAAGGGGTATTGGATTTGGTTTGGTCGAGCACTTAGTTAAAAATTCTTTAAATTTAAATTAAAAGGCTTTTGGGTTTTCCGCGAAATTCATATTGTAGTGGTTATGATTAAAAGAAATGAATTTAAAATACTCCTTTAAATGCTGCTGCATATGTTTTGTAAATACATTTGATCACTGCGTTTGTTGTTGCACGGAAAATTGAGATTAAATTGTGTGCCCTTGTTTAATGCTTGTGATAGTGTTTAATCATTTTGCTTTGTGATAAGGAAGGTTGAAATTAGATAACCCTGTGGTTGCCGAAGGAAATAGGAGTCAATTCTCTTTTGGTTTAGATTTTGTTGGCACTGTCTAAGATATTTATTTGAAATAAGAAATAGGGCTGTCCCTTACGTTTATTGTTTTGTTTACTTTGCCAAGTTGACCTATGTGCATCGGTGATTACTTGTTTTAATTAATTCTGTAATTGAACATTGATGCTTTTGAAAAATTAGTTGAAATATGAGCATAGGATCACCTGCTAGGGACCATCTGTGCGTTCGTTCAGCTCTCCACAGACGACGTTCATGGGGAATTTGGGGGTGCTCTCTGCACTGAAGCTTGAAGGTCCCTCTGGGCCGCTTCGTGTCGCGTCGCTGTTTGCAGACCTGATCCGGTCGAATTGCGGAACTAATCATAGGAGCGCAGATAGGTGTTTGAAGGAGGTCGTCTGACTTCTGTCTAGGAATAGGACTTATTTATGTGCTGCGATGTCCAGGAAGGGCATCCAGTTCAACTCTCCGGCTAGCCCACGTTGGGGCTGCAATTTTGGGGCGTTGGTTAGTGTTGCAAGATCTGATTGGGTGCGTAAGGTGGCCTAGTTTGGTTGTAGATTCGATCTTGCAACTTGCCGTCGCGACCCTGTCCCGCTGACCGGTTTGCTCGCGGACCTAAATCCTTATGTCCGGGACGGGGGTTTGTTCACGCAAAAGCGTTAGTGTCAGGCATCGACGTTAGATGGCACTCGGCTCGGTCGATACGGAATGACGTTCGTGCGTGTTGAACGTCCGAGCTTGCTGAAAGGTGGGAGTCGAGAGCGAAAGATGAGAAATCTTCTGCGCGTCGATATAGAAGGCGGTCCGTTTTGATTGGGAGCTCTTAGATCTAATTTTATGTTAGGCGCGTATAGTAAATATACCACTGGGAATGGTAGCGCGTGTTGAGAGTTTTACCCGGGACTTTAGGTTTAACGCAGAATCTGTATAAGTGGATTCGACTGTATTAGTTACTAGTGCGGTAGTTAATATTCTAGAAATAACGGTGACCTTTGATCCGTACGTTCGGTGTTCATTTTCGCGAGTCAATCGTAACAAAGGAAGAAAGTGACTGCTGAAGGAGACCTTAGCTTGGAGAGGAGCTGAGGGCCGAACTGCTGCAGGGGGAACGGTCAAATAAGGTCAATAACACTACCAGCCACACCCAAATACACATCACTGACCTTTACTTTCTAGCACAATACATCCACACGAGACCTGACCGAATCCTGAGGGACCAGTCGCCTTGAATAGAGGTAAGTAAGCTCTGTTCCATATTTGTAACGCTCCCCCCGGATTGTTTAGTGTAATTAGACTTTTAACCCTTGGCGTTAATACGCCCGACCAGCATCTGCCCGTAGCTTCTTCGTCTATGGGCCGCGAAGGATTCTACTCCTGGGATGGGCAGCTGCCGGCCGTAACAGTAATTGTAAATAATAACGAACTGCTAAAAATAAGAGGCGACCAAACTTTCACCATAATTCAAAGACGGCGTGTTTAAAAGATGTGAATCAAAATATTTACAATAATTTAAAAAAAAACTAATACTTAATTTACTGATAGCCTAAACACTGATGCAACGTTGTATTTTTATAAACACTTTCAAAATGTCCACTACCTTGTTCAATAAATTTTAATGAGCGTTTTCTTAACTGGTATTTTAATTTAGAAAGCACTTCAGTGTCATTTTTCACTATTCCAAAAGCGTTCACTAACCTATTTTTTAGGCACTTGTTGTCTCACTAAAATAAACTAATGATTTAATAAGTCCCCACAAAAAAAAAGTCAAGAGGCGTCAAATCAGCTGATCTGGGTGGCCACTGAACTGGGCCGCCGCGTCCGTTCCAGTGCTCTCCAAACTCATTATCAAGGTGCTGTCGAACACTCCTAGTAAATTGAGCAGGGGCACCATCGTGTTGGTAGTATACCTCTTGTAAATTGTTAAGAGGTATGTCTTCTAGCAGCGTAGGTAGAGTTTCTTGTAAAAATAGTAAATATGCGTCTCCTGTTAATCTTTGTAAGAACACAGGCCCCAGTATGTGTCTACCAATGACACCGGCTCAGACGTTAACTGAGAAACGGTGTTGGAAGGAATCTGTTCTGCATGCGTGAGGATTTTCGTGCATCCATAAATGTGTGTTGTGTTGATTGTACATCCCCACACGTGTGAATGTACTTTCATCAGTCCAAATTATGTTCCGCTGCCAATTTTCTTATAACCAGCGGCTGAACTGCAAGCGTGGTGCGTAATCGTTTGGAGTCAACTCCTGGCATCTTCTGAGGTGGAACGGATGTTATTTATCACCACCAAGTGTTCACCACACATGCATATGACTACATTGAAAGCGTGGGGCTGCTTCTCGAGTACTGGCATGGGGATTCTCATCGAAATAGTCCAGTTTTTCGTTTTGAAGACGAGTACGTGTATACCCACATTGGCTCCCCTGTCGAAGACCGTGTTCGAACGGAACGTTCCGTGGTCGCGAAGCCGTTGAGTAGCAGCTAACAGAGTCCTGAGTCTACTCTTGTACCATACCTTTGGTTGAATGTTCTGCAAGCTAGAGCCACATTATCACCACACTGTGCCAAAGTCCTTACCATTTCTGTGTACTGAACGTTGCTATATTGGAAAGACATCGCGCGCGAAAAATTATTTGCAAACAATCTCGTAAGTACTTTCCACTCATAATGTCCGCGCGTGACTAATAAATATTGTTTTCATTTAAGAAGAATACTTTCATGAAGAATACCAGCGTGAAGTAGAGGTTTACCTCTGCGTTTCGCTTGGTGAGTGCAGGTGGCCGGAGGCCCTTTTTACTGGAAATGAGGCATTCCATCTTACTCCTCACGGGTGACAACGCGTCTGCATTTTGATTCGCAGACGAGGATAAATGTAGATGTCTATGGGCCGCAGCAACCACTTACCATCAGGTGGACTGTGTGCTCGTTTGTCACCCTTATCCTATAAAAAAAAATTACCTATATTAAAAATGATAGAAATCGGTTCAGTAAACGATTTTGTACAAACTACTTTCTCAAAGTGCGTTAGTCTTCTTACGTACACACCCACATCATACATACAACAATACCCCTACACTCACATTTACATACTCCTTAATATACACGCGTTAATTACAAATTCTTAGGTTAAACTTTTTGTAATCTTACTTTTTGTAATCCTAAATTCGCGGGTCATTCCCAACACGAGTATCCTCTGATTACTCACTGGGAAGTCTCAGCAATACGTTTGTTAACAAGATTACTGAAATAAACGCATTATTTATGTATTGATTTATATTTATTTATTGTCAATAAAAAAATGGCTGACAAAAAATATTTTTTTTTATTATCAGTTTGAGTCAACATTCTTCTCTTCTTTCTTCTTTTCATTTCTTTCTTCTTCAAATTCGTTCTGCAGCGCATTCCGTCTACGATCTAGTAACATACGGACAGACAGCAGAGTGACATTACTCAAAGTTAATACTCTTTTCAATGTATACTTGTTTATAAATTTTTTGGGTTTGTAAAAATCTACACCGGTTGACAAACACGACCATCTCAGGGAAGAACCGACATGAACTTGGCGTCTTATTTAAATGCCTTATTACAATATCTTCAAGGTCTCCGTTTTACTCTTTGGATACGGAAATCGTAAAAATTTGTAAAGGGTATTAATAACAATGTCCTTTAGATCGAATTTCGATCACGGCGGCCAGTCTTCAAAGAAGGCTAGCCTACTGCGTAGGACAGGGTTACAATGCCCAAGTGTAAGCAAGCGCAGGTGAACTCTCTATTCCCTCACGCTCATAGACCGACGGTAATTCGACACGACCGGAGAGAGATCAGGCGCAGTACCACCGGCTGAATGAAACACCGCCTAATTCCTGACTCCGGGCTGCTATTGAAAATTTTTGACTGGAAAACCCCATAACTGATTTTTGCCTGACCCGGGATTCGAACCCGGGACCTCATGATCCGCAATCGCGTTTACGATCACTAGACCTACGAGGCAGTAAAAGGTATTATATAAATTGTATACAAAGTGAGAATTGATTTAATGCATTTTGTTGTCAGAGTAACCCCATGCTGCAACAGCAACTGACGCCGATGTCGTCGCTGGGGCACGAGCAGCAGTTCCTGCCACACCAGGGCGAGTTCCAGCAGATGTCACCGCTGGCGCAGAGCTCGCTGCTGTACCACCAGCACCACCAGCACCCGCACCAGCAGCATCCGCACCAGTCACACCAGACCCACCAGACCATGCCGCCTGACGGCTCACCATACTACCAGCCCCCAAACACGGGTAAGTGCATATAATGTTAAAATCATAATTATTATATTAATATTCAGATTGATAATAACAGGCAAAGAAAGTTGAAACTAAAAATTTTATGCAATCATAAGAAGAATTATCGTGTATTGACGGTGTAAGAATAAGGCGACAGAGGGAAACAAATAAGGTTATGGGCAGCAGCGTCTCCCTAATAACTATTAAAAATTAAAAACTGCGGTCACCAACAAGCTTGCCAAGCGTGGTAACAATGGCAAACATGGTGCAATCAATAGAGGAAGTCTATGTTCAGCAATGGAATTTAGTAGGCTGTAACGGTAACTGTAAGAAATACTTGTCCTAACTAAATTTAATTACTTAATATCGTCCACAATGTGGACTCCAACATGCCATTTTCTTCATGTTGCATGAATACTACACTAATAAGTAAGATGATTTAAAATAATCGTCATCACAGCCTATCAAAGTCCACTGCTGAACATAGGCCTCCCCCGTAGATTTTCTCATTGAAGATATTTTGACCAAAGTTATCACGCTGATAGGCGGGTTGGTAACCATAGGTTTTTTATTACTGTAATTATTGACATTACGAAGATGCGGCTGTCCATCTTGTGTTTTATTTTCCCTCTGCTGTCTCTTAAGACACCCACGGGATGTTATTATGGGGCAGTAGATTCTCTTGTGCCACCACTACCAATATGATACATTTATGTGTGAATTTAGTGGCGGGAAAGACTAACCACTAACCCATATCTTCCCGTGTGTGTCCTAAGAGGCGACAGAGAGAAACTGAGGCAGAAGATGGGCAGCAGCATATTTACGATAGCGGCAAAATAACAAGGGGGTGCTAAGAATCTCCGGTGGAGGTTTGATTGCCACGTAAGACTACTCGACCTGGCAACATATAACGCAAGCACCCTGAGGACTGACGGGAAGATCCTGGAGCTAGCTGGACGAAGAGATAAACAAGTTTCGCTGAGATATTATAGGATTATCCGAGGTACGAAGAGAGGGGGAGAACACAGTGATCCTCAAATCCGGCAACTTGTTCTCCACCACCGGGAGGGTGATCATCTGTCCCAAGAAGGTGTCGGATTTATCGTCCCACAAGTCTCTCGTTAACGACATTGTAAAGATCGAGAGTGTGGCGACGTGGGTTGCGTATCTTATATTCAGAATCACCAAACGGTATTCGCTGAAGGTAATACAGGTTTACGCACCAACTTCGGCACATCCCTATGAGGTACAGGAAATGTATAAGGATATATCTCTAAAGCCATGCATTCCTCCAAAACCCAATATACAGTGTTAATGTAAGGCTTCAACGCAAAACTAGGCACAAGAGAGAACGGTGAGATAAAGTTGGGAAATTCCAGCAGCTGGCCGACTTTATGGAGAAAGATGGACTCTTTATGATGAACTCTTTCTTCCAGAAGCGGCCCCACAGAAAGTGGACCTGGTATAGTCCCGACGGTTCTGCGAAAAATGATATCGACTTCATTATGAAGACCAGACGACAACTGTTCAGTGATGTCTTTGTGCTCGCGAGGTTGAAAACTGGCAGCGATCACCGAATGATCAGAGGCACATTGAACCTAAATGTTAAGTTCACGAGAGGTCACGTTCAATGTAGTCAACGGTCCGTCCTCCTCGTGCTCTAATCCACAGGCCCGAAAACTTTGAGCTCAAGTTACATAATGGTTTTCAGTGCCTAGAAGACTGCAATGAAGTGGACGATATAAATGATAAGCTTGTGGATATTGTCCATGCGGTCGGAGCTAATTTCTGTAAGACCCGTTGCAGCAGAACAAAAACTCCCGATCACATTCTTAATCTTATGGCTGTTAGACGGGAAATGAAGCTGCAGTCTTCAGCAGATTTGACAGCATTCAGGCAACTGAACAGACAGATCCCCAAATGCATGCGGCGGTACTTACGCAACTTCATTACAGCTCGTATTGAAGAAGCGATCGAGCGGAACCAGGGCTCGCAAAGTCTTTGCCAGAGATCTGTCTTCCAGAAAGATCCAACTGTCGAAGCAGACGACCGAATGTGGGCAGCATTGTTTCCGGGACACCTGAGATTTTGAGTGAGATTGAGAGGTTCTATGGGCAGATGTAAACGTCGTCGTTGGAGCCACACGTAAGTGTAGTAACGATCCCAGAGTAAGTTTTATCCGACACTATTCCGATGATATCCGGACGAGATTAGAATGGCTCTACAGCACCTTAAAACGGCAAGTCGCCAGGCGAAGATGAAATTACAGCGGAGCTTCTGAAAGCGTGTGGAAAACCGGACTACTCCAGAGGCGTGAAGCAAAAGTGCGGTGGTCTTTTGATTTCTTATATTTACGCGAACACTACACATATAAAATACTACACACATAAGAAAACAAATTTTATTTAAATGCGGTGATGCTCTCTTGAAGAACTACAAACCGATTTCCCTTTTGAGCCGCGTCTACGGCTCAGTCTGTAGTTCTTTCTTAGTGCTGTTTTCGAGTCATTACGATTCGTCTCGCACGCAGACTGGACGACTTGCAGCGTCCCGAACAAACCGGTTTCTGAAAAGGCTTTAGCACCATATACTACATACATACTCTCCGGCAAATTGTACAGAAGACCGAAGAGTACAATCTGCCACTTTGTCTTGCGTATGTGGACTGTGAGAAAGCCTTTGATTCCGTCTGTCTCAATAGGGAATTTTACAGCATAGATTTTGTAAAAAGTAAACGAGAAATATTGATTTCTATTTATAAAAATGCATTATAAAGTATTGAAGAAGCGATCGAGCGGAACTAAGGCTCCATAGTCTTTGCCAGAGATCTGTCTGCCAGAAAGAGCCAACTGTCAAAGCTGAAGACCGAGTGTGGCAGCATCGTTTCCGGGACACCTGAAATTTTGAGTGAGATTGAGAGGTTCTATGGGCAGCTGTACACGTCATCGTTGGAGCCGCACGCAAGTGTGAGTAACGATCCAAGAGCGTGTCTTATCCGACACTATTCCGAAGATATCCCGGACGTCAGTCTGAGCGAGATTAAAATGGCTCTCCAGCACCTTAAAAACGGCAAGTCCTCGGGCGAGGATGGAATTACAGCGGAGCTTCTGTAAGCGGGTGGAAAACCGGTACTTGAAGTCCTTCAGAAGCTCTTTAATTCCGTCATCCATGGTGGCACTACTCCGGAGGCGTGGAGCAGAAGTGCGGTGGTCTTGTCCTTCAAGAAAGGCGACAACGCTCTCTTGAAGGACTACAGACCGATTTCCCTTTTGAACCGCGTCTGCGTGCTGTTTTTGAGAGTCATTACGAACCGTTTCGCGCGCATACTTGACGACTTCCAGCCTCCCATACAAGCCGGTTTTCGAAAAGGCTTTAGTACCATAGACCACATACATACCCTGCGGCAGATTGTACAGAAGACAGATGAGTATAATCTGCCACTTTGCCTTGCGTATGTGGACTATGACAAAGCCTTTGATTCCGTCGAAATTTGGGCAGTACTGCAGTCCCTTCAGCTGTGCCAAGTTGACTGTCGGTATATCGAAGTGCTGAAGTGTTTGTACAGTAGAGCTGTGATGGCTATCCGAGTGCAGAATCAGAGTACGAAACCTATCCAACTGCAGAGAGGTGTAAGGCAAAGTGACTTTATATCCTCGAATCTCTTCACCGCTGCATTGGAAGACGTTTTCAAGCTATTGGACTGGAAAGGATACGGTATCAACATTAATGGCGAGTACATCACTCACCTTCGATTTGCCGACGATATAGTCCTTATGGCAGAATCGCTGGAGAACCTAAGCACTATGCTCAATGACCTCAATAGTATCTCCCAACGGATAGGTCTTAAGATGAACATGGACAAAACAAAAATCATGTTTAATGTCCATGTCACACCTATGCCGGTAGTTGTTGGGAGCACTAAGCTCGAAGTTGTTGACGAGTGTTTACCTGGGACAAATAATTCGACTAGGTAAATCCAACTTCGACCGAGAGGTCAATCGACAGATTCAACTCGGCTGGGCAGCGTTCGGGAAACTACGGCACATCTTCTCGTTAGACATACCTCAAAACCTGAAAACGAAATTGTATAACCAGTGCGTGTTGCCAGTGATGATTTACGGATCTGAGACGTAGTCCTTCACTGCTGGCCGTATGAGGAAGCTCAAGGTTGCTCAACGAGCTATGGAGAGGGCTATGCTCGGGGTGTATCTGCGTGATAAACTTAGAAATGAGTATATCGAAGGTTCTCAAGTGGCAGCCTCGTACCGGCAGGCGAAGTGCAGAGTGATCGCCTACTAGATGGAGTGACGACCCGGTCAGACATGCAGGACATCAATAGATGCAGGTGGCACAGGACCGTGCTTTGTGGCATTCCTTGGGGGTGGCCTATATTCAGCAGTAGACTTGTAAAGGGCTGTAATGATGATAATAATGGTGTGTGAGAGAAGTCAGCAGTGGACTTTTACGGGCTGATGTTGATCATTTTGCTGTAAAGTTCGACAGGGATTTCGCAAGAGCGGTTTTTGAAATTATTAGTTATTGGCTTCTTAAATCGATATCATATCTACCTATCCACTCACGATTAGATTTAAACGTTCGTAGGAACTCTATACAAGCCTAAATTGAATTAAAATATTTTACTTTTATTGGACTTTCATTATTTACATATGATCTGTGGTCTAAATTTAAATAATTTTAAACTAGTCTGTTTATGAAACGATTACTTACTTAATCGATTTTTGCATTTCCTTGTAATTTTGAAAAATCGAAACTAGTCAAAATTTAATAAAAAATAACCGTCTTTTAGAATCACAGTTTTTTTTTAAATTATAGGATAGGGGACAAACGAGCACACAGTCCGCCTGATGGTAAGTGGTTGCTGTGGCCCATAGACATCAACACTTATCCTCATTTGTGAATCAAAATGCAGATGCGTTGTCACCCTTGAGGACTAAGATGGAATGCTTCTTTTCCAGTATAACTTAAAATTAAAAATTTTGTACAGCCGACTTAAATATAAGTTATTTAAAAATAATTCAAAAACTATTTTTCTGACCTTGATCAAATTTATATGGGACCATACGAGAACTATCAGCTTTCATATAAAAAAGAATCATCGAAATCGGTTCACCCAGTACAATTATGAGGTTATGAGGTAACACACAAAAAAAACATACAATCAAATTGAGTACCGTCTCCTTTTTGGAAGTCGGCAGAAAAAAGGGTCTCTGGTTCTCTACACTCACCATACGAAACACAGCAGTGTTAAGCTGCTATTTTACGCTGGTATTCTGTGAGAGCGTGGTCCTACTACCCCGGTCGAGCCGACCCATTCGTGCTACAACTATACTATTAATATAGCTGCAGCATGGCTCTACCACGAATAAAAAAATGGTCGTCTTTTTTAATCTTGTTGTTGTAATCTTGAAAAATCAAACTAGTCAAAATTTTAAAAAATTACCGTCTTTTAGAATAATGTGCTTGTCATCTGGAAAATTAAAACTATTCAAAATTTTAAAAAATAGCAGTCTTTTTAAATCGTGTGTTTGTGATCTTGAAAAATGAAAGTAGAAAAATCTAAAAAAAAAATGGCCGTCCTTTTGTCTTTCTTAACTATTTATCGTCTATGGACCAATTACTTCGTAAATCGATATCTAATAATGTAATTTTTTATTATTTCTTTGATTGTGGAAATTTTGGGTTATTTATCGATTTCTTCCAAAATTAATATCAATAAGAAGATGTACAAATCTGTTTTAATTTAAACAATATTATATGCAAATTATGATTTTTTGTTTATGGATGAAAATCAATATCGAAAGGTACTTCTTCTGAAGATTGGTTTTTGTTTAGATGGTACTAGATTACTTCTTACGTTTTTTTTTATCCTATAAAAAAAACTTCAATGGTATTTGTTTTTGTATATGTAGAGTACCAGTTTAAGTGTTATTGTAGAAAAAACAGAAATCGGCTGCTTTAGACGTATGAAATTTATGATACCGGTTAGTCGTGCTCGAAGTGTCAAAACAATGATGACAGAAATGAGCATTGAATCTTGAAAGACAATTGACAGCAGCTTAAAATGGTTTAATTATATTATAATTTTTGAAGCAGTGAAAATGGTTGCGTACATTTTTGTTTCCATTCTCGATGAGATTGTAGTGAGAAAACGTTTTGTTCAGGCGGCGGCATGGAGAGTCCGATGGACGTATCGGCCATGAGCATGTCCCGCGGCTACGCGTCGCCTGGCGCGTACGCGTCTCCGCGCGGAGTGTACGCGTCGCCGCGCTCGCAGGGCTACTCGCCCGGGCCGCAGCGCCTCGCCGCCACGCCGCAGCCGCAGGTACACTCCGCGCGACACCGAGATATCGATACACTCACATACCGACATACCGATACACCGTGTACGCGTCGCCGCGCTCGCAGGGCTACTCGCCCGGGCCGCAGCGCCTCGCCGCCACGCCACAGCCGCAGGTACACTCCGCGCGACACCGAGACATCGATACACTCACATACCGACATACCGATACACCGTGTACGCGTCGCCGCGCTCGCAGGGCTACTCGCCCGGGCCGCAGCGCCTCGCCGCCACGCCGCAGCCGCAGGTACACTCCGCGCGACACCGAGATATCGATACACTCACATACCGACATACCGATACACCGTGTACGCGTCGCCGCGCTCGCAGGGCTACTCGCCCGGGCCGCAGCGCCTCGCCGCCACGCCGCAGCCGCAGGTACACTCCGCGCGACACCGAGACATCGATACACTCACATACCGACATACCGATACACCGTGTACGCGTCGCCGCGCTCGCAGGGCTACTCGCCCGGGCCGCAGCGCCTCGCCGCCACGCCGCAGCCGCAGGTACACTCCGCGCGACACCGAGATATCGATACACTCACATACCGACATACCGATACACCGTGTACGCGTCGCCGCGCTCGCAGGGCTACTCGCCCGGGCCGCAGCGCCTCGCCGCCACGCCGCAGCCGCAGGTACACTCCGCGCGACACCGATACATCGATACACTCACATACCGACATACCGATACACCGTGTACGCGTCGCCGCGCTCGCAGGGCTACTCGCCCGGGCCGCAGCGCCTCGCCGCCACGCCGCAGCCGCAGGTACACTCCGCGCGACACCGAGATATCGATACACTCACATACCGACATACCGATACACCGTGTACGCGTCGCCGCGCTCGCAGGGCTACTCGCCCGGGCCGCAGCGCCTCGCCGTCACGCCGCAGCCGCAGGTACACTCCGCGCGACACCGAGATATCGATACACTCACATACCGACATACCGATACACCGTGTACGCGTCGCCGCGCTCGCAGGGCTACTCGCCCGGGCCGCAGCGCCTCGCCGCCACGCCGCAGCCGCAGGTACACTCCGCGCGACACCGATATATCGATACACTCACATACCGACATACCGATACACCGTGTACGCGTCGCCGCGCTCGCAGGGCTACTCGCCCGGGCCGCAGCGCCTCGCCGCCACGCCGCAGCCGCAGGTACACTCCGCGCGACACCGAGATATCGATACACTCACATACCGACATACCGATACACCGTGTACGCGTCGCCGCGCTCGCAGGGCTACTCGCCCGGGCCGCAGCGCCTCGCCGCCACGCCGCAGTCGCAGGTACACTCCGCGCGACACCGAGATATCGATACACTCACATACCGACATACCGATACACCGTGTACGCGTCGCCGCGCTCGCAGGGCTACTCGCCCGGGCCGCAGCGCCTCGCCGCCACGCCGCAGCCGCAGGTACACTCCGCGCGACACCGAGATATCGATACACTCACATACCGACATACCGATACACCGTGTACGCGTCGCCGCGCTCGCAGGGCTACTCGCCCGGGCCGCAGCGCCTCGCCGCCACGCCGCAGCCGCAGGTACACTCCGCGCGACACCGAGACATCGATACACTCACATACCGACATACCGATACACCGTGTACGCGTCGCCGCGCTCGCAGGGCTACTCGCCCGGGCCGCAGCGCCTCGCCGCCACGCCGCAGCCGCAGGTACACTCCGCGCGACACCGAGATATCGATACACTCACATACCGACATACCGATACACCGTGTACGCGTCGCCGCGCTCGCAGGGCTACTCGCCCGGGCCGCAGCGCCTCGCCGCCACGCCGCAGCCGCAGGTACACTCCGCGCGACACCGATACATCGATACACTCACATACCGACATACCGATACACCGTGTACGCGTCGCCGCGCTCGCAGGGCTACTCGCCCGGGCCGCAGCGCCTCGCCGCCACGCCGCAGCCGCAGGTACACTCCGCGCGACACCGAGATATCGATACACTCACATACCGTCATACCGATACACCGTGTACGCGTCGCCGCGCTCGCAGGGCTACTCGCCCGGGCCGCAGCGCCTCGCCGCCACGCCGCAGCCGCAGGTACACTCCGCGCGACACCGAGATATCGATACACTCACATACCGACATACCGATACACCGTGTACGCGTCGCCGCGCTCGCAGGGCTACTCGCCCGGGCCGCAGCGCCTCGCCGCCACGCCGCAGCCGCAGGTACACTCCGCGCGACACCGAGATATCGATACACTCACATACCGACATACCGATACACCGTGTACGCGTCGCCGCGCTCGCAGGGCTACTCGCCCGGGCCGCAGCGCCTCGCCGCCACGCCACAGCCGCAGGTACACTCCGCGCGACACCGATACATCGATACACTCACATACCGACATACCGATACACCGTGTACGCGTCGCCGCGCTCGCAGGGCTACTCGCCCGGGCCGCAGCGCCTCGCCGCCACGCCGCAGCCGCAGGTACACTCCGCGCGACACCGAGATATCGATACACTCACATACCGACATACCGATACACCGTGTACGCGTCGCCGCGCTCGCAGGGCTACTCGCCCGGGCCGCAGCGCCTCGCCGCCACGCCGCAGCCGCAGGTACACTCCGCGCGACACCGAGACATCGATACACTCACATACCGACATACCGATACACCGTGTACGCGTCGCCGCGCTCGCAGGGCTACTCGCCCGGGCCGCAGCGCCTCGCCGCCACGCCGCAGCCGCAGGTACACTCCGCGCGACACCGAGATATCGATACACTCACATACCGACATACCGATACACCGTGTACGCGTCGCCGCGCTCGCAGGGCTACTCGCCCGGGCCGCAGCGCCTCGCCGCCACGCCGCAGCCGCAGGTACACTCCGCGCGACACCGAGATATCGATACACTCACATACCGACATACCGATACACCGTGTACGCGTCGCCGCGCTCGCAGGGCTACTCGCCCGGGCCGCAGCGCCTCGCCGCCACGCCGCAGCCGCAGGTACACTCCGCGCGACACCGAGACATCGATACACTCACATACCGACATACCGATACACCGTGTACGCGTCGCCGCGCTCGCAGGGCTACTCGCCCGGGCCGCAGCGCCTCGCCGCCACGCCGCAGCCGCAGGTACACTCCGCGCGACACCGAGATATCGATACACTCACATACCGACATACCGATACACCGTGTACGCGTCGCCGCGCTCGCAGGGCTACTCGCCCGGGCCGCAGCGCCTCGCCGCCACGCCGCAGCCGCAGGTACACTCCGCGCGACACCGATACATCGATACACTCACATACCGACATACCGATACACCGTGTACGCGTCGCCGCGCTCGCAGGGCTACTCGCCCGGGCCGCAGCGCCTCGCCGCCACGCCGCAGCCGCAGGTACACTCCGCGCGACACCGAGATATCGATACACTCACATACCGTCATACCGATACACCGTGTACGCGTCGCCGCGCTCGCAGGGCTACTCGCCCGGGCCGCAGCGCCTCGCCGCCACGCCGCAGCCGCAGGTACACTCCGCGCGACACCGAGATATCGATACACTCACATACCGACATACCGATACACCGTGTACGCGTCGCCGCGCTCGCAGGGCTACTCGCCCGGGCCGCAGCGCCTCGCCGCCACGCCGCAGCCGCAGGTACACTCCGCGCGACACCGAGATATCGATACACTCACATACCGACATACCGATACACCGTGTACGCGTCGCCGCGCTCGCAGGGCTACTCGCCCGGGCCGCAGCGCCTCGCCGCCACGCCACAGCCGCAGGTACACTCCGCGCGACACCGATACATCGATACACTCACATACCGACATACCGATACACCGTGTACGCGTCGCCGCGCTCGCAGGGCTACTCGCCCGGGCCGCAGCGCCTCGCCGCCACGCCGCAGCCGCAGGTACACTCCGCGCGACACCGAGATATCGATACACTCACATACCGACATACCGATACACCGTGTACGCGTCGCCGCGCTCGCAGGGCTACTCGCCCGGGCCGCAGCGCCTCGCCGCCACGCCGCAGCCGCAGGTACACTCCGCGCGACACCGAGACATCGATACACTCACATACCGACATACCGATACACCGTGTACGCGTCGCCGCGCTCGCAGGGCTACTCGCCCGGGCCGCAGCGCCTCGCCGCCACGCCGCAGCCGCAGGTACACTCCGCGCGACACCGAGATATCGATACACTCACATACCGACATACCGATACACCGTGTACGCGTCGCCGCGCTCGCAGGGCTACTCGCCCGGGCCGCAGCGCCTCGCCGCCACGCCGCAGCCGCAGGTACACACCGCGCGACACCGAGATATCGATACACTCACATACCGACATACCGATACACCGTGTACGCGTCGCCGCGCTCGCAGGGCTACTCGCCCGGGCCGCAGCGCCTCGCCGCCACGCCACAGCCGCAGGTACACTCCGCGCGACACCGATACATCGATACACTCACATACCGACATACCGATACACCGTGTACGCGTCGCCGCGCTCGCAGGGCTACTCGCCCGGGCCGCAGCGCCTCGCCGCCACGCCGCAGCCGCAGGTACACTCCGCGCGACACCGAGATATCGATACACTCACATACCGACATACCGATACACCGTGTACGCGTCGCCGCGCTCGCAGGGCTACTCGCCCGGGCCGCAGCGCCTCGCCGCCACGCCGCAGCCGCAGGTACACTCCGCGCGACACCGAGATATCGATACACTCACATACCGACATACCGATACACCGTGTACGCGTCGCCGCGCTCGCAGGGCTACTCGCCCGGGCCGCAGCGCCTCGCCGCCACGCCACAGCCGCAGGTACACTCCGCGCGACACCGAGACATCGATACACTCACATACCGACATACCGATACACCGTGTACGCGTCGCCGCGCTCGCAGGGCTACTCGCCCGGGCCGCAGCGCCTCGCCGCCACGCCGCAGCCGCAGGTACACTCCGCGCGACACCGAGATATCGATACACTCACATACCGACATACCGATACACCGTGTACGCGTCGCCGCGCTCGCAGGGCTACTCGCCCGGGCCGCAGCGCCTCGCCGCCACGCCGCAGCCGCAGGTACACTCCGCGCGACACCGAGACATCGATACACTCACATACCGACATACCGATACACCGTGTACGCGTCGCCGCGCTCGCAGGGCTACTCGCCCGGGCCGCAGCGCCTCGCCGCCACGCCGCAGCCGCAGGTACACTCCGCGCGACACCGAGATATCGATACACTCACATACCGACATACCGATACACCGTGTACGCGTCGCCGCGCTCGCAGGGCTACTCGCCCGGGCCGCAGCGCCTCGCCGCCACGCCGCAGCCGCAGGTACACTCCGCGCGACACCGATACATCGATACACTCACATACCGACATACCGATACACCGTGTACGCGTCGCCGCGCTCGCAGGGCTACTCGCCCGGGCCGCAGCGCCTCGCCGCCACGCCGCAGCCGCAGGTACACTCCGCGCGACACCGAGATATCGATACACTCACATACCGACATACCGATACACCGTGTACGCGTCGCCGCGCTCGCAGGGCTACTCGCCCGGGCCGCAGCGCCTCGCCGTCACGCCGCAGCCGCAGGTACACTCCGCGCGACACCGAGATATCGATACACTCACATACCGACATACCGATACACCGTGTACGCGTCGCCGCGCTCGCAGGGCTACTCGCCCGGGCCGCAGCGCCTCGCCGCCACGCCGCAGCCGCAGGTACACTCCGCGCGACACCGATATATCGATACACTCACATACCGACATACCGATACACCGTGTACGCGTCGCCGCGCTCGCAGGGCTACTCGCCCGGGCCGCAGCGCCTCGCCGCCACGCCGCAGCCGCAGGTACACTCCGCGCGACACCGAGATATCGATACACTCACATACCGACATACCGATACACCGTGTACGCGTCGCCGCGCTCGCAGGGCTACTCGCCCGGGCCGCAGCGCCTCGCCGCCACGCCGCAGTCGCAGGTACACTCCGCGCGACACCGAGATATCGATACACTCACATACCGACATACCGATACACCGTGTACGCGTCGCCGCGCTCGCAGGGCTACTCGCCCGGGCCGCAGCGCCTCGCCGCCACGCCGCAGCCGCAGGTACACTCCGCGCGACACCGAGATATCGATACACTCACATACCGACATACCGATACACCGTGTACGCGTCGCCGCGCTCGCAGGGCTACTCGCCCGGGCCGCAGCGCCTCGCCGCCACGCCGCAGCCGCAGGTACACTCCGCGCGACACCGAGACATCGATACACTCACATACCGACATACCGATACACCGTGTACGCGTCGCCGCGCTCGCAGGGCTACTCGCCCGGGCCGCAGCGCCTCGCCGCCACGCCGCAGCCGCAGGTACACTCCGCGCGACACCGAGATATCGATACACTCACATACCGACATACCGATACACCGTGTACGCGTCGCCGCGCTCGCAGGGCTACTCGCCCGGGCCGCAGCGCCTCGCCGCCACGCCGCAGCCGCAGGTACACTCCGCGCGACACCGATACATCGATACACTCACATACCGACATACCGATACACCGTGTACGCGTCGCCGCGCTCGCAGGGCTACTCGCCCGGGCCGCAGCGCCTCGCCGCCACGCCGCAGCCGCAGGTACACTCCGCGCGACACCGAGATATCGATACACTCACATACCGTCATACCGATACACCGTGTACGCGTCGCCGCGCTCGCAGGGCTACTCGCCCGGGCCGCAGCGCCTCGCCGCCACGCCGCAGCCGCAGGTACACTCCGCGCGACACCGAGATATCGATACACTCACATACCGACATACCGATACACCGTGTACGCGTCGCCGCGCTCGCAGGGCTACTCGCCCGGGCCGCAGCGCCTCGCCGCCACGCCGCAGCCGCAGGTACACTCCGCGCGACACCGAGATATCGATACACTCACATACCGACATACCGATACACCGTGTACGCGTCGCCGCGCTCGCAGGGCTACTCGCCCGGGCCGCAGCGCCTCGCCGCCACGCCACAGCCGCAGGTACACTCCGCGCGACACCGATACATCGATACACTCACATACCGACATACCGATACACCGTGTACGCGTCGCCGCGCTCGCAGGGCTACTCGCCCGGGCCGCAGCGCCTCGCCGCCACGCCGCAGCCGCAGGTACACTCCGCGCGACACCGAGATATCGATACACTCACATACCGACATACCGATACACCGTGTACGCGTCGCCGCGCTCGCAGGGCTACTCGCCCGGGCCGCAGCGCCTCGCCGCCACGCCGCAGCCGCAGGTACACTCCGCGCGACACCGAGACATCGATACACTCACATACCGACATACCGATACACCGTGTACGCGTCGCCGCGCTCGCAGGGCTACTCGCCCGGGCCGCAGCGCCTCGCCGCCACGCCGCAGCCGCAGGTACACTCCGCGCGACACCGAGATATCGATACACTCACATACCGACATACCGATACACCGTGTACGCGTCGCCGCGCTCGCAGGGCTACTCGCCCGGGCCGCAGCGCCTCGCCGCCACGCCGCAGCCGCAGGTACACTCCGCGCGACACCGAGATATCGATACACTCACATACCGACATACCGATACACCGTGTACGCGTCGCCGCGCTCGCAGGGCTACTCGCCCGGGCCGCAGCGCCTCGCCGCCACGCCGCAGCCGCAGGTACACTCCGCGCGACACCGAGACATCGATACACTCACATACCGACATACCGATACACCGTGTACGCGTCGCCGCGCTCGCAGGGCTACTCGCCCGGGCCGCAGCGCCTCGCCGCCACGCCGCAGCCGCAGGTACACTCCGCGCGACACCGAGATATCGATACACTCACATACCGACATACCGATACACCGTGTACGCGTCGCCGCGCTCGCAGGGCTACTCGCCCGGGCCGCAGCGCCTCGCCGCCACGCCGCAGCCGCAGGTACACTCCGCGCGACACCGATACATCGATACACTCACATACCGACATACCGATACACCGTGTACGCGTCGCCGCGCTCGCAGGGCTACTCGCCCGGGCCGCAGCGCCTCGCCGCCACGCCGCAGCCGCAGGTACACTCCGCGCGACACCGAGATATCGATACACTCACATACCGTCATACCGATACACCGTGTACGCGTCGCCGCGCTCGCAGGGCTACTCGCCCGGGCCGCAGCGCCTCGCCGCCACGCCGCAGCCGCAGGTACACTCCGCGCGACACCGAGATATCGATACACTCACATACCGACATACCGATACACCGTGTACGCGTCGCCGCGCTCGCAGGGCTACTCGCCCGGGCCGCAGCGCCTCGCCGCCACGCCGCAGCCGCAGGTACACTCCGCGCGACACCGAGATATCGATACACTCACATACCGACATACCGATACACCGTGTACGCGTCGCCGCGCTCGCAGGGCTACTCGCCCGGGCCGCAGCGCCTCGCCGCCACGCCACAGCCGCAGGTACACTCCGCGCGACACCGATACATCGATACACTCACATACCGACATACCGATACACCGTGTACGCGTCGCCGCGCTCGCAGGGCTACTCGCCCGGGCCGCAGCGCCTCGCCGCCACGCCGCAGCCGCAGGTACACTCCGCGCGACACCGAGATATCGATACACTCACATACCGACATACCGATACACCGTGTACGCGTCGCCGCGCTCGCAGGGCTACTCGCCCGGGCCGCAGCGCCTCGCCGCCACGCCGCAGCCGCAGGTACACTCCGCGCGACACCGAGACATCGATACACTCACATACCGACATACCGATACACCGTGTACGCGTCGCCGCGCTCGCAGGGCTACTCGCCCGGGCCGCAGCGCCTCGCCGCCACGCCGCAGCCGCAGGTACACTCCGCGCGACACCGAGATATCGATACACTCACATACCGACATACCGATACACCGTGTACGCGTCGCCGCGCTCGCAGGGCTACTCGCCCGGGCCGCAGCGCCTCGCCGCCACGCCGCAGCCGCAGGTACACACCGCGCGACACCGAGATATCGATACACTCACATACCGACATACCGATACACCGTGTACGCGTCGCCGCGCTCGCAGGGCTACTCGCCCGGGCCGCAGCGCCTCGCCGCCACGCCACAGCCGCAGGTACACTCCGCGCGACACCGATACATCGATACACTCACATACCGACATACCGATACACCGTGTACGCGTCGCCGCGCTCGCAGGGCTACTCGCCCGGGCCGCAGCGCCTCGCCGCCACGCCGCAGCCGCAGGTACACTCCGCGCGACACCGAGATATCGATACACTCACATACCGACATACCGATACACCGTGTACGCGTCGCCGCGCTCGCAGGGCTACTCGCCCGGGCCGCAGCGCCTCGCCGCCACGCCGCAGCCGCAGGTACACTCCGCGCGACACCGAGATATCGATACACTCACATACCGACATACCGATACACCGTGTACGCGTCGCCGCGCTCGCAGGGCTACTCGCCCGGGCCGCAGCGCCTCGCCGCCACGCCGCAGCCGCAGGTACACACCGCGCGACACCGAGATATCGATACACTCACATACCGACATACCGATACACCGTGTACGCGTCGCCGCGCTCGCAGGGCTACTCGCCCGGGCCGCAGCGCCTCGCCGCCACGCCGCAGCCGCAGGTACACACCGCGCGACACCGAGATATCGATACACTCACATACCGACATACCGATACACCGTGTACGCGTCGCCGCGCTCGCAGGGCTACTCGCCCGGGCCGCAGCGCCTCGCCGCCACGCCGCAGCCGCAGGTACACTCCGCGCGACACCGATACATCGATACACTCACATACCGACATACCGATACACCGTGTACGCGTCGCCGCGCTCGCAGGGCTACTCGCCCGGGCCGCAGCGCCTCGCCGCCACGCCACAGCCGCAGGTACACTCCGCGCGACACCGATACATCGATACACTCACATACCGACATACCGATACACCGTGTACGCGTCGCCGCGCTCGCAGGGCTACTCGCCCGGGCCGCAGCGCCTCGCCGCCACGCCGCAGCCGCAGGTACACTCCGCGCGACACCGAGACATCGATACACTCACATACCGACATACCGATACACCGTGTACGCGTCGCCGCGCTCGCAGGGCTACTCGCCCGGGCCGCAGCGCCTCGCCGCCACGCCGCAGCCGCAGGTACACTCCGCGCGACACCGAGACATCGATACACTCACATACCGACATACCGATACACCGTGTACGCGTCGCCGCGCTCGCAGGGCTACTCGCCCGGGCCGCAGCGCCTCGCCGCCACGCCGCAAAAATTCGAATTCGAAATAATTCCGAAGATGCCGAAACAGGTGAAATCTGAGAGTGCAAGGTCAGGACTATATAGTGTCGTAGGTGATTCACTTTTCATCCCCTGTGTTAAATCTTTTCAATAATGCCTCGGTTTCATTACGTTTCAATAGAGAATCGCAAATGAGTACACGATTCAGAAATTCGTTTCCTTCACTACGCTCGTGTGGTACCAAAATATCGAGCTTTTTTGTATAGTCAGACTTTTCAAATGGGTCAAACTGTGTTGTGGTCAATCCTCCATTCCTCGGATATGTGGTAACTACTAACACGCGATATTCATTTTATGAAAAATGGCATCGACTTTATCCGCATGAGGGCGATCAGTACGAACTGCATCTTTGACATCAAAATTCCCGCACTGAAAACACTTGAACCAACTTTGTGCTATTCTTATTGATACTGCATTAGGTCTATAAACGTCACAAATTTTTTTCGCGATTCAGAATGTATCGAATTTCTTCGTTAGATTAACTCATTTTGGCGGGCAGAAAAACAATTGAAAAATCGCGGAGAAGTATTTTTTTTTGGCTTATTATTTTTCTTTTTCATAATGTGCTATATGATTGATATTAAAACCAGCCAGATACAAACAGTAGATCAAAAGAGATTTTTCTTCAATTTAGTACAAACAAAGTACGAAGATACTTTTCCCCTGACCTATTATAATGGAAATTTCATTCCCCAGTGAAAATCTTTAAAAGTTGTTTAACGTTTTGCAGTTCCCATCGAGCCCGGCCGCATTCTCTGGTCCTTCCCCACCTCGCGCGCCGTACGGGTCGCCGGCGGGTGGCGGCGGCGGTGCGGGTGGCGGCGGCGGGGCGGGCGGCGGCGCGGCGGGCGGGCGCGGGTTCGCGCGCAGTCCGCTGTACGCCGGCAGCCCGGCGCCCTACCGCCAGCAGCCCAGCCCCGCGCCGCAGCAGCGCTACTCGCAGTCGCCGCACCCCGCGCACCCGCACCCCTACTCGCGCTCGCCGGCGCCGCTCGCAGCGCCCGCGCACCAGGTAATTGCACGCACACACACGTACGCACGCACGCACTCTGTCATACATATACGCACGGACATACTCACACATGTTCCCTTTCTTCATTGATTACATACTTTCATACATATAATCACGCCTCTTTCCCGTAGGGATAGGCAGAGACCACTTCTTTCCACTTGCTACGATCCTTACATACTTGTTTCGCTTCGACCACTTTCATTATTCCCTTCATATATGCTCTTCGGTTTAGGGCACTCTTGACCTGGCCTTTTTTAAGACGTCCCTGATTTAATCTAGAAACGTCCGCTTAAGTCTACCCCTTTCAACACTTTTATTCACACTCGCCTTATACACCTCTTTCGTCAAACGTTCTTCATTCATTCTCTCGACATGACCAAACTACCTCAGCATACCATTCTCAATTTTTGTCACTACATCTTCTTACAGACCACAACGTTAGACGAGCCTTGTTAGACACCTTCCGACTGCTCATAAAGGAGTGCAAAGCTCCATTCCTCATGTTTCCTGCATTCACTCTTCTTTCGATATCACTCTCACACTTTCCATCTCTCGTAAACTTTGAACCCAGATACACAAACTCCTTCACCTGTTCAATTTGTTCATCTCCAATCACGATATTGCAGTCTGTCACTGCCTCATCTCTTTCAAACACCATCACTTTCGTCTTCTTTACATTCATATTCATTCCCTTTCTAACAAAAGCTCCACTCATAGCAGTTACCATCTCCTGCAACTCCTCGGCCGAAGACGCAAGTAGTACTTGGTTATCAGCATAGAGAAAACATTTGACGAGTAACTTATTCATTCTCAACCCACTTTCATTCTCTTTTAAGTCTGTCAAGCAATTGTCCATGAACAGATTAAACAGCCACGGTGACGCTACACATCCCTGTCTAACACCTTTTTCGATATTAAACCATTCAGTGTATGCCCCGTTTATACACAAGCACTAGAATCCCTATAAAGAGATTGCAATGCTCGTATGAGGATACTGCTCACACCGTTCACGGACAATGCTGACCACAATTCATTCCTCACCACTCTATCATAGGCCTTTTCTAGATCCACGAACGCGCAATAGATCTTCTTGTTTTTAGCCAAACACTTTTCGGCTATGCACCGCAAGGAAAAGACCTGATCCGTACATCCCATTCCCTTTCTAAATCCCGCTTGTGCACCCCATATTTTTTCGTCTGTTTTATTCACAACCCTTTCAATCAGCACTTTCGCATACAATTTCCCGACGACGCTGAGAAGGCTTATACCGCGGTAATTTATGCAGTCCTGCCGTGACCTTTTCCCTTATACAATGGCACGATTACGGCTTTGCACCAGTCTCCCGGTACTTGTCCATTTCGCCAGCACAAATTGAAAAGGCGGTACAGCTGGCTAGCCACTATGCCCTGTCCAGCCCTCAGCATCTCGACGGTAATCCTGTCAGACCCTGCAGCCTTACCTAATCTCATACTTTGCAGCGCTTTCACTATTTCATCCATATTTATCTCACTTTCATCA
Source organism: Parnassius glacialis (assembly GCA_033319125.1). Classification (NCBI taxonomy): domain Eukaryota; kingdom Metazoa; phylum Arthropoda; class Insecta; order Lepidoptera; family Papilionidae; genus Parnassius; species Parnassius glacialis. The sequence continues at coordinate 1,373,730 of JAVANC010000007.1, read as the reverse complement.
ACATTTATATTAGTTTCCATGGAAGGTGCCGGATGCTGTACATGCACTTCCTCTCTTTCAAACAAACTTTCAAAATACTCTTTCCATCTCTTTAACACACATTCTTCTCCTTTTATAATGCTCTTGACTCCTGATTGTACTCAGCTCTGAGGTAGAAGTTTTTCCTCTGGCTGTTTTGATGGATTTCCAGAAAAACTTAATGTTTGACTGGAAATCTTCATTGAGCCTCCTATCGAAATCATGCTTTCGTTCTTTCTTCTTTCTAGACACAACTTCTTTTCCTGCTGATTTCATTCTTTTATACTTCGTTCTTGCTTCTTTTATCTCGTCATCTGTTGCCTTTTGAACTTTTTGGTTAGCTTTTGTTGCTAACCAATCCAACCACGCTTTCTTCTTTTCTTGCACAACCCTTTGTATATCTTTATCCATCCACACATTATAGTTCTTTCTTCCTTTCCTTCTTTTAGCTACCCCGCATACATCAATAGCAACATTCACGACCCCTTTCTTAAATATCTCCCACAAATCTTCAATCACACCTATCTCTTCTATGCCTTTAAAACTTTCTTTCAGTTTCTCTACATACTCGTCTTTCTTTTCTTTTTCTTGTAGATTTTCGACTTTTACTCTGTCCAAAACACTCGTAGGCTCGGCCCTTCGGTGTCGCCACCGTTTAAAGAGGTCACGCATTCGGGCTATGACCAGGAAATGGTCTGTGTCGAGGCCTACACCGCGGTATGCCCGAGTGTCTAGCACTTTCTTCCTCAGTCTTTCATCCACAATTACAAAATCAATCATACTTCTAGATTCACCCTCATCTCTTGTATACAAATGGATCTTTTTGTGGTCAAACATTGTGTCGGCCACGCACAGATTCCATTCCAAGCATACTTCAAGCAGACTTCTCCCATTGTCATTCACTCTCTCGTCCCCAAACGTACCCAGAACTCCTTCATACCCGTCACGCTTTACTCCAACCCACCCATTAAAGTCCCTTAACATCACGATTCGTTCATTTTCTCTGCATTAATTCAAAACCTCTCTCATGCTATCCCAAAATTGCTCTCTTTCTCTTGTTGGGCCTTTAATGACCCACCTCCGTTGAGATCCGTCGGTGCATAGACCCCAAGGATAAAGAAGCGAGTGAGTCCGACTTTTAACCTAATCCAGAGGAGTCTTGGGCTTACACATTCATGCTCCATCACACATTCAACTATTCGAGATGAAAGAATCACACCAACTCCCTGACAGCCTCGGCTGGTTTGGGGGACTCCCGACCAGTATGCCGTGTAGGGGCTATGAACCATGGTGTTACATCCTTTCCTCTTGGTTTCGTTCACGCACAGAATATCTATGCATCGTTCATCAATCATCTGACATACTTCATCTACCTTACCATCTATTCCTCCTCTTACATTCAACGTAGCGAAGCGGCTCTCCGTGGGCCGCTTTTCGCCCTCGCGTGAAACGAGACGTGATGGGTGGCGAACCACATCGCCGCCATTTTGGTTACTTAAATTATTTTTATTATTGTACATTGCGTTTCCTCGAATAGCGAGGGAAAGGTATGTCTCCCCCAGCAGAGCTTCGCATGCCAGGGTAAGTCTAGCCTAATTCTGGAGTCGCCCGGTCCCAGGACAGTGTGGCACGGTAACAACTAGGCTTGCCCCTAGCCATGCATCCATCCGCGCGGCAGACGTTGGATTGGCGGAGAGGGTAGGAATAGGGAAAGGGAAGGATAGGTGGTGGAAAAAGCAAGATCGGTAAGTTTTAGTGGGAAACAGGGAAACTGGTATAAAAGTTTATTGCTGAACATAGACAATCCCCCCCCCCCATAGATTATCTCATAGGTAGGATTTTGCTATAGTTGACATGCTTGGCAGGCGAGTTGGCAACTGAATTTTTTTAATTAATTTGATTTGTTATCAGAAAAATGTTGATGCCCATTTTCTGTTTTAGATATAGATACATTATATTAGACCTAGTTAGCTTTTCAAAAATTTAATTTACAGGTTTTATTAATAAGCACTGAGTATTGAGACGTATGATCCGAAAAAACCAGATCTACAACTTCTGCTTTGCATTCCTTTCGGTAATTGTGTGCAAATACAGACGTGACTACTTAATCTAGTGGTTGTATAAACTTCTAATTTTAAGTTGTATTGCATGAGAAAGTATTCGAACTCCAATATAGTTTTGTTCCATTTTAATACATCAATATTGAAATATCCACACACGACGATTTTTTTTTATTTGAAGGTAGGCGAACTTTTATATAATATGTTATTTTTCATAAAATACTGCAGAATTATGTTTAAAAATGCTATACATATATAGATAATAATAATTTTGTGGGTCATTATTTCTACTGCACAGCACTCGAAAACTGATTATTTTGCTGCATCTGATAATGCTCTATAGTGTAGTCCTACTTTAACGAAAATACATCTTCCATCGTCAATACTTTACGACTCTGTTCAAATTTTCGAATGAAATAGAATAGAATAGAATAATTTTTATTGAATATGGATTACAACAATATTTATTGAAAGTCATATTATGGTTCGGAAAAAAATCTCTGTCCCGGGAAAAACCAGCAAGAAACCCAGCAGGTCTTTTTTTTAAATAAAATTAATTTACAATTAGATTAGAATAGAACTAGATCACGGGTCATAATAGTCATGTCTTAATATTGATGTTGATAATCAGCCCTTACTACACAATTTTTGCATAATAAAATTTTTTGATGACGACTTCGTTCCAAATTGATAAGGTGTGTATACGGTGTGGTGGCAGGTGGCGCCGCAGACGCCGTACGCGCGGTCGCCTGCGCCGAGCGGCGCGGGTGGGGCGGGCGGGGCGGCGGGCGGCGCGGGCAGCGCGGCGGCGGGCGGGGCGGGCGGCGGGGCGGTGGGCGGCGCGTCGCCCGCCGCGCTCAGCTACGCGTCGCCCGCCACGCCGTACAGCCAGCACAGCTCGCCGGCGCCGTACGCGGAGCAGTTCGCGGGCTCGTTCGAGGCGGCCGCGTCGCCCGTGCCGCTGGACTTCGAGCCGCCGCGCGACGACCTGGCCAACGACGTCACGCCCAGCCCCATCGGCAGCACCGACATGCACCCCGGCAGCAACAGCAACTCCTCGCTCTCTGACTACAACAAGGTGCGCACCGCCCACCACCCACTGCTCGGTTACACTGTCAGGTCTCAACCATGTGGCCGGCCAGTATACACAGCCTTCATACGTGATAGGGCCATGCTGCAACTATAATAAACAGGATTATTTATCAAAGAGTATTCAAAAAAGGGATGCCCATTTTTCACCTGACTATGTATAGAAATGAAATAAATCTTAAAATTCAGCTAATTGAATTCTTAATTAAATACGCGTATCACAATGTTACATAATAATACATTATAATGTATGTGGACTATGAGAAAGCCTTTGATTCCGTCGAAATTTGGGCGGTGCTGCAGTCCCTTCAGCGGTGCCAAGTTGACTGTCGGTATATCGAAGTGCTGAAGTGTTTGTACAGTAGAGCTACGATGGCTATCCGAGTACAGAACCAGAGTACGAAACCTATCCAATTGCAGAGAGGTGTAAGACAGGGTGACGTTATATCCCCGAAACTCTTCACCGCTGCATTGGAAGACGTTTTCAAGCTACTGGACTGGAAAGGATACGGAATTAACATCAATGGCGAGTACATCACTCACCTTCGATTTGCCGACGATATAGTCCTAATGGCAGAATCGCTGGAGGAACTAAGCACTATGCTCAATGACCTCAATAGTGTCTCCCAACGGATAGGTCTTAAGATGAACATAGACAAAACAAAGATTATGTTTAATGTCCATGTCACACCTATGCCGGTAGTTGTTGGGAGCACTAAGCTCGAAGTTGTTGACGAGTATGTTTACCTGGGACAAATAGTCCGACTAGGTAAGTCCAACTTCGACCGAGAGGTCAATCGACGGATTCAACTCGGCTGGGCAGCGTTCGGGAAGCTACGACACATCTTCTCGTCAGAAATACCTCAAAACCTTAAAACAAAATTGTACAACCAGTGCGTGTTGCCAGTGATGACTTACGGAACTGAGACGTGGTCCTTCACTGCTGGCCGTATGAGGAAGCTCAAGGTCGCTCAGCGAGCTATGGAGAGGGCTATGCTCGGAGTTTCACTGCGTGATAAACTTAGGAATGAGGATATCCGCAGTAGAACCAGAGTAACCGACATAGCCCAACGGATTAGTAAGCTGAAGTGGCAGTGGGCCGGCCATATAGCTCGAAGGACCGACAACCGATGGGGAAGAAAGGTTCTCGAGTGGCAGCCTCGTACCGGTAGGCGAAGTGTAGGGCGTCCCCCCACAAGATGGAGTGACGACCTGGTAAGACATGCAGGAAGTCGATGGATGCAGGTGGCTCAGGACCGTGCTTTGTGGCATTCTTTGGGGGAGGCCTATGTTCAGCAGTGGACTTGTGAAGGGCTGTAATGATGATGATGATCACAATGTTAAAAGTAACGCAGGAGAAAAATATTTTTAATATGTATTTATGCTTATTCTACGTTAAGGGTAAACTTATTACCACATACATACATGCAAGACGATGTTGTGACTAGGATTAAGAAAGGAATGCTTCGGTGGTTTGGTCATGTAGAAAGAATGAATGAGGAAAGAGTGGCAAAGCAAATTTATGTTGCAGAGGTGAATGGCAGAGTCGGGAAGGGTCGCCCTAGGCGAAAGTTTATCGACCAAATAGGCGATATATTGAAAATGGGCCAAATTAAGAGTACCTTTAACCGACGAGCGTGTATGCGAAGGTATATGGATGTGGAGGAAGCGAGAGAGGTGTGTCAGGATCGTGCCAAATGGAATTCCATAGTCTCTGCCTACCCCTCTGGGTGACAGGCGTGAGTGTTTATGTTATGTTATTACCACCATATTTTGAACGCATCTCAACTACCCTTTTTCTAAGACGTTCCATTTCACATACTTCGCATTTCGCTACTTGACTTAATTGAACTCTGTTTCTGAGTTTTAAACATTTATTTTATTTAATCAGTAAGTATTTCTCTATATTCTTATATATATATATATATATATATATATATATATATATATATATATATATATATATATATATCCCTTTTTATATATATTTCTTTATTACTTTTTGTATAGTACAGATTACTTAAAAATAATATAATAATTAAATAAATAAATAATGCAGTTTGTCATTGAGTGCACACGAGTGAAACGGATTTTTTTGACATTTAACAGTTCTACGATTGACATCGGCGCAGTCCTTCATTGTTGCCAAAGAGAATATAATCACTTGTTGTGTTTGCGTCTCGTTGTGTATTGTCCCATTTTGTGTGTTTTTCATTGATCATATAGAATAGAAATATGTAGGGATACACAAGATTTTTCTCAGTATAATTTCAGAGGAAGTGGTGATAGCACATTAATAAGAGATAGAAAAATTAAGTATTTGGTTACGGCAAATCCTAACCTAAAGAGTAACATTAATATTTTTTTTTAAATTTTTATGTATAAATATATATATTCTATTTTTTAAATTTAATGTCAAAATAACACCTCTTTACTAAAATACATATGAAAGTATATTTGATACTTATAACAAAAACACAATTGTTAACATTTTTGTCTGTTTGTCTGTCTGTTTATTATATATAGGTAGCGGAATATTCATTCAAATATTATCATCATTATTATGGCTTTTCACAAGTCTACAAACACATTAGGCATCCCCAAAGAAATGCCAAAAAAACTCACAGATCCATGAGTATTGACACGTTAAAGCTCTGTGTTATTAAGAGTGCCAAGTTAACAAATTGAAATACATATTAAGATAATTGTGAAATATGTACGTTTGATCGTACAAGGTGTGATTGTGATTGCAGACGAGTGGCGGGAGTGGTAGCGGCGGTGGCGGTGGTGGCGAGGCGTCCCCCGCGGTGGGGGTGGGGGGCGGCGCCTTCGGCGGCGCGCTATATGACGGCTCGCCGCGACTGCCCTACCCGCCCGCCGATAAGCCCGACTACTTCCCCCAGGAACAAGGTAACGTACACGCGCTCTAACAATAGCCATTCATCTACATACATACTAGTATTAGCATATATGCATACTAGCATTAGTTTATATACCTACTAGTATTACATTATACACATATCATTATTACTAGTACCCTCTCATGTGCCCTGCCATTTTACTTTTTTACGCGTCAAGTGACAGGGTCCGTACGGTCAGGTCACCCGATACTATCAAGCCTTATATAAACAATGATATCTTTTTAATTTTGTACGCTAGCTATATATAAAATATTTACGTATCGAATCGTAATGAATCAAGCTATTTAAATGTAAGTATGCAATTCTACTTTTATAGATATTTTATAAATCTACAAATTATGAATTAAAAATTGTTTATTACTTACCGATACTAGGTTATGTTCATAAATTCTTTCACAATTTTGGTGTTGTCTAACCGCCCGCACATCGTAAACTAATTATAAAATGGCCCCACTCGACCGCTAAAAACAGGTAAAAACAAACGGAAAAGGTATGCAGTGAAGTTCGATTAATTTCAAAGATTAAAATCGGAAACAAACAGAGTTACCTTTTTAATTTAATAGCAAGTTGTGACTACTTGCCGAATGAGCACACGGATTCAACTGACACGCGGGTATGTATTGGCTGTCAACCTCATTGGGTCGTAACAACACTTTAGCGAGTATTAGATTATATACATACTACTATTAGATTATATATGTACCATGTACGGTGTTACGGGAAGGAGAAAACTGGGTTAACTTAAGTAAAAAATGTTTCTCCACAAAAAAGCCAAGCCACGCGGCAACTTTTGCTGTCGCACGGATGGGCCGGCTCGAACCGGGGTGGTACTACGCTCGTGACTAATGCTGCTCGGGGCAAGCGGAGCAATAAAACCAAGGCGACCGCTGTCACGATATCCGTGAATTTTTGCAACATCAGGGGACTTCATTCCAATCTTAACGCTGTCCATTACCATCTAGAGACGGCGAAGCCGGCCTTGTTCTTTTTAACCTAGACTCAGGTGTCCTCTCCGGCTGATACTTCATATCTCTCCTACCCGGGGTACAAATTAGCCCTGAGCTAGAATTTGCGTATACGTCAGAGAGGACATCTGTTTTCGACGCCTCGGCAGTCTTGAAGGTACGGATCTGTCCATCCTATGGCTGCGCGTAGACAGCGACGACTATCTCCGCGTCTACGAGTACTTCTATAGGTCCCATAGCGGTAATGCCGACTCAGACCGACTCATCGACCACGTCCAAGTGGCTGCAGACTCCGTGCTAAAACAGATCCCATAAGCAGAGATCGTGGTACTCGGTGATTTCAACGCCCACAACACTGAATGGCTTGGATCTCGTTTAACCGATCATGCGGATAGATCTGTCTATGACTTTGCCTTGGCATATGGTCTAACACAACTGGTTACTTAGCCTACGCGAATCCCAGATGTGGAAGACCTGTACCTTTCCTGTTGGACCTTCTGCTGACCTCTCATCCGGACGGATATCAGATCTCCGTCGATGCCCCTCTGGGCTTATCGGACCATTGTCTGATCCGGAGTACGGTGCCACTCACGCTCCAATCGCAGTTGCGATCTGCAGGTTGGCGCCGTGTTTGGCACTATAGGTCTGCCGATTGGGATGGGATGCAGTCTTTGTTTGCATCCTACCCTTGGGAGCGGGGTTGCTTCTCGCCGGAAGATCCCAGCGTTGTTGCCGATTCTGTGGCTGATGTGGCTTCAGGGTATGGAACTTTTTATTCCATCCTCTGTGGTGCCCATTGGAGGCAGATCCCAGCCATGGTTTGGCCGCTTCTGTAAAATAGCATCACGCTATAAGCAGGAGGGCTACCGGGCCTGGGCTGACGCATCATCGTCTCGGGATGTAAACACCAGCGCACTTAAAAAGAAGTATATTTCCGCCTCCAGGTCCTTCAAACGCGTCATTGCCAAGGCAAGGTTTTAGCACATCGGCAGAATTGGCGAGAAGCTAGTTCGCCTTCTTTCGGGAACCCGTGCATTCTGGTCTCTCGCCAAGGCTATCCAAGGAAACTTCTGTCAGCCATCTCTTCCATCTCTGCACAGAGAGGACGACTCACTAGCCTATGCCGCAAAGGAGAAAGCCGATCTGTTGAGCTCTCTCTTTGCGTCCAACTCGACTCTAGATGACGGGGGAACACACTGCCGACCATCCCGCGATGTGAGTTCTCCCTGGACGCCAGCAAGCCGAGTAGGCCCGATGGAGTCCCTCCCATTGTGCTGAAGACGTGTGCTCCGGAGTTGGCACCGATTTTAACGCGCCTTTTCCGTTACTCCTACTCCCAAGGCGTAGTTCCGAATTCATGGAAGACAGCTTTGGTCTCCACCCGATCCTTAAAAAAGGCGACCGCTCAGACCCGTCCAACTACAGGCCTATCGCCATCACCTCCTTGTTCTCCAAAATAATAGAATCCATTATAAACTGCCAGCTTATGAGGTACCTTGAGGACCACCAGCTGATTAGTGACCGCCAGTACGGTTTTCGTCGGGGTCGATCAGCTGGTGATCTTCTGGTCTATCTGACTCATAGATGGGCGTAGGCAGTAGAGTCCAAGGGGGAGGTATTGACCGTTAGTTTGGACATAGCGAAGGCCGTCGATCGAGTCTGGCACAAAGCGCTTCATTTGAAGCTTCCTTCCTATGGGCTTCCCGAGAAATTGTGCAAATGGATCACCAGTTTCCTTGCTGATCGGAGCATCAAGGTCGTAGTAGACGGTGCATGCTCTGATTTCAAGCCTATCAACGCTGGTGTTCCACAAGACTGCGTGCTATCACCAACGCTGTTTCTCCTGCATATCAATGATATGTTGCTAACTGGTAGCATTCATGGCTATGCAGACTACAGCACTGGTGGTGCCTTTGTGGCGGCGGTGTTGTCGCGCCACAACCGAAACATATCGAAGCTTAAATCGCGCTAATAAAGTTTCGTAGTTAAAGCAGCATATATAGAATAGCTCCGAACTACCACTCGGAGCGTTGGCCGCTCCCCCGGCAGAACACCTTGCCCGGCGGGAGATCTCCCCTTTTCCTTTCACCCGCCACAGTGGTGACCCCGACGTGATCTGAACACGCAACCAACAACCTTCAAAAACTACTATTTGAAACCTTCATATACCGGCCGTGCCAATATTTCTCGGGAAGACGTCGCCGAGTACCGGGACAAACTTGTGTCTGAAGTCGAGTCTGTGCTTAACAAAGTCTTGGATTGGAGGCGACTAAATCTAGTCCAGTTCAATCCCTAGAAGATATAAGTTTGCGCGTTTACCGCTAAAAAGAACCCCTTTGTCGTATCTCCTCAGTTTCAAGGCACACCCCTTGCTGCCTCAGCTAGTATCGGAATCCTTGGCGTCGACATATCGAATAGTGTGCAGTTTCATGGTCTCTTGGAGGGGAAGGCCAAATTGGCCTCTAAAAAGCTTGGCGTGCTCAGTTGAGCGAGACAGTATTTCATGCCGGCACATCGCTTGCAACTTTACAAAGCGCAAGTTCTGCCTCAAATGGAATACTGTTCTCATCTCTGGGCCGGGGCACCCCAGTGCCAGCTCCTTCCACTTGGCCGCATCCAGCGCAGAGCGGTCCGAATCGTCGACGACCGAGTTCTTTCTGATTGGCTCGATACACTGACACTGCGTAGAGATGTTGCATCTCTTTGCGTATTTTGTCGCATCTATCACGGGGAGTGCTCTGAGGAATTGTTCGGATTAATTCCAGCCGCTCAATTTCACCATCGCACATCGCGACAAAACTCGCGTTACCATCCATACCATCTGGATGATTGGCGGTCCACCACTGTTTGATTTGGAGTGTTTTCTCCCTCGCAAATCTTCCTTGTGGATTCGATTACCACCAGCGATTTTACCGGACCGATACGACTTAGGGACCTTCAAGAAAAGACCTTACACCTTTCTAAAAGGCTGGCAACGCATCTGCAATTTCCCTGGTGTTGCGGTTGTTCATGGGCGCCGGTAGTCACTTACCATCAGGTGAACCGCATGCTCGTTTGCCTCCTATTCTATAAAAAAATATTTTAATTCATATACAGAGTTATTTTGCAATAATCAGCCAAATTTGCAGAGAAGGTTCATAAGAAGTAATAGAGGCAAATGGTGACAATAATTATTAAAAAAAAATATCTCAAACTGTCGGTCATTTCTATATTTTAAATTCAAAATGTGTGGTAATGCATTATTTTGACTGATTTTACCTCGCACGCACACATTCTTAAGGGTCGCTCGGTAAAGTACTTACCTTGTTTTCCCGCGCTCTTTTACCGGTTAAATACCTATGTCCGCTCGCCCGGCCGACAGCTGACAGTTTTGACCCTTACCTTTGAAATGGTGCGATATTACATTTTAAGCAATGAAAGTATTCGTGGTACATACTATATACATTAATACTGGTAAGAAATTAACGTAGTGTCGTAATTAACCTACCAGTCGAATAAAAATGTACAGATAAACTATTCAAGTGCAGTGAGCGATAACTTAAATAGTGAATTTGTAAACTCGATGAAACCTTCACCGTTAGTCTTTTATCTGTGTATAAAAAGTTGTGTTAGCGTCAAAGAGGTTCAAAGTTATTAAGACCGCCACAGTAAAAATTACTGCTGCGTTCACGGAAGTTAAAAGTGCTCAAGAACTGGTAATAAGTGTAAAAAATATTTTTACAAAACGTTCTCGTCTATGCATAAAGAATGTGGCCCGTTGACCCGTGACCGTTCGGCAATCGCGATTTTCGCAATGCGCGAGAATGATATAGAATATCATATTAAAGTAGTCATGTTAAGGCTGCCTGGCGTTTATTTTACATACCACCTCGAGAGTCAATTTGTGTTCGATAAATGACTTTACCTATAAAATTAAGTAGATGGTGCTATTGCAAAGCAATATCTTTTTACTTATTACACTAAATTTAGGCTCTTTTTAGGCTTCAGATTTTATACTTATAACTATATCGTTTGAAATAATTGTTTCAGGCAACAGTATGTCAGAAAGTCCTCGGTTAGACCAACTACATCAGCATCCCTCCATGTTTCCAAGCAATTTCAACAGGTCAGTAGTAATTCATTTTCTATTTTCAGATTGTAGATTTTTTGTGTTAAATATTTAATGTCATTTTTTATCACTTATCTTCAATAAATAATTTTATTTAGTATCACCGTCTGGAGATGGTGCTAGAAATCCAAAACCTGATCTCGTTTTGTGCATGTCGTAAAAGGACAAAAAGAAGTGAACACATAGGTATCGATAACTTATATTTAATTTATCCACGATATAGAATGACTTTAAAATAAGAATCAACATCATTTTATATGTGATAGAGCACGCGGTGTACCCGTTAAAAAATTTGGCGCGTAGGTGTCTGCTCGATCGAGTAGGGACCGCGTTCTCATAGAGTATCTGCGTGAAATAGTTGCTTAATGCTGTTGTGTTTCATGTGGTGAGTGTAGAGAACCGAAGACTCTTTTATTGGAACCGAGGCATTCCGTTGTAGTCTTCAGGGATGACAACGCATTCGGTGTTTTGATTTTTAGACAAGGACTAACAGGGTTCTCCAAAATTATTATACAAAACCAGAAGGATTATGCCACTATGCTCTTGATTTATAGGTGATTGTACGCATTCCAAAAGGCGAAGCAAACCGTTTGGTTCTAATGCGTGGAATATCGACAACAAAGGGACCCATCGACCGTCTTGTGGTCCGATGGTGGAAAGGAGAAGGAGGAATTAAGGCGTGTAATTCCTGCGCACACTCACCGAAATGCATCCTATAGAATATCGAGAGACTGGCTACTCTGCGCCTGTGCTCAAGGCTGACAAGATTGGTTTTAACCAAATCAAGGTCACCAATGAGCCTCTTAGCACGTCTCTCCACTGAGTCCAATGCTGCCAGGTGGCATTTTGCAGCACCAGCCCATATGTGACAGCAGTACTCCATGCACGACCGGACTTGCGCTTTATATAAGGTAAGAAGCTGCCCCGGCGTGAAGTACCGCCGCACCCTTGCAAAGACACCAAGTTTTCTTGCGGCTGCTTTGGCTCTGAACTCAATGAACCGCCCATAGTTTTGGTTCGGAGAAAATTCAATCCCTAACAACTGAAGGCGGTCAGTGTACTCCAAGGATACATTCCGGAAAGTAGGAGCCAAGGTGAGCGGGCTCCTTTTAGCGGTAAAAAGACACCCTTGTGTTTTGGAGGCGTTAAATCTCACGAGATTGGCGTCGCTCAATTCGGAGACTGCCTGTAGTGTGAGACTCACACGCTCAACCATAGCCTTTCTTTCTGACTGGATTTGATCCCTACTGGCCGGGCGCTTGGTTGGTATCTCTCCACAACTGTGCTGTCGTCTGCATACCCATAGACACTGGGAATAAGCAGATCATTTATATGCAGCAGAAAGAGAGTTGCGGAGAGAACGGACCCCTGAGGAACACCGGTGTTAATCGCCACAGTATCGGATGAGCAGCCATCAACGACGACCCGGAGAGACCGTTCACTCAGAAAGTCCTTCACCCAGACAATTAGGCCAGGGGATAAGCCGTATGCTGAAAGCTTGCCCAGTAGACTAGCGTGCCAAACCCTGTCAAAAGCCTTCTAAACATCGAGGGAAACAGTAAGTGCTTCGCCACTGTTCTCGTGGGCTTTGCCCCATATGTGAGTGGCATACGCTAAAAGGTCCCCAGTTGATCGATTTCGGCGAAACCCGTACTGGCGATCACTGAGGAGATCATTTTGCTCTAAGTATGCCATGAGGTGGGCGTTCAATATACGCTCCATAATCTTGCAGAGTATGGAGGTAATTGAAATTGGCCGATAGTTGGCAGGGTCGGTACGGCTACCTTTTTAGGCACAGGCTGCACATTGGCCAGCTTCTAAGATTTAGGCATTATTCCAGTCCTGAATGAGAGGCGGAACAAGCGTGTCAATACAGGAGACAACTCAGGTGCACAGACCTTTAGAACTATAGCTGGTATACCATCAGGTCCACTAGCTTTGTTCACGTCTAGACTTCGCAATGTTTTAAGAACCTCTTTGTTTGTGATACGGACCTCAGACATAGAGGTACCGCAGTGAGGTAATTGAGATGGTATGCTGTTGCTACTGTCCAGACGCGAATTGCAAGCACAAAGAGAAGCAAATAAGTCCGCTTTCTCCATAGGTGCATGCGCCAGTGAGCCATCTGGTTTTACCAGCGGAGGCAGTGTAGATCGACAGAAGTTTATCTCGACCGCTTTGGCGAGAGACCAAAGAGCTCTACTGCCAGATGGTTTGACATAGAGCTTTGTGCCGATGCGTTTAATGCGGTCGTAACTGGCTTGTCGGAATGCCTTTTTGCACGACTTGGCGGCTTGGTTAAAGGCTCTCTTCTTAAGGCTAACATCCGGAGCTTTACGGTCTCGAGCATCGACCCAGGATAAGTACGCAATATGCTTGTGCTTTTCAGCACGAGCGCACTCGGCGTTAAACCAAGGTCGAGCTTTACCACCAATGGGCACGTCAGCAAAGGGGATGTAATACTCCATCGCTTGACGTATCACATTAGTTATGGCTTCCGCGCAGCTCGATGGGTCTTCAGAGGAGAAGCAGAACTGCCGCCAAGGATAAGATGCAAAGAAATGCCGCATCTCATCCCAATCTGCTGACTTGTATCGCCATATTCGCCACACTCCGTGAAAATCGTAGTTAGGTGCGGAATATAACGACACAGATTTCACCAGACAGTGGTCAGAAGTTCCCAAGGGTGAGTGGGTGAGGTGGGTAACCTGAACATCGTACCTGTCTGGATCGGTCGTCAGCAGAAGGTCGAGGCAGTTGGCTGTGTGCCCATCCACATCAGGTAACCTAGTCGCTTGTTGTACCAGTTGGGAGAGCCCCAGCGACAAGGCAAAATTCCACGCCTCTCTCCCAGCGTAGTTGGTCTTATGGTATGGGACCAGCCAGTCCTGATGACAGGCATTAAAGTCCCCCAGAAAAACCAACTGTGCATTAGGGTACCGATTTAGAGCCACATCAGAGGCTTCACTGAGGTGTTCAAACAGCCTAGTTGTCTCCTGGTCGCCGCTGTGCGATCTGTAGACACAAGAATAAATAATTTTATCCATTCCTGTGTCTGTCAATACCCAGATCGTAGAGAAAGTGGGGTCTTCAAGGTGACGGAGACACATAATATGTCAGATGTGAAATACCTTGATCGGTGACAGAAAACAAAGAAAATGGTGCGAGACTATTGCATCAGGCGAATTGCTATCCTAGTACTAATTTACGATTTCAGAAAACAGGAATCTTACCTATTTATGGGATAGTTTACTATAAACTACAGACCAGCTCTTATACTACGAAGAAAATTTTATTTCAGTTGATGGAACTTGATATGGAATGTTTGCCGTGTAGTGGCGATTAAGAATATCCTCTACCACATATTTTCCCGTGGGTGTCGTAATCGTAAGAGGCGACAGTGGGAAACAGGCAGGAGATGGACAGCAGCATCTTCTCCTCTCTCCTCATAACAGAAATATTACAACAAAAAACCGCGGTTGCCAACCTGCTCGTCAATCGTGGCAACTATGGCAAATATCCCCCCCAAGATGAATATGACGAGGCGGCCCCCAGTCCTCAGTGGCCCCGCTATTCCTGGTTACGGTGGCGACCGTGGTAACGACGAGGCAGAGGGTGCTAAGAATCTCCGGTGGAGGTTCGGTTGCCACCTAAGACTACTCGACCTGGCAACATACAACGCACGCACCCTGAGGACTGCCGAGAAGATCCTGGTGCTGGAACATGAGATAGGCAAGTTACGCTGGCATATTGTAGGATTATCCGAGTTTTGAAGAGAAGGGGAGGGCACGGTAATCCGCGAATCCGGCAACTTGTTCTATCACCGGGATGGCGACCATTTGTCCCAAGGAGGTGTCGGATTTATCGTCCATAAGTCTCTTATTAACAACGTTGTAAAGATAGTGAGTGTATCGACGAGGGTTGTGTACCTTATACCCAGAATCATCAAACGCTATTCGTTGAAGTTTATACAGGTTTACGCAATAACCTCGGCACATTCCGATGCGCAGGTGGAGGAAATGTATGAGAATATCTCTAAAGCCATGCATTCCTCCAAAACCCACTATACGGTGCTTATGGGAGACTTCAATGCAAATGCACGTGAGAGAACGGTGAGCTGAAGGTAGGGAAATTTTGAATCGGGCAACGGAACTCAAGGGGCCAGCAACTGGCCGACTTTATGGAGTAAGAGGGACTGTTTATGATGAACTCTTTCTTCCAAAAGCGGCCCCACAGGAAGTGAACCTAGTCGAGCCCGGACGGTTCGACAAAAAATGAGATTGACTTCATTATGACGACCAGACGACAACTGTTCAGTGATGTCTCAGTGATCGCGAGGGTAAAAACTAAGATACTATTCCGATGATATCCCGGACGTCAGTCTGAACGAGATTAGAATGGTTCTCCAGCACCTTAAAAACGGCAAGGCCCCAGGTGAGGATCGGATTACAGCGGAGCTTCTGAAAGTGCATGGAAAACCGGTACTTGAACAGTGGTAGAGCCACGCGGCAGCTTTTGCTGTCGCACGGATGGGCCGGCTCGAACCGGGGTGGTACCACGACCTCACAGAATACCAGCGTGAAGTAGAGGTTTACCTCTGCGTTTCGCTTGGTGAGTGCAGGTGGCCGGAGGCCCTTTTTACTGGAAATGAGGCATTCCATCTTAGTCCTCACGGGTGACAACGCATCTGCATTTTGATTCGCAAACGAGGATAGATGTAGATGTCTATGGGCCGCAGCAACCACTTACCATCAGGTAGACTGTGTGCTCGTTTGTCACCGTTATCCTATAAAAAAAAAAAAAAAAAAAAAACTTGAAGTCCTTCAGAAGCTCTTTAATTCCGTCCTCCATGGTGGGACTATTCCGGAGGCGTGGAGCAGAAGTGCGGTGGGTGGTCTTGTTGTTCAAGAAAGACGACAACACCCTCTTGAAGAACTACAGACGGATTTCCCTTCTGAGCCGCGTCTACCTGCTGTTTTCGAGAGTCATTAGAATGGTCTCGCACGCAGACTCGACGATTTGCAGCCTTTAAGAGCTTAGCCTCTTTAAGCCGGTTCCTTAAGAGGCTTTAGTACCATAGACCCATACATGCCCTTCGACAAATTGTGCAGAAGACAGAAGAGTACAATCTGCCACTTTGCCTTGCGTATGTGGACTATGGGAAAGCCTTTGATTCCGTCGAAATTTGGCCGGTGCTACAGTCCCTTAAGCGGTGCCAATTTGACTGTCGGTATATCGAAGTGCTGAAGTGTTTGTACAGTAGGACTACGATGGCTATCCGAGTACAGAATCAGAGTAAGAAACTTATCCAACTGCAGGGAGGTGTAAGACAGGGTGACGTTATATCCCCGAAACTTTTCACCGCTGCATTGGAAGAAGTTTTCTAGCTACTGAACTGGAAAGGATACGGTATTAACATCAACGGCGAGTACATCACTCACCTTCGATTTGCCGACGATATAGTCCTTATGGCAGAAGTAGGTCTTAAGATGAACATGGATAAAACAAAGATCATGTATAACGACCATGTACCTATGCCGGTAGATGTTGGGAGCACTAAGCTCGAAGTTATTTACGAGTATGTTTACCTGGGATAAATAGTCCGACTAGGTAAGTCCAACTTCGACCGAGAGGTCAATCGACGGATTCAACTCAGCTGAGCAGTGTTCGGGAGGTTACGGCACATCTTCTCGTCAGGTATACCACAAAAATTGAAAACGAGACTGTATAACCAGTGCGTGTTGTCAGTGATGAGTTATGGAACTGAGACGTGGTCCTTCACTGCTGACTGTCACCTTTCTTCTATATAAAAAAAAATTGAATATTTGTGTTGTTTCAGATCGCCTTCAGGTGGCGTCGGGAGCGTGGGTGGGGGAGGCGAAGCTGCCTTCTCCCCATTCCGCGCCGCGGACTCCCACCATGACCACCACGAACACCACGAACACCATGACCACCATGACCATCACGATCACCATCAACCGCCCGGTAACCAACACATTTTAACCCTCACATGTTGCTTTTACTTCAGTACTGATTTTTTATCTAATGACTATAATCCTATTACAAACAAGACTTTATATTATGTACGGGATGGTCTCGCCAGATGTCACTAGTTGGAAGTGAGGTGAACTTATTTGTAACACAATGTAAATTGTAATTGAAAAACTGCATTTTAAATAAAAGTTTGTCTATTTGTAAAATGTATACATACACAAAATAATGCGTTTTTTATTTATTTTTAATTTTTTTACTTTAAGGAATATTCGTAGTTTAGTTTATCCATTCTTAACAAAATTAACTTCACCCGCTATGAGATCTGTCAAATATTTCACCTTATTCCTAAGTGGCTATGCCCTGCTGATAGAAAAAGTCGTAGATTGAATTTTGAAACTTTATGGGAATACCAGAAAATAACAAATATACAAACGAACTAACAGACAAACAAAGAAATCAAAAAGTCATGAACTTGGAAGTGGTCATTCCGATTTCAAAAGGATTATAACTTATGTGTGAGTTAGCAAATGACGTAAAACAATGAATAAACGAGATAATTGATTTTACATCACATTTGATTGGTTTGAAAGGGATAAGGAATAGAAGATGCCGGGAGACTGGTTGGTGGAACGCTAAGACGTGTAAAATTATTTTGGAAGTTAAATGTAGGAATTAATAATTAGAATGTAGCTATAGTAGTTTTTCAGTAGTAATCGTTTTTGTTAAGACTGTCTCGCGCGGTTCGAAAAAAATAGTGACATTTAATTCGCGGATAGGTCAGGTGAGAATTAGTCGCGCGGGGCGGACGGTTGAGTGGCTGAACTTTCAACTAAAGACTTTTTTCCTCAACCCATTAAAGATCTTTTCTGTGCTTATGTGTGTAGTATCCTTGAGTAAGCCTCTGTGGTTTGGAATCCTTTTTAAAAGCTTTTATTTAACTTGCAATGTATGTTTGTTAGGGTCAAATCTTGCAACTGAATTTTAAAGCAGTTATCCTCAACCGACTGAGCTGAAATTTTGCATACATATTTCATTTGGATGATTAACTAAGTGACGTCATACTAAATCCAATATGGCGGACGGCTCAATAGGACGGTCTAGTTATTTTCTATGTATTTCCATGATGTGGGTATCAAATGAAAGGGTTTTCTGAGAAAAATACGAAAATAAAATGACGTCACTCTAAATCCAATATGGTGGACACCCAAAGATAGTAGACTGTTTTTTTATACATCCCCATGATATGAATATAAAATGAAAGGGTTCGCTGAGAAGAATACAAGAATAAAAAGTCTTCACTCTAAATCCAATATGGTGGACTCCCAAAGATGGCAGACCATGTTTTTTTATTCACCCCCATGGTATGGATATCAAAGGAAAGGGTTCGCTGAGAAGAAGACGAATAAAATGACTTCCGCGCTTAGCTCTTCGAGGAGATGGTGTATTACTCGACTAAACGGTAAGACTTAGCGGGGCCACGTCTTAACTAATATCGCCCTACATCCTGGACAAATACTAGTAGTGGTGAAAAAAATAAAAAATGGCGGAAAACAAGATGACCGAAATACCAATTTTAAAGAATTATAACTCGGTAAAGGTTAGGGATAGTTTGGTGGTGCTCGAACAAATGTTGTAGGGACCGACAAGGGTCAACTGCTGGCGATAAAAAATCAAGATAATGGATCTAAGAAGTCGATCAGCAACTAACAATGACGCATTAGATTAAATTTGTAGTAAACAAACCCATCTCTTTAATTATACATATTACACAATTTATATGAAATAAAAGCTTGTTGCGAGATTTACTAGTGTAAATAAACAAGAATACGATATGTAACTTGATGATGACGTAAGTAATTCTAATTAAAGATAATGCTTTTATAAAGCAGATTAATCTTGCGACAAGCTTTTATATCATATAAATGTATATTGTAGTAAGTTGATGTATTTTTTTAATTTAAAGTTTATTTTCCCTTTTTAAAGCATTTTAATGAAAGATTGTTTTAAAAAATGTTTTTTTTACTACTAATTTTATGATTACATCTTATTATAAATGGACTTAGGAACACAAGTTTGTACTATATTTACTTAATTGACTTCAGTAAAGCTTTTGATTGTTTAGACATCTGCTGCTCCTCGAGAAGCTTTACGAAGCTGGTATACACTATAACTTATATAGATAGTTTTCGTCTTATATCAGTAATAGATCTTAAGCGGTTAAGATAAATGGGTTTACGTCTGCGTGGGTTTTCACCTCCGTTTGGTGTGCCTCAAAGGTTCTTTGTTAGGGCCTTGCTATTTGTAATTTTTATTAATGTCATTGCTTTGTATTATGAACATGCCAGTTTTATGGTTTTCACAAGTTAATGTCGTTCGTATGGTCGTGTGCAATCGAATGTGGTCCGTGTGCAGGGTCCCCTGGGGAGTTCCCCACGGGCAAGCCGCAGGACGTGGCGTCGAAGTCGCTGTCGGGGTTGGAGTCGCTGGTGGACCAGATCCCGTCGATCGCGGAGGGAGGCGCGGGGGCGGGCGCGGGCGCGGCGGCGGGCGCGGGCGCGGGGGCGGGCGGCGACGCGGCGGCGCCCGCGCTGCCGGACTACGCGCCGCCGCTCTACCCGCCCTACGGGGCCTACGGCACCCCCGCCTACCCCAACAATGGGTCAGTACCCTCCACCACTACTTCAACCTCTTTTTCTTTTGTTAAATGTTGTTATTGTAATGTTAGGTGTTAATATGTGAATGCATTTATTTATATTTATAGTCTAAGTTTTAAACCAGCTGGATTTTTTTATACGTGGTAGAGCATGCTGCAGCTATATTAATAGTATAATTGCAGCACGAATGGGTCGGCTCGACCGGGGAAGGACCACGCTCTCACAGAATACCAGCGTAAAATAGCAGCTTAACATTGCTGTGTTTCGTATGGTGAGTGTAGAGAACCGGAAACCCTTTTTACTAAAAAAGAGGCATTCCATCTTAGTCCTCACGGGTGACAACGCATTTGCATTGTGATTCGCAAACGAGGATAAATGTAGATGTCTATGGGCCACAGCAACCATTTACCATCAGGTGGACTGTGTGCTCGTTTGTCATCCTATCCTAAAAAAAAGCTGTAACGAAAAATTTAATGTTATATTTGAATGAAGTACTATCGCTAAGAGTGAGTACCAATTACCACCAAGCATCGATGCATGTACTATTGTGTTCCGGTTTGTAAGACCATAGTATCATAATTACAGGTTCGGTAATGTAACGGTGCGTAAATTAAGTAAAATGCAGAACTCTACGTTCTGTAATAGTGTAGTGTATGCTGTGTATAGTTAAATTAGTTTCTAATTTAGATAAAAAATCCTTTTTATAATAGACTAGCTGACCAGGCAGACGTTGTTCTGCCCTTTCCAAACGACTATTTGCTTTCCCAAAAGAACTCCTGAAATTAGCAATAAAAAAATTGACGGTCAATTATCGGGATAAAAACTATCCTATCACTCAAGTTGGACCAAACTGCACACAGTCTGCAAATTTTTTTTGAAATCGGTTCTATCTGTTGAATACTTACAGCAACACGTTTGTATTTTTAACATAGTGCCATCTATTGAATATTTACTCAATCCAGTCAACAGATATCGTCATTTGACAGAATCGTTTGGAGCTAACAGATTTGTGACTGTCAAAATTTGACAATAGAATAAAATTTAATAATAGACAAATAATTTTCAATAAAATAATATTGTATTGCGACTATAAATTGAGATGTAAGCTATCCTATCTTTTAAGTTGGACCAAACTGCACATTGACCAAAAATTTTATTGAAATCAGTTCAGTAGTTTAGGAGTCCATCGCGGACAAACAACGTGACACGTACTTTTTATATATAAAGATTGTAATAAAAATATCTGGCTCGAAGGACCTTTGAATGTATTTCATTGTTACATACATTTAAATATTTATTTATACATGTGTTTAAAACATGAATGATCAAACGCGAACTAAATAAAAAAATAATTATAATAATGCTGAATATGAATTATACATACTATGTACTTTGTATTCTTGTACTCATCTTACTTCATAGGTGCGTTACAGAGTACCAACCAGAAATTCACGCACTGTTTCTTTGAAAAATTGGTGTATAAATACATAATACATAAACATTTACCCCTATCACCTAGAGGGGTAGGCAGAGACTATATACTTTCATTTGGTAAGATCCTGGCAAACCTCTTGCTTCTTTATGACTCTTACATGCTTTACTGTTAAGGGTACTTTTAATTTGGTCCACCTTTAATATATCACCGATTTGGACGATAAACTTTTGTCTAGAGCTGTTTCGTTTTTTTGAATCGGTGTTTTGATCCTAATACTACTAATAGCGCCATTGTTGGCGGTAAAATTAAGGTGATTAAAATAAAAATATTTCACGGTAAATGATAATTTTAAACCATAAGTGTATCATAAAATTTAAGATAAAAGTTTAATTTATAGCAAATAAATGTTACAATCCTTATTTTATAGAGTCTAAATTTTAGTGTAATAAATCAAAAGAATATTTACTTTCGAGTAAAAATACTTTTTCATAGCGCCATCTACTTTATTCTATAGGTAAAATCATTTTATCGAACAAAAATTGATTGACTCTCAAGTTGGTACGTAAAATAGACGTTAGACGGCAAAACACGACTAATTTAATATCTATTTCATTGTATTCCATTTTTGGTGTCGTTTTTTGGTTTGATCGAGTTTCAAATGACAACGATTGTAAATAAGTTTTGAGTAGCATAAAGCAGCATTATTGTGAGACGTGCGGTGGTGTGGCGCAGGTACGGCGGGCCGTTCGTGGGCTACGGCGGCGGCTGGGGCGGGCAGCTGGTGCGCGGCTACCTGCCCGACTGGCAGTACGGCTACGCGCCCGCCGTGCCGCCCGCCTACCCGCCCTACAACGCGCCCTACTACAACGGCTACCCCGCGCCGCCGCCCGCCCACCACCAGCAGGTGCCTACACTCGCACACACGCACACACGCACCCGCGCTGTCGACAGATGGACAGCAGCATCACTACAACTCAAAACAATAAAAAACTGCTTTTACGAACTCGCCTGCCTAGCGTGCCAACTATGACAAACATTTCCGTATATATTTATATATCTCTATGTGACACATGGGACAATCTATGGAACCGTTTATTTTCAACAGTGGACTTTTGATAATAATGATTTTTTTAACTATATTTAATGTATATTTCATCATCCCAACCAGATGATAATAAATACCCAATAATATCAATAATAAAAACAATCTTATTTGTAAGAATATGGTTTTACCGTGTTACCGTTTAACTAAGTAGTAGCGGTCTAAAAATATCTGCTACCTATGTCGTCCCGTTGGTGTCATAAAAGGCGACAGAGGAAAACTAAAACAGAAGATAGGCAGCAGAATCTCCCTAACAACAACTCAAAGTATAAAAAAATTGGGGTTGCCAACCTGCCTGCAATGCGTGACCACTATAGGGTAGACTTATTTGCAGTAGGTGACTTTTTTAGACTGTACTAGATATAAAATAATGGATGATCAAATGGCGATCGCAGTTCCAAACCTGAGCATATTTGGCTGCTATCCGGTGTTTATTCCGGTAAACGAGATTGTTACCATCATTTGTCTGAAGTCATGAGATTTTTCTGGCTTTATCCCATAATCAACTATTATAATACCGACGGAACAACAATGTGATGATACTGTCCAATATTGAAAACTGGAGGGAGGAATTAACGCATTTAATTCCTGCGTACACTTTGAAATTCATCCCAAAAAACATTTAGAGGCTAGCTACTCTTTTTTTAAATTATTCTAAGGCAGCGCTTTTCTACTGTCCCACCGGATGTTAAGTGGTGATGTAGCCAACAATGATAAAGCTGCTTGATTTAACTTCACATTAGATTTACATTGTGATGTGATGAAAAGACAGATGCTGGCAACTACTTTGCTGTTCGTATGACGAACGATGTAGCAAACCGTTTGGTTCGAAAGAGTGGTAAGTCTACAACGTAAGGATAGACTAGCCGAGCGTCTAGATATCCGATGGAGGAAGGGAGAGGGAGGAAAACAGTTATGCAATTCCTGCGCACACTCCGAAATGTATCCTGTAAGAAACTAAAAGGCTGGCTGCTTTGTGTCTGTGTTCGTGGCTGCCAACATAAGTTTGAACC
Organism: Parnassius glacialis; assembly: GCA_033319125.1. Taxonomy (NCBI): domain Eukaryota; kingdom Metazoa; phylum Arthropoda; class Insecta; order Lepidoptera; family Papilionidae; genus Parnassius; species Parnassius glacialis. The sequence continues at coordinate 1,350,371 of JAVANC010000007.1, read as the reverse complement.
GAATAGTGTTAATTATTTTGAATTTATCTTCGCAGACGCACTATTTGTCGGCGCCTCCGCTGATTGACCTGCACAAGAACGGCGAGCACGCGTCCTCCGTGCCCTCAGTGCCCTCCGTCGGCTTCGGAGGCTTCTGCTAGACCTCGCCGCGACACCGTACCACATTTCCGCCGGACGTCAACTTCACACAGATTCCTGCTCGACACATTTGGACGTCTATTTCACAGCTGCCAGGCGCATACGTGAATTTATGTTAATTTTTATCCATACATCGTTCAGCATTCAACACTGCAACCCTTCAGATATGAAACGTTTAAAATAAATATTGCCTATTTTTTATTTTGCCTGAATAACTTAAGCCGTTAGGTGTAAGATTTGAATTACGTAATGTTACTGAATCTTTTCTGTCATTTTTGTAGCTCTTTATACATATGCAGTTTTGAATGCAGAGCGACGAAATGTCAAATTAACAGCTGGCGGATGTCAAGTTGACATCTGTCAGACGTCAAAGTGGCGAGAGGCGGATGAGTGTGTAGACGAGGCGAGCCGAGTGTCAGAATCTCTGCGTGTTCCCGCTCGCGCTGAACGACTCGATAGCTCTAGTAGTAAGTAGCAAAATTGGACCGCGGTCTTGACTCGAATCACGGTGAAGGAGATGACCGTCGCGACATTTTGTAAAGCAATCGTTAGTGATGTAATTTTAAAACTCTTTTTCGAACCGATGAGCTTAATTTGTAGGGTTTTTATTTGTAAATATTGTATGTATTTATTTCGGTCCATCACATCTGTTTTCTCTATTAATTTAACTAAATCGCTAGAGACATCACAGGTTTTTTTTTTTGTTTTAACGATAACTACTCTCGCATTAAATGTTTTCCTAGTTTCGGGTGATCGTATTTGTTTACTTAAAAGTAAGAGAGCGTGCCCGTTGCGAGTGTGCGGCGGCGAGGCGCGGCCTCGTACTTAATTTATTCGGATTGTCTGTGATCTTGGGGGAGTTGCGTTCGAAAATGTAATTTAGTGTTGGGCAAATCCTTCCCCGGCCGAACGACCTTTTGGGGAGCAGTTTGGGGGGGATTGTGCCGCGAATAAAGTCTTGCCAATGAAACGTTTCGCGTTCTAGTCAGTTGCTAATTCGTGTCGGCTAGTCAAATTTTAAAAATGAAGTCGCATCGCCCCCCGCGGCCGCCAATCGCAACGTCGCGCATAATATATTTTATCTAAGTCACAAAAACGGCCTATGAGATGTATAATGTATACTTTTTTATTTAGATTTTAGTTTTACATGGGTCGGTCGAGCTGTTTACAATTCGATTTTAAGCATTTTATACATACGTACACTGTGTACTTATTTTTATCGTCGCAACGGGCGGCCATTTTGTGGTGCGGTCGCCGAGCCCGACCGCGCTGTATTGCCATGCCATGGACATCCTGCATTTTACTAAATGTTACCGAAACAGTTACATAGCTTCGGATCGCTAGTGACGTAGCATAATTTTACATAATAACATACTTATTTTTTATTGTATATGCGCCATCTTACTGTAAGGCTACTTGTTGTACGTCTCTCCTAGTTTTAGTTGACTGGACGCGTCAAGTTGAGCCGGGGTGCTGGAGGGTTGCGTTGTTTTGTTGTTCGATCGTTTGCCATGTCCTAACTTTTAAGGTCTTTTAGTATGTTGTTGATGTTTTTTATTTCCACGTGGTGTTTTGGTAGGTGTTTTTGCGTTAATGGGTCCTATTATAAAACGGCGTATGGGTTCTTCGACGTATTTTTTTTTTAAATTTAATTGGTTCGTACTTAGTGTTGTACAAAAAATCTTCTTATTGGAAACTATTAATTTGCACAAACGGCGGGGAGATAATTAATTGTAAGTTGAAAACGAAATAACATACGTAAGAAAGACATATACGTTAATGGTAGGTTTACTGCAAAGAATTTATATGTAGTTGTAACAGTCGCCGCGGCCCTGCTCGGGCTCTACCGCTTCTCGTATGGCGTAGGGGTCGGTGCAGATCTCTGCGCTGTTTTATTTGCATCAAACAAAATCCTTTTTCACCATTTTGTATCTTTGTCTTAGCTATTTTTTTTAATTATTTAACAAATTTGAGAGTACAGTAAATACACACACACCTGTATTTCCAATAAGATATTTAAACGTGCCGTTACTAATTCACTAGGGATAAATATGGCTCTATAGAGTAGTGTAGTGTTACCACAGTTTAATTTTATATTTTTGTCATACACAATTATCATTACGAAAGTAATTATTTATATATAATATTTTAGTGTTCTTTTATGAAAGATTTATAGTTTCTAAGCTCCTCCACAGACAATTTTATGTATGTACGTTTCGATATGTTGTATGAATATCTAAGTGTACGGTAAACAAATAACAAACCTTTTGATACAGTTTTTACTACATTAATCATTTTATTTGTTATTTATTAAGTTTAAATCAATTTACTCTTTTATATAAAATATTGCATTATCGTTTGAGTTTTTTAATTAAAAAAAAATAGCTAAAGATGCAAAGAAATTCATTAAGCAAACAGTGATCTTGATAGAGTTCAGATACAAAATTTGATTGTAAGTGGTTCGACACGAAGAATAAAACATGTAACGTGTAATACTGTATTGCAAAAGATCTTAAGTACACTAGAGAACATGTGTGTGAACGCATCGCTGCACGATCCCTGCGCGTTTTAATTTATTTTACTTCATTCAGAAAGGGAAAATTATAACTTTAAAGAAAATGAAATCAACAGGGTATTTAAGATTGCTTAAGATTATTATTTTATATTTATATTTATTATTTTACAAGTGCGCGGTAGTGCCGCGTCGTTGTGTTTAAAGTTATTGTACTGATATATTCTTTTTATTAAGGTAACACTAACGCGACGGGTTGCCACTCTAGAGAAATTAGTAAGAAATGGTAACTTACAACGTATTTGGTAATTTTTGTTACCTTTTCGTATGAATTTATTTAGATAGAAATAAATTATTGTTTTTATCTTTATGTTTTCCTAGTGCTGAGCGCTAGTTTTGTATCAAATTATTTTAGTCGGTAGAGTGGCGACCCGACTAGCGGGCTGAGCGTTCCCAATCACTTTGCCTTTGTATATAACGAGTGCTTTATTACGCTTTTTTGATATTATATTTTATTTAAATCTACAATTATATTTACTGTATTTTCGCTTTTGTATTGAAGCACGTTGCTCGTGTATTGCGCGCATAGTGAGTGACCCGTAGTACGGGTCGCGTCGCTCTGCTCTCTGACATTATATATTAATGTATTCAATCAACTTACATAAGCAAAATGGGGGAATACGGTCAAGTTCCAATGATCTATGAAGTTTATTAATCACTCCAATAGTTTATTTAAATTGAATTAAAAAAATTGTTACTTTTCATTCTTAAGTGTTCATTTTAGATTATACAACCTTGTATTGTAATTTATTTATGTTACTAAACAAAAAGAAAGTAGAAAGAGGCACATATCTTTGGAGAAAAGACATTTTTCCCTCAACATTTTGTATTGGAAGTATATTTATTAGATACCCATGTGAAATATAATATAATCTGCAATAATTGTTAGCATGCAGTTTTTTTTTTGCAAACTGCGTTCTAATGACTTCATAATAGAAGTTGATATGGCTGGATTTTGTGGTTCAGAGAGTAATGCGACACGACCAGCTCGGAGTTGGTATCTCGCTTCCTCTCGAATGATTCCTTCAGCAATGGAGTATAATGTTGGGATATTAGCCTTTTGTTGTCCTAGTTCTGTTGTTATGTCGTCGTATTGTTTAGTCGTAGTTGGTAGCGCCGCGCGGGTTCGACTACCGTATCGGGTGCGTTTTGTACGACGGACGTACGAACGGACGGATGTTTGGGACGTCCTCGCTTAGTGTAAGTCTCTATCAACGAGTTAGTGTTAGTGTGCGCACGCGCGCACACGCACACGTGCGCTGCGCGTGCGCGTGTGCGTGAGTGTGCCGCGTCGCCCCGTGCGCGCTACCCCCCCCTCCCCTGTACCCCTACCGTACTCCCCTCCCCAATCCTCCCACTCCCCCTCACGTGACCCGCACGGGCCGACGCGGCTTCCATTTTAGGGTTGACCAGTGCACGCATTGATTCGCTCAACTATTGTACAGTGTGTATATTTTTGTAAAATTCAAACTAACTCGTGGCAATATTATAAAATTTTAAAATCTATCCTCTAATAATAATTATGATAATATAATCGACTAGTACAATTGTTACGCGTTCATTTAGACGTCGGAACGCGCCCGCTCGATCCGGTCGACGATCGATTGATGAATATATACGTAAGATAGTGGATATCGTACAGTGTGTTCCGAAATTAGCTGAATTAATGATTTTCTACCGTCTAAGAAGCCTTAATGCGAGCGGTATATAGTTGCACGACTCACGGGCTCGCACTGAAGTCGTCGTCGCGCGGGCGGTTCGAACGCCGCGTTTGAGTCGCGGCGTTCGGACCGCCCGTGCGGAGCCTGGTTGTGAATTAGTGTCGCCGTGTGCCAAACCCTCCCGGTGCAACAACCGCAGAGCAATAATAATAATATTCTGTTGTAGCCCCGAAAGCAATAAATATTTCGGCGAAACATTACCGCTTACGTACAAATCGTGCGATTATATTTACACTTGCAACATTACTAGAGACTTAAATTTATACGGAGTCGCTCCGCGCCACGGTGGAACGGAGTCTGAATCTAGCTCAATTTTATTGATACTTAATTATTGTAATTATTATTATATTTTGTACTCGCTTGTTATTCTGCCGTTGACTTGTTTAAGAGTTTCCCTCGTCTCGGCCGGCTCGTTACAAATTTGTAGTTGTGTCGAGAAGTCAAACGAGCGGCCGGGGCTTCGAACCCCGCTCCCCACGCTAATGTACTCAAATAACTCGCATTTCAATGACGGTGCTTGTTTCTTATTGAAACGGACGCGGTGGACTCGTGCCCGGGACTACGCCCCGCTGCAGACTCCCGAACAGTTCACAGTAGAGATGTGTCAGTCGTTCAAATATTGAGTCGTCATACGAACCGTGTCATTCGGATCGATCATTCAAATGGTCTTTTCTGGTTTCAGTACTCTGTGATCTGTGGGACCCGATCGGTTATGGTCTCTTTTGGTCACAAACAAATTCTTTAATTTAACATTTTATATATTTATTGCAGCGTTTTTAATTTTACAGTGTAAATGATTAATATTTTATTATAGCGATTATTTTGAACAAGAAGTAGAAAAAAGCCGCGTTTTACTGTTTTTGCCATAAATCGTTTATTCCGGATCTTTGAAAAATATAAATGCAATGATCAATAATGTTACGTGATCCGGACTCAATGACTGAATAGTTCACGATTGACACATGTATAGTTCAGAGTTGTCAATTATTTGAGCGGGGGGTCGGCCGCGTCCCCGTGCGCATATAAAGTACAATTATCTCTATTGATTAATGAATTATATTGTACGTACACTGTTGTAACTGTTGAGCGATGTCGCATGTTCCCATTTGATTGAAATCGGTTTGTGTGTCCGTTTATATAATATTTATACGGTAACACAGTTGATATGTTTGTACAGTTTTTAACTATACTTCTCGTAGCGATCTAAGCAAGAAAATATTTTAGTATATTGTAAGATCTAATCGAATTACGTATTAGTGTATCATAAAGTACTCGAGGTTTTTCGGAATTTCTTTTCACTTTGTATGGGTCCTTGTGAGTTTTCGTTGGGATTTTGAAATAATGAATGTCTCTCCTTGCAACAGACTCCGTGGAATGTAACTAGAAATTAACAGGAAGAATTTTAAATAATTAAATACAACATTAATAATATTTAAGTAATGTATTATAAATAGCGTTAAGGTAAAAAGTTATTAACATTGTATGGAAAAATTGTGACAAAATTATAGTCATTTGTAATATTACAGTGTTGTTTTATTGATATCAAGTCCAGCCACCATGAATACAATATAATAGTTTTTATTCATCATCATCATAATGTTGGCCTCCCCCAAGGAATGCCACAAAACACGGTCCTGAGCCACCTGCATCCGTGGACTTCCTGCATGTCTTACCAGGTCGTCACTACATCTAGTGGGTGTTCGCCCTAGACTTCGCCTACCTGTACGAGGCCGCCACTCGAGAACCCCCTTTCCCCATAGGTTGTCGGTTCTGCGAGCTATATGGCCGGCCCATTGCCACTCCAGCTTACTAATCCGTTGGGCTTTGCCGGTCACTCTTGTTCTACTGCGGATATCCTTATTTCTAAGTCTATCACGCAGAGAAACTCCGAGTCCGAGTCAACTTGGCACCGCTGAAGGGACTGCAGCACCGCCCAAATTTCGACGGAATCAAAGGCTTTCTCATAGTCCACATACGTAAAGCAAAATGGCAGATTGTACTCTTTTGTCCTTGTAGTGTTTGCACAAATACATAAACATACATTTATATATAAGTCACAGTCTCGAGCGCACCGCGTCAGTTACACGAGAGCCTCGGGCGAGAGTGGACGTGTTTAGTTAAGTGCGTGCCGAGCCTGTGTTACACTACAGTGATTAGAGAAGATAGCAGACAATACAAGTGGCGACGAGGAAAAAGATAAGTACCTATTTAGTATAAAGATATAATCAAAAATAGGTTAGCAATGTGCAACTATTGGCATTGCAATTGTAAATTAATTCCTAGAGTACCCGCGGAAAAAAAACCGTGGATTATTGCTTATCTTCACGCACAATTGTGGATTATTAATTATGATTTATTGTTTTAACCCTGTTATGATCATTTTAATAATTTATATAAATTATATGTTCGCATATGACCACGCTTATGGTGTGCAAAATTTATTTTCTTTATGTATTAAAGTTATTTATTATTATAATATTAAAGAATTTATAGATGATAATAGCCCCTGCAAGTGAGGTGATCGCTCTAATTTGTTGTGTTGTTAATTTGTGTAACATACATGATTGTAAGCTGTTATTTAAAAAAAAAGTCCCGCTGGGTTTCTTGCTGGTTCTTCCCAGGACAGAGTTTTTTTCGAACCAGTGGTAATTATACAAAAGAGTCACTTTCAATAAGTATTATTTATAATCTATATTGAATAAAAAAAGTTTCTGTTTCTGTAGCAATGATAAAATAATGGTTTATTTTAACATATTATGTCTATTAGCACAACTTTTATTTAAAAATATTTTTGATGGAAAAATAGTAGATGTAACTAATCACTCCTCTCGATTCGAACCGAAATACAATGTCGTTAGCTAAATTTTAGTGGCATTTTACATGTAGGTGTGATATTTATCGCCTTTAATGAAAATACTATTTTACCGCTTTCAGGGCATATATGTCTTACAAAAAATCGTGGACACTTCACGACTTCTGTAAATTGCATAGTAGGTAACTAGTAATACTGTAAATGCACATTATAGGTATTGAATTCACCCAAAGCCTAAATGGCACAGCAATGGAAGTAGTCGGTATAACAAATAAACCGAAAGAGAAGGGCGAGTGTTATGGAACATATTACTATCAAGAAATTGAGTTTGGGTATTAAGATACCAACCATTAAATTGATGTTTGGTACTAAGATACCATTATTAAATTGAGTTGGGTACTAAGATACCATCATTAAATTGAGTTGGGTACTAAGATACCATCATTAAATTGTGTTGGGTACTAAGATACCATCATTAAATTGAGTTGGGTACTAAGATACCATCATTAAATTAAGTTGGGTACTAAGATACCACCATTAAATTGGAAGTTGGGTATTAAGATACCACCATTAAATTGGAAGTTGGGTATTAAGATACCACCATTAAATTGGAAGTTGGGTATTAAGATACCACCATTAAATTGGAAGTTGGGTATTAAGATACCACCATTAAATTGGAAGTTGGGTATTAAGATACCACCATTAAATTGGAAGTTGGGTATTAAGATACCACTATTAAATTGAAAGTTGGGTATTAAGATACCACCATTAAATTGGAAGTTGGGTATTAAGATACCACCATTAAATTGGAAGTTGGGTATTAAGATACCACCATTAAATTGAACTTTGGGTACTAAGATACTACCATTAAATAGGACTTTGGGTACTAAGTTACTACCATTAAATTGGACTTTGGGTATTAAAATACCAGCATTAAATTGGAAATAAAAATATAAGAAACTGTTTCAGTTTGCCCCTAAAATAATAATAATACCGCTATCAGTTTTAATGTGATGGCACATCTCTGGCTATAAGGTGTGAAAAATGGAAAAGGTGTAATCTATCTGGACGCAGCTGAAGTTATATCAGCACTCAATAAACGAGCTATGCTATTGCATTTTGGTGGCTCTGGGTTACAAAAAATATTCTACAATTTACCGGGTGCCAGTGTCGAGTCATCAGAAACCGTTGATGTATTTAAAGTAGCCATAAAAAAACTCTACGAGTATTTTCAACCTAAACGGAGCAAAGTTTATGAGCGGCATGTTTTTCGATTGCTAAAACAGGAAAAAGGAGAAAAATTTAAGAAGTTTTTGATAAGATTGCGTCAACAGGCCGAAAAGTGTGCATTCGAAAAGCAAGATGATCATCTCATAGATCAAATTGCGGAAAAGTGTAATTCTTACAAAACGTGGGAAGAGTTAAAAAGCAAAAAAGTATATGTTTTTATTCAAATGTCTTAGACCAGACAAGACAGTATTAGCATATAGTATATAGTAACTCTCCTTTGGCAATAGAGGGTTCATTTGAAACTATACTCGAAGTCGGTGGACGAAAGGAACATACAACCATTTACGTGATTTCGGGGGGTACTAGAGACCTGTTGGGTAAGAACACAGCAATCCGTCTAGGTGTCTTAAAACTTGGTATCGGGATAAATCAAGTGGAGAGTACCGATCCCCATTAAAGAGAAGGTTGCAATCAAAATTAAGGAATCACTAAACAGTGATATAATTGAAGAAGTGCAAGGCCCGTCTAAATGGGTTTCACCGATGTTCCAATCATAAAAGAAAATGGTGAATTACGTTTGTACGTAGATATGAGATGTACGAACGCCGCTATATTGCGAGAAAACCACCCCCTGCCTACTATGGACCATATTTGCCTAAAATGAAGAAAGCTAAATATTTTAACAAATTAGACATAAAACAATGCCTTCCATCAAGCGGAAATTCACTCTGAATCCAGACACATAACGACTTTTATAACCCCCAAAAGATTATATAGATATAAAAGAATAATGCTTGGAATTACCTGTGCTTCCGAGATTTTTCAGAAGATCATTGAAAGGATGCTGATAAACTGTGAAGGGGTCGTCAATTTTATTGGTGATATCCTGGTATTCGGAAACAGTGAATAAGAACATGGCGCATGACTAAAGAAAGTTCTACAGGTACTTATTAAAAACAACGCCGTGCTGAATAGCAATAAATGCATATATAAAACGCAGGATGTGAATTTTCTGGGACACAGGTTTACACATGAAGGAGTAAACCCTTCAACAAGTATGTTGAGAGCATTATGAAATTTAGGGTCCCAAAGACCATAGAAGAACTCCCAAAGTTTTTTAGGACTCTTAAACTACATAAACAAATGGATACCTAACTTGGCCGCCATGACAGAACTTCTGAAGCACCTGCTAAGACAGAAGATGAGCAAAAGGAAGAACTTGGAAAAACAATGGCCTGGGGAACAAGATAAAGCATTCCAAAAAACTCAAACGGATGCTCACGGAAATACAGATTTTAGGGTATTATGACGTCAGAGATGCAAGACAGGTGATAGCAGATGCTAGCCCTGTCGGACTTGGTGCTGTCCTTGTACAAAATGATACAAATGTCCTTAGAATTATTGCCTATGGTAATCGAACTTTGACAGACTGCGAGCGCAGGTATAGCCAAACGGAAAAAGAGGCACTAGCATTAGTTTGGGGGGGTCGAGCATTAATATTTTTTTTATTTGGAAAGCCTTTTGATTTAGTCACTGACCACAAGCCGCTAGAGATATTGTTCGGGTCTAAGTCAAAACCATGTGCGAGGATTAAATGATGGGTACTGAGGCTACAGTCTTATTCATTCAAGGTTGTATACAAGCCAGAAAAACAAATATAGCTGATCCCTTGTCACGATCATGTAACTATCCTGATAACCCACCAAAAGGAAAAGACCAGCATGTGTACCAAATAGTGAAAAATTCTAGACCAGTTGCTATACCAATGAGTACCATTGTAGCATATTCAGAAAAAGACCAAGAGATTTACAAAGTGAAAAAGGTGTCTATCAGAACGACTGGGACGATTCAATTAAGAGTTACAAATTTTTTGAAAACGAGTTGTTTCCACGATAGCATTCTACTTCGTGGAAATAAAATTGTAATACCACAGCAACTCTTCAAGAGTGTATTAGATGCTGCATAGGAGGGTCATCCAGCTATCGTAGCGATGAAGGGACGCTTGAGATCAAAGGTATGGTGGCCCCGTATCGATAAAGACGTAGAACAATTAGTAAAGGCCTGTAAAGTTTGTACATTAGTGGGTTTGCCAAACCCACCTGCACCAATGAAGAGACGAGAGTTGCCTGCAGCTCCATGGATAAATGTCACAATGGATCTAATGGGACCATTGCCAAGTAATGAGTATCTGTTAGTAGTGGTCGACTACTATAGTCGATACAAAGAAGTAAAAAATTACAAAAACATCACAAGCTTACAGATTATTAAAATGGTAAAAGAAATGTTCAGTAGACTTGGTTATCCTATTTCTATCACCGCAGACAATGGCAAGCAGTTCGTTAGTGAAGAGTTTCGATCTTTCTTTAAAGAATGTAACATTAAGTTATTTAGTACTGTACCATATTGGCCTCAAATGATCGGCGAAGTTGAAAGACAAAACAGAGATATTTTGAAACGTCTTCGTATCAGTCAGATCGAGACGAAGGATTTAAAAGAATGTTTGTGGGATTGGATTGTATCTTCTAATGTATAACAGCACCCCTCCTTACAGTTACCGGGAGGTTACCGTCTGAACTGTTTTTTCAACGAAAAAGTAGGGATAAAATTCCATCAATAGGTGAAATAAATTACAGACAATCATTTAGATTCAGATATCAGGGATAGAGACAAAATACAAAAAAAAATCTTGATAAGAAAGAGATGTAGTGTTTGCACAAATACACAAACATACATTTATATATAAGTCACAGTCTCGAGCGCACCGCGTCAGTTACACGAGAGCCTCGGGCGAGAGTGGACGTGTTTAGTTAAGTGCGTGCCGAGCCTGTGTTACACTACAGTGATTAGAGAAGATAGCAGACAATACAGTCCTCTGTACAATTTACTGATGGGTGTCTATGTGATCTATGGTGCTAAAGCCTCAGGAAACCGGCTTGTTCGGGAGTCTGGAAGTCGTCGAAGTTGCGTGCGAGACGATTCGTAATGACTTTATTCATCATTTATTATTATACTAGATGTGCCCACGACTATGTTCGTGTGGAATCAGTTTTTTTTTTATGGTACCTTTTACCGACAACTAGTGCCGGTGTTGAGCTGATTAAACGTATTTCCTGTGTTTTTTTTTTACAGGATAAGGATGGCAAACAAGCACACAGTCCACCTGACGGTAAGTGATTGCTGTGGCCCATAGACATCTACATTTATCCTCGATTACAAATCAAAATGCAGATGCGTTGTCACCCGTGACGACTAAGATGGAATGCCTCATTTCCAGTTAAAAGGGTCTCCGGTTCTCTACACTCACCATACGAAACACAGCAGCATTAAGCTGCTATTTTACGCTGGTATTCTGTGAGAGCGTGGTCTTTCCCCGGTCGAGCCGACCCATTCGTGTTAACTATACCAGAAATATAGCTGCAGCAAGGCTCTACCACGTTTAATATAAGAAAATTCAAAGAATGCTTTGGGTATATTTTGTGATCTTTCTAAGGCTTTCGACTGAGTTCACCATGAGGCATTGACCAGGAAGCAACGTCATTATTGTGTAAAAAACACAGCATTCAAAATTATACATCATATTTAAATAAAAGAACACAAACAGTTGTAATTAATGAGAGTAGTTCTTTTGGATCGATTGATTTTATGATCAATGTGTGTATGTCAATGTGTGTACGTCAAATTTGAACTTCGGGCGGTTCATTGAGTCCAAGGCCAAAGCAGCTGCAAGGAAGCTAAGAGTCCTTGCAAAGGTGCGGCGATACTTCACGCCGGGACAGCTGCTTACTTTATATAAAGCGCAAGTCCGGTCGTGCATGGAGTATTGCTGCCATATATGGGCTGGTGCTGCAAAATGCCACCTAGGAGCTTTGGACTCAGTGGAAAGGCGTGCTAAGAGGCTTATTGGTGACCCGAATTTGGTTAAAACCAATCTTACCAGCCTCGAACACAGACGTAAAGTAGCCAGCCTTTCACTTTTCTACAGGATGCATTTCGGAGAGTGTGCGCAGGAATTACATAATTTAATTCCACCCTCTCCCTTCCACCATCGGACAACCAGATGTTCGGCCAGTCTCCACCCTTTCGTTGTTGACTTACCACGCATTCGAACCAAACGGTTTGCCACGTCGTTCATCATGCGTACAGCAAAGGAGTGGAATAAGTTGCCAGCATCTGTCTTTCCATCCGATTACAGTGTGGGTGTCTTCAAGGCAAGAGTGAATAGGCTTTTGTTAAATCAGTGCGCTTCACCATCTTAGGCTACATCACCATTTACCATCAGGTGGGATCGTAGATAAGCGCTGGCTTAGTAGAATATAAAAAAAATGTGTAATGTAGTGTGTTCCTCAGGGATCAATTCGTGGCCCCTTCCTCTTATTAGGTTATATTAATGACTTACCTTACTTGGTAGGGAATAACCATGATATACTTTTTATTGGCTAATGATACTTCGTTGATTATCCGACTTAGAAAAGCAAATATGAAGTGAATAATGCTATATCAAAAGTAGTACACTGGTTTAACGTCAACAATATGCTTTTGAACGTTAATAAAACGAAATGTATAATTAGATTTACGATATCAAATTTTAAACAGGAATACCAATGTGCTTTTAAATGGGGAACATCTGGGCATTGTTGAATCCACTGTTTTTCTCAGAATTACAGTTGACGTGAAGCTTCAATGGGGTCTGCGTATTCTATACTGGCTAGCAAACTTAGTTCTTTGCTTGTACTTGCATATACTGTAAAAAAGATCAGATGCCTTACATGTGTTGAAACAGCTATATTAGCTTATTTTAGTTATTTCCATAGCATAATGTCATATGGTGTTTAGGCCAAACAATTAATATTTGAAATTTGCATTCCACTCGTGTCCACCCGCTGACTTTGTAAAGGTCACCTTCGCCCCACTCCCGTGTGGGTCGCTCAGCGGAGGGCGCGAGCGCCGAACGCGAGTGCGGGAGGAGTGGCTTGCTAGCAGCGACCCGGTTAAGACGAGTGTTTCGGTTAGCGCTGCAGAAGTTCGCGCAAGACCGGTTTTTGTTTGATTAGGGTCTAGAATTTGAATTTTGGGCGCGTGGCTTCGCTACGTAATTGAGTTTCGTAAAACCGCCTCGGATTTGGTGGTATCGGGTTTAAGTTCCTGTACAAGAGGCCTTTATGCGGTTTTACGGTTTAAGTAACTTCGTTGAAAGTAATTGTGCATATTAGCTAGATGAAGTGCGTGTTTCTTCGTCACGTAGATATGTGAATTGTGCGATATTTAACTCGGGCGAGAGTGCGGAATAGTGTACGCGCGTCGAGGAGATATACGGTATAGGATTCGAGCCGCGCATTCCTTGTTTGAGAGCTCCTCCCGGTTAATTGTCAGGATATCGTTATAATTTGTGATAAGTGGATCCGGGACATTAAATGTCGAATTTTGTGCTACTGTCCTTGCCGTGTCGAGTATCACGTGTTCGATTCTGCGATGAGTGTGGAATTAGGCGAATTGAAGTTAGTTAAATGTACAATGAAGCTAAGAGACTGAGTTAGTGACAGTGAAGAAAGAAGTGGTCCGGCGCTGGAGCAGTCTGGAGCGATGCAGCATTTTGGAGCAGCCTGGAACTCGGCCGCTGCTGGTCGCCTATGCTTGCCAAGGCCCCACACATTTACATATCACTGTACATGACTCGCTATCTACCATTGCACACACTCATGGCCTGCCCAAGCCTTGGAGCGAAGTTAGCTCCTGATACAGGTAAATACTTTTGGTTTCTAGCTTTCTCCCATATAGTTCCAGTTCGGATGAGGAGCCGGTGAATCCGACACCTGTGGCACCTGTAAACCCGACACCTGCAGCACCTGTGCTTATGTTCGAGAACCAGCTGTCGTCGCTTTTGGCCGCCTTCTCTGCGGCACAAGCCGAGGCAAACCAGAAGCTCGTCCAGTCTCTTCTGACAAAGCACTTAGGGGCGCCGCCGAATATCTGTGTGTACTGTCTCGTCACCAACTCCGCGATCGTCATCTATCCCAGGGACATTCGTAAAATGCACTGCACGGTTCAACGGGTCGTCTCAACACCCGGAAACAGTGGAAGCATTCATTGACGCGGTGGAAATATCTAAGGATTGTGCATCAGTTAATGATGAGATGGCACTTCGGAGTCTCCCTATGTTACTTCAAGGAGACGCAGCAGTGTGGTGGCGAGGAATCCGAAACGAAGTATACACTCGTAGTCGGATGCTGCGAAACGCCTGCGCTCGATGTACGGAGTTCCACGACCTGCAGTTGAAGTTGTTCCGAGACGTTTTTGCCGCCGAACAAGGATCGGAGCGTGCCGATATTTTCGTAGTGAAGATAAGAGCTTTGTTGGCGAAACTACCCTTATGAGTTACCACAGGAAGCGAGATTAGATATGATTTACGGGCTTCTACATAAGAGAATTAGAAAACGGTTGTCGAGAGATACTGTAAATGACATCGAATCTCTCATTGAAAGATCTCGAGCTATAGAAGAGTAGCTGTCGGAGAACGTTGCGCTGCCGCCGCTCGCGCCGCCACAACCGTCGGCGTTGCCGCTGAGTGTACCCGCGAGACCCAGCCGCAGGCAAGGCGAGGGAGCTCAGAATAGTACTTCGGGTTCGTGTTCGACGGTACCGCAACTGCGCGCCCCCGACTCCGCTTCGCAATCATCACGTGACCGAGCGAATGTGCCGCGTAGTTATCAGTGTGTGAGCAAAAATAGTGATGGTGAGAGAAAGCTACTCTGTGTTTACTGCAAAACACGAGGACACGTCCGTTACTCCTGTGATAAGTTAAGTAAAAGATCTCATTCTTCTAACTCAGGTATTATTTGTTATAATTGTGGCGAGAAAGGTCATATTAGAGTAAATTGTCCTAAATGTTTACTAAGTAGACCTTCTAATGATAATGTTAAGGTTGAAAATGTATTTTCGTCCGTCTTTGTTAGTAATTGCGACTCGAATTTGAAATCCAATTGTAAGAAGCAAGGTCGGCCTATCGTATGAGTGAGTATAGGGGGATACTCGGGTACCGCGTTATTAGATACCGCCGTGCGTCGTAGTGTTGCGAGTTGTTCACTTTATCCGTTAATGAAAAGTATCGGTTTAAACTTTCGCACCGAACTGATGTCGGTAAAGCTTGCAGACGGTAGGTACTATTAGGAATAGTGAGGTGCTACTCACGGAGGCAAATGTTCAACTTGCTTCATTAAATATACCTATTGAGTTCATTATTTTGCCTAATGCTGTTAATAACGATACTTTGTTGGGCATTGATTTTATAACAAAGGCTAGAATGTTTATTGATTTTGATAAATGGAATCACACAGTTGATCAGCCCTGGACATTTTACGCCTTGTCATGGGAAACTTGTCACGAACCTGTTGAGTCCGCCGCCGCATTTAACGTGTTGCGAGAGAACAAGGCCACCGCGCTATCAGAGTCGGAGAGGTCTAGATTGGCGAATCTATTATGTGAGTGTTCTGACGTTTTTGACGTTGTCGGAGAACCGACACCATTCGCCGAACACCATAGAGATACCGGCGACCACCCGCCAATTGCTGTGCCCCCGTATCGGGTCATGCCTGCGGAGAAGGAAATCATGCGCGCCGAGTTAGACAAGATGTTGGTTGAAGGTGTGATTGAGGAGTGCGAATTCGCCTGGGCCGCGCCATGCGTCCTAGTACCGAAGTCTAATGGTACACATAGGTTTTGTGTAGACTATCGCAAGCTGAATGCGGTTACAGAGACGGACGCATACCCCATGCCGCGTATCGACGAGCTGTTGCAGTCCATCAAAAAGGGCTATGTGATGAGCTCGCTAGACCTCCGTAGTGGGTACTGGCAGGTTAGTACTGCGGATAGGGTTAAAACGCCCTTCGCAAAACCTTTTGAAACCTACCGTTTCACGCGCATGCCTTTCGGACTCAAAGGTTCTCCAGCAACGTTTCAGCGCCTCATAGATCGCTTCCGGTCGGGACCTTTACTTGGTGGTAAGCATATTCAAGGTTATCTTGATAACCTATTGGTAATTTCTGAGGACCTTGAGTCCCATTTGTTAATTTACGTGCAGTATTTGAGCGTCTTCGGATGTTCAAGTTAAAAGCCAACCGCGAAAATTGCGTGTTCGCCAGGGACCGCCTCAAATACCTATCCAACGACTAATATCAATGATATATCAATGATAAAATAATATAAATGATATATCCAACGACGGTATATCTCCAGACGAAGATAAGGTGCGTGCTGTCGTAGAGATGAAAGACTGACCAATCTCCAGCAACTTCGTACCTTCCTGCAAATTTGCTCTTGGTTTAGAAAGTTTATACCAGAGTTTGCGAAGGTAGCTGAGCCGCTAACGCGCCTTACCAAAAAGTCACAGATCTGGAAATGGGGAGTTGATCAAGCCAAAGCCTTCGAACATTTTAAGTCCCTTCTGGCTTCACCACACATTCTTGTTCAGCCAGACTGCTCAAAGCCATTCATCCTTAGGACGGACGCCAGCGATTTTGCTCTAGGCCAGCGATTTTGCATATTTATAACATTTCCCGAACGCTGCCCAGCCGAGTTGAATCCGTCGATTGACCTCTCGGTCGAAGTTGGACTTACCTAGTCGGACTATTTGTCCCAGGTAAACATACTCGTCAACAACTTCGAGCTTAGTGCTCCCAACAACTACCAGCATAGGTGTGACATGGACATTAAACATAATCTTTGTTTTGTCCATGTTCATCTTAAGACCTATCCGTTGGGAGACACTATTGAGGTCATTGAGCATAGTGCTTAGTTCCTCCAGCGATTCTGCCATGAGGACTATATCGTCGGCAAATCGAAGGTGAGTGATGTACTCGCCATTGATGTTAATTCCGTATCCTTTCCAGTCCAGAAGCTTGAAAACGTCTTCCAATGCAGCGGTGAAGAGTTTCGGGGATATAACGTCACCCTGTCTTACACCTCTCTGCAATTGGATAGGTTTCGTACTCTGGTTCTGTACTCGGATAGCCATCGTAGCTCTACTGTACAAACACTTCAGCACTTCGATATACCGACAGTCAACTTGGCACCGCTGAAGGGACTGCAGCACCGCCCAAATTTCGACGGAATCAAAGGCTTTCTCATAGTCCACATACGCCAGACATAGTGGCAAATTGTACTCCTCGGACTTCGGTACAATTTGCCGAAGGGTATGTATGTAGTCTATGGTGCTAAAGCCTTTTCGGAAACCGGCTTGTTCGGGAGACTGGAAGTCCTCAAGTCTGCGCGCGAGACGATTCGTAATGACTCTCGGTAACAGCACGTAGACGCGGCTCAGAAGGGAAATCGGTCTTTAGTTCTTCAAGACAGCGTTGTCACCTTTCTTGAAGAACAAGACCACCGCACTTCTGCTCCACGCCTCCGGTGTAATGCCACCATGGAGGACGGAATTAAAAAGCTTCTGAAGGACTTCAAGTGCCGGTTTTCTACCCGCTTTCAGAAGCTCCGCTATAATTCCATCCTCGCCTGGGGCCATGCGGTTTTTAAGGTGCTGGAGAGCCATTCTAATCTCGCATCGGAATAGTGTCGGATAAGACTTGCCGTTGGATCGTTACTCACACTTACATGTGGCTCCAACGATGGTGTGTACAGCTGCCCATAGAACCTCTCAATCTCATTCAAAATCTCAGGAGTCCCGGAAACGATGCTGCCACACTCGGTCTTCAACTTCGACAGTTGGCTCTTTCTGGCAGACAGATCTCTAGCAAAGACTTTGGAGCCCTGGTTCCGCTCGATCGCTTCTTCAATACGAGCAGTATGAAAGTTGCGTAAGTCCCGCCGCATGCATTTGGAGATCTGTCTGTTCAGTTGCCTGTATGCTGTCAAATCTAAATACTGCAGCTTCATATCCCGTCTAACAGCCATGAGATTAAGAGTGTGATCGGAGAGTTTTTGTGTTCTTCTGCGGCGGGTCTTGCAGAACTTAGCTCCGACCGCATGGACAGTTTCCACGAGCTTGTCATTCATATCGTCCACTTCATTGCAGTCTACTAGACACTGAAAACGGTTTTGTAACTCGAGCTGAAAGGTTTCGGGACTTTGGATTAGAGCACGAGGGGGACGGAGCGTTGACTTCATCAGACGAGACCTCTCCAACTTAACATTTAGGTTCAGTGTGCCTCTAACCATTCGGTGATCGCTGCCGGTTTTCACCCTCGCGATCACTGAGACATCACTGAACAGTTGTCGTCTGGTCGTCATAATGAAGTCAATCTCATTTTTTGTCGAACCGTCGGGGCTCGACCAGGTCCACTTCCTGTGGGGCCGCTTCTTGAAGAAAGAGTTCATCATAAAGAGTTCCTCTTTCTCCATGAAGTCGGCCAGCTGCTGGCCTCTTGGGTTCCGTTGCCCTATTCCAAATTTCCCTACTTTCAGCTCACCGTTCTCTCTTGTGCCTAGTTTTGCATTGAAGTCTCCCATTAACACCGTATATTGGGTTTTGGAGGAATGCATGGCTCTAGAGATATCCTCATACATTTCCTCCACCTCCACATCGGGGTGTGCCGAGGTTGGTGCGTAAACCTGTATGACCTTCAGCGAATACCGTTTGGTGATTCTGAGTATAAGGTACACAACCCTCGTCGACACACTCCCGATCTTTACAACGTTGTTAACGAGAGACTTGTGGACGATAAATCCGACACCTCCTTGGGACAGATGGTCGCCCTCCCGGTGATAGAGCAAGTTGCCGGATTCGAGGATTACCGTGTCCTCCCCCTCTCTTCGGACTTCGGATAATCCTATAATATGCCAGCGCAACTTGTCTATCTCTTCTTCCAGCTCCACGATCTTCTCGTCAGTCCTCAGGGTGCGTGCGTTGTACGTTGCCAGGTCGAGTCGTCGTAGGTGGCAACCGAACCTCCACCGGAGATTCTTAGCACCCCCTGCCTCGCCGCCACCATGGTCGCCACCGTAGCCAGGAATAGCGGGGCCGCCGGGGACTAGGGGCCGTCTGTTTGTTGTTTTCATCATTGGGGGGTATTTGCCATAGTTGCCACGCTTGGCGAGCGGGTTGGCAACCGCAGTTTTTTTATTGTACTTTCGGCTATTATCAGGAAGATGCTGCTGCCCATCTCCCGCCTGTTTCCCTTTGTCGCCTTTTACGACACCCACGGGAGGATATGGGGTAGTGGATATTCTTGACCGCCACTACACGGCTAGCCACTATTCCAGCGCAATTTGTCTATCTCTTCTTTCAGCTCCGAGATCTTCTCGTCAGTCCTCAGGGTGCGTACGTTATATGTTGCCAGGTCGAGTTGTCGTAGGTGGCAACCGAACCTCCACCAGAGATTCTTAGCACCCTCTGCCCCGCCGTTACCATGGTCGCCACCGTAGCCAGAAATAGCGGTGCCGCCGGGGATTGGGGGCTGTTTATTAGTTTCATTGCTCATGGAAGGAATACTGCCATATTTGCCACACTTGGCGTGCAGGTTGGCAACCGCAGTTTTTTTATTGCTTTTTACTGTTATCAGAAAGATGCTGCTGCCCATCTTCTGCCTCATTTTCCCTCTGTCGTCTTTTACGACATCCACGGGAGTGAGAGCGGATGTTCAACTCGCTCTCTTGCTTACGCAATTAATCATTATCAGGAGTAAGACAGTACATCACTACATATTCGGTATAGAGCAACTACAGTTCGACCAAACGTAATATGTACCAGTCACAATCACACATTGGTGTAACGTGCAGAACGCAATTACATGATAAGACCAAAGTATGCAAAGTAACAGGAACACTAGTCATCTCAATATAACACAGAGCAGCCTCTAAGCGACACCGCTTCCTGGCTTACACTAGAAGAACTACTTCACGAATAGAACCACATCACTTTTCTTATTTAGGCAGAATCTCAGTGTGGAGGTAATGTTTTAGCCCAACGGGCATAATAAAGACATAAGACACGTAGAATCACAGACTGATCCCCCTTAGTCGACTGCGCGATACTTTATACTGCTACCTTCATTTCTTCTTATTTTATTTCATTATTTTACCCCCATTCCTAACACGGCCTCTCCTGACGATTCACACGTCCCCGTGTGAACGCTAGAGTAACGTTACAGATTTAATATTACTTTACCGTAAAAAAAGTTTCTCGAGTGGCGGCCTCGTACCGGCGGACGAAGTGTAGGGCGTCCCCCCACTAGATGGAGTGACGACCTGGTAAGATATGCAGGAAGTCGATGGATGCAGGTGGCTCAGGACCGTGCTTTGTGGCATTCCTTGGGGGAGGCCTATGTTCAGCAGTGGACTTTTGAAGCTGTAATGATGATGATGATACCGTCTCGGCCCTTTCTGAGAATTAAATACAGACTAAGTTTTTGCAGAATTGAAAACATCATTCAAATCGAATATTAGTAAACAACGCTTCCTACTAGAGCTTAACACACGCACACGGCACAGATCCTAATATACTCTAAAGACACAGGGACCCAGCTAAAGGCGCTCCAGCAAGCGGTTCCGCTGCGTTCAGTACTCGCATAGCACGTGCCCCAGCGGGCAGTTGCGTAGCGCTTGCGCCCGCGAAATGTCTCGCGCTGGACTCGTGGCAGCGAGCTGTCTCGCGCTGGACTCGCGGCAGCGTGCTGTTGCGTGCTGGACTCGCGGAAGCGAGCTCTCTCGCGTTGGACTCGCGGCAGCCAGCTGTCTCGCGCTGGTCTCGCGGTAGCGAGCTGCCTCGCGCTGGACTCGCGGCAGCGAGCTGCCTCGCGCTAGTCTCGTGGCAGCGAGCTGTCTCACGCTGGACTCGCGGCAGCAAGCTGCGTTGTGCTGGACTCACGCCAACGAGCTGTTTCGCGCTGGACTCGCGGAAGCGAACTGTCTCGGCGCACTCGCATTGGCGAGCTTGTCCAGGCTACAACACTATAGGCATAGGCACCAAGTTTTGCAAGGATTTGCATACCCCACAGTGGCTGTTGACATAGGCGCAAAGTTAGCGTATCACACAGACTTCAACACTGTAGACATAGGCACCAAGTTCGCATACCGTTAGTGGCTGTTGACATAGGCGCAAAGTTAGCCTATCACACAGACTTTAACACTGTAGGCATAGGCACCAAGTTCGCATACCCCTCATTGACTTTTGACATAAGCCCAAAGTTAGCGTAAATGAGTACCTGAAACCTATTTAATATTGGATTTTACTCCAAGTAGTTTTAATGTAAAATTTTAAGTACACAACAGTCAAAGCAAAACATGTGGAAACATCTACGTAGGATGCACAATTACATCCAACACTGGTTTCACAAAATAGATAACCAAAGTAATTTAAAATTGGAATAGATGTAAAAAGTTCCAGGTGCATGAAATATAAATATTCTTCTTTGCAAAATAAAAATTTAAAAGAAATAGAGATTAATGTATTGCGAACCATAGAATTCCGGACTTCTAAATTTTACCACACATTCTCATAAGATACGGCAACTGAGTGACACGGCACACACAAACCGTTACGATATTGCAAAAAGGAAGCTGCATGCAGGCTGTGCACCAGTAACAGACGGCGACACGCCCAGTGTGGCCGCTGCGCGGCACTGCCGCGCCCGCACTGCAACACGCGTATAACCGCAAGCGCCACACAACACAGTGGACACAGAGCACACGCCATAGGCAGCCGCCATAAGGCAAGCGCATGTAGCTATTAAAACAGCACAGCACACGCCATAGGTAGCCGCCATATGGCAGGCTCAAGTAGTCAAAACAACAGCACATGCTATGTATGGCATACGCGCGTTCCGGGACGGTGCCCACAACACGCGCAGCTTACGATTCTAACGAAACCGGACCCTAAGTCTTTGCTAGTTCTTTGCTAGAGATCTGTCTGAAGCTGAAGGCCGAGTGTGGCGCGTCGTTGCCGCGACATCTGAGATTTTGAGTGAGATTGAGAGGTTCTATGGGCAGCTGTACCACATTATCGTTGCAGCCACACGCAAATGTGAGTAACGATCCAAGAGCAAGTTTTATCCAACACTATTATGATTATATTCCGAAAGTCAGTCTGAGCGAGATTAGAATGGCTCTCCAGCACCTTAAAAACAGCAAGGCCACAGGCAAGGATGGAATTACAGCGGAGCTTCTGAAAGCGGGTGGAAAACCGGTACTTGAGGTCCTTCAGAAGATCTTTAATTCCGTCCTCCATGGTGACACTACACCGGAGACGTGAAGCAGTAGTGTGTTGGTCTTGTTCTTCAAGAAAGGCGACAACGCTCCTTTGAAGAACTACAGACCGATTTCCCTTCTGAGCCGCGTCTACGTGCTGTTTTCAAGAGTCATTACGAGTCTCGCATGCAGACTCGACGACCGAACAAGCTGGTTTCCGAAACGGCTTGTAGCCGTTGGAAGGAAAAGGGGAGATCTCACGACGGGCAAGGTGGCGCGACGACAGCGCGCCACGTCACCCCCCTGCGCAGACCGGAGGTCGATAGAGCAGTCGGATTGCCGGTGCGTCCTTAATGCCGGTGGTGAATGCATGCTGTGTGCGTAAGGGCAAGTGGCGCCGGTGCGAACGATATGCCGCTGTGTAATGCATGCCGTACTACGCACTTGCAAGTGATGCCGGTGAGAACGATGAGCCGGAGCAAGTGCCAGGGATTGCCTTGTAATCTGCTGTGAGTCGAGAAGAAAGCAAGTAATCTGCGAGAGTGCCGTGAAGCAGAGGCGGGCAGTTAGGCTCAGAGCCGTGCCGAACACTGTAACGCAGAGAGTAGCTTGAAGGAACAGGAAGCATTATTATTCCAATGCTGCGATGAAACTTTGTAAAGCTAGATGGCTTGCAGAATGTGAAGACTGCAGACAATATCTGCTCGGGAGTGAATGAATGGGGTACTTGAGGACGATGACGAAGGTTTGGAAGTTATAGTTTCCGAAGGTTGTTGGTTGCGAGATCAGATCACGTCAGGGTCACCAGTGTAGCCGGTGGAAGGAAAAGGGGAGATCTCCCACCGGGCAAGGTATTCTGCCCGGGGAGCGGCCAACGCTCCGAGTGGTAGTTCGGAGCTATTCTATTTATACTGCTTTAACTTCGGAACTTTGTTAGCGCGATTTAGGCTTCGATATGTTTTCGCTTGTGGCGCGACGACAGCGCCGTAGATATACCATACATACCTTCGGCATATTTTACAGAAGTCGTTAGAAATGAGGATATCCACAGTAGAACAAAAGTGACCGACATAGCTCAACGGATTAGTAAGCTGAAGTGGCAATGGGCCAGCCATATAGCTCGAATAACCGACAACCGATGGGGAAAAAGGTATTCGAGTGGCGGCCTCGTACCGGCGGTCAAAGAACGTCCCTCCACTAGATGGAGTGACGACCTAGTAAGACATGCAGTAGGATGGGGCTCAAAAAATTTGTACAATAACGCTCTAGAAAAAGTAACACACAAAATCGTAAGCAACACACTGGAAGTTATGTAACACGCTAGAACTTTGTAAAGGCAGGACTATATTGTATCAGAACTTATTAAAAATCTTACCATATTGACGAGTACAAATAATATTATTATAAATATTGGCATTAATTCTTAGTTGTTTTTGTTCTGACTCATACCCAAATGTAAATATAAACATCACTCTAATTGTAACGTTTTATTAAACCTAAAGAGGAACTTTGTTTCCATATTAATGTCAGAAATTTTAAAGTTATATCAAAATAGGGAATATGACGTATTTCTCCATTAAGACTAATGTTTTTAGGGTTCCGTACCTGAAAAGGAAAAAACGGAACCCTTATAGGATTACTTTGTTGTCTATCTGTCTGTCTATTAAGACCCTTTTTCTCTGGAGGTATCAAGCTGAAATTCATATCAAATACTCAAGTCTACTGCCCTTGGAGCTGTGAAAATCAAACTTCTAAGCAAACGCAATCAAAAGATACAGTCATACAGCCGTTTATGCCGCAAATTTTCGACATTCGCAAGAATTAAAACCTACAGGATACTTCCCGTTAACTCAGAATCTTAAAATTTGGTATGATGCAACGTATTATAGCACAGATAAAGGAAAAATTGCGAAAAGCATAACTTTTTAGTTACATCATATTATAATAAAAATATTTTTAATAATTTTAAACTTATATACCTACGGATTTGTTCGGAACCCTCGGTGCGCAAATCCGACTCGCACTTGGCCGGTTTTATTTTTGGTGACATCACTATAACCTATATTCTTGAGCACTTTTTTTTAGTTTTCAAGGGTTCTTCAAGGAGAATGTTTAGAAAATTTTTATAACCTATTACAAATTATTATAACATTATTATAAATCTTAAGAAAGTTTTGTAAACTAAAATATTGACTAAATTGAAGATTTACGGATTTCATTTGCAACTACCTGTTTTCGATGTCTTCATTTTAATGCAGCAAATAAAATTCGATTAAGAAAAACTCTTAAAAAATACTAAAATTTAGGGGTAAACAGATGGCCGCAATTTTTTTTCAAAAGGTACACATTTTTGGAGCCCCACCCAGGAAGTCGATAGATGCAGGTGGCTTAGGACCGTGCTTTATGTATGGCATTCCTTGGGGGAGACCTATGTTCAGCATGGACTTGTGAAGCGCCGTAATGATAATGATGATGATGACGCTAGGGATTGACTCAACTATATCAAAATTAATCTTATCTTATCTTGAATGTTTATAATGAATTGATAGACTTGCCCACACAACAAGGAGAGAAATGAAAATAAATGCTCCATTTGCGTTCTTTAAACGTAATTTTATTTTACCGTTTGTTAAACAGATGGAGAGTATAAAAAAATGGAGATAGAATGAAGTTTAATCGGCGGGTTGGTTGGAATCCAAAGAAAAACTCTACTTACTTATCTTCACGCACAATCCCTGACGGGGTAGCCAAAGAGAACAGATCGCCAAGTGTCACGATCTTTACATACCTCTTTCGCTTCTTTCAGATTCATTATCTTCTTCATACATGCACGTCTAGGTATCCGAGTACTCTTGGCCCTCCCCTCTTCGAGCAGTTTGCTCACATGGTCTTCGAAAGTTAGTCTCGGTCTACCTCGACACCTTTTAATATTAACCTTCGCGCTATATATTTTCTTCACCATTCGGTCTTCAGTCATTCGCTCAACGTGCCCAAACCATCGAAGCACGCCCTTATCAATTTTTGTGATAAGGTCATCTTTCAAACCTGCCATATTGCGAATCTCTTCGTTTCGCTTTCGGTCGGCCATGGTGACGCCGCACATTTTACGAAGAGATCGCATCTCCACTGCATTCATAAAAGCAAGTTGAATGCAGTGAATGCAAAAACTCTACAATTTGCAGCAAAAATTTTCTTGAGAAATATAAAAGAAATATTAGAATAAAAACAATTTTATTACAGTATACAGTATTATATTGTTACAGTAAGACTTCAAAAATTTAACTTCAAAAACTTTAGGTGAAATGGAGATATATTTTTATATATGATAAAACTGTAGTATATTAAAAATAAAAAATCTTGAGATTATCCTATTTAAGCCATTATGAACCCAACTGTGCATCTATTTATCAACGAAAAAAAATGTACAACCTTACTTAACCACCCACTTCTCACGGTTAGATTAGTACAATATTTATAGCATCACGCTATTTTCGCCAAGGGGTTGAGCGGAGCTTCGGATTATATGCCCAAGTCACAATGATAAAACTTTAAGTATAGTTAGGTATAGATATTTAGTAAAGCTGCACAAGCAACGCTAGATGCCCGCTCATAAGACTCGCGATACAAAGTGCCAGGATAGTATAAATTCCATAGCGTTTGATACTCACAACGCCCGATGCCCGATTTATACTTGATGCCCGACGAGTTTGCCGACGGCTTGATAGCGTGGTTCATCACCTACAGCGTTAGTCGTGGAGAAGAGGAACTCGTGGTTAATTAACAGCTGCGCGGATCATTAGATCTGCGAGATTAAGCTACACTTGTCGCAGTAAGTCCATGGATGGGTGACCGTTTTCTTAACATACCGAGATTAAAAAATAGTCCATCTGCATCCTTTGACACCTGGTGCACTTTAAAATCTCCTGCGTATTTGGCTAGTCTGTGTAATATCATTATGTTTTTAAATTCATGCAGCTAAAATGATAATAAGTTTATCATTTTTCAGGGACAGATGAAAGAGAGAGTAGCCTCATATATATATATATATATATATATATATATATATATATATATATATATATATATATATATATATACAATATATATATATATATATATATATACAATATATATATATATATATATATATATATATATATATATATATATATATATATATATATTGGTCTTTAAACAGAGCAATCTTATATAATCTACAAGTTTCCATACTTAAATTATTATTAAGTGGCGAAGCTTCCGAAGTCACTTATTGATTTCACTATGTCTGTCCGTCTGTCCCACAATTATCTCGAGAACGGTTTCGAATTTTCAAATTCTGTTTTCAGCAATTGATTACTGATCACCCAGGCATCTGAACCTCCTATTTTGAAATTTTTTTTTCCGTTAGAAACCGCTACAAAGCTGATTGCTTCGCTACTTTGCTATGCTGTTAGCTTGCTAGGTTTATTAAGTTTAAATATATATTTAAGTCGAATGTTCAAATTAATTTCTATCATCATCATCATTACAGCCCTTCACAAGTCCACTGCTGAACATAGGCCTCTCGCAAAGATTGCCACAAAGCACTGTCCTGAGCCACCTGCATCCATCGACTTCGCGCATGTCTTACCAGGTCGTCACTCCATCTAGCCGCCACTCGTGAACCTTTTTTCCCCAACGGTTGTCGGTTCTTCAAGCTATATGGCCGGCCCATTGCCACTTCAGCTTACTAATCCGTTGGGCTATGTCGGTCACTCCGGTTCTACTGCGGATATCCTCATTTCTAAGTTTATCACGCAGAGAAACTCCGAGCATAGCCCTCACCATAGCTCGCTGAGCGACCTTGAGCTTCCTCATACGGCCAGCAGTGAAGGACCACGTCTCAGTACCATAGGTCATCACTGGCAACACGCACTGGTTGTACAGTCTTGTTTTCAAGTTTTGAGGTATACCTGACGAGAAGATATGCCGTAATTTCCCGAATGCTGCCCAACCGAGTTGAATCCGCCGATTGACCTGTCGGTCGAAGTTGGACTTACCTAGTCGGACTATTTGTCCCAGGTAAACATACTCGTCAACAACTTCGAGCTTAGTCTCCCCAACATCTACCGGCATAGGTGTGACATGGACATTAAACATGATCTTTGTTTTGTCCATGTTCATCGTAAGACCTATCCGTTGGGAAACACTATCGAGGTCATTGAGGATAGTGCTTAGGTCCTCCAGCGATTCTGCCATAAGGACTATATCGTCGGCAAATCGAAGGTGAGTGATGTACTCGCCATTGATGTTAATACCGTATCCTTTCCAGTCCAGAGGCTTGAAAACGTCTTCCAGTGCAGCGGTGAAGAGTTTCGGGGATATCAAGTCACCCTGTCTTACACCTCTCTGCAATTGGATAGGTTTCGTACTCTGGTTCTGTACTCGGATAGCCATCGTAGCTCTACTGTACAAGCACTTCAGCACTTCGATATACCGACAGTCAACTTGGCATCGCTGAAGGGACTGCAGCACCGCCCAAATTTCGACGGAATCAAAGGCTTTCTCATAGTCCACATACGCCAGAGATAGTGGCAAATTGTACTCCTCGGACTTCTGTACAATTTGCCGAAGGCTATGTATGTGGTCTATGGTGCTAAAGCCCTTTCGAAAACCGGCTTGTTCGAGAGGCTGGAAGTCCTCAAGTCTGCGCGCGAGACGATTCGTAATGACTCTCGAAAACAGCTCGTAGACGCGGCTCAGAAGGGAAATTGGTCTATAGTTCTTCAAAATAGCGTTGTCACTTTTCTTGAAGAATAAGAC
Organism: Parnassius glacialis; assembly: GCA_033319125.1. Lineage (NCBI taxonomy): Eukaryota > Metazoa > Arthropoda > Insecta > Lepidoptera > Papilionidae > Parnassius > Parnassius glacialis. The sequence goes on along the minus strand of JAVANC010000007.1, from coordinate 1,321,966 downwards.
CACCGCACTTCTGTTCCACGCCTTCGGTGTAGTGCCACCATGGAGGACGGAATTAAAGAGCTTCTGAAGGACTTTAAGTACCGGTTTTCCACCCGCTTTCAAAAGCTCCGCTGTAATTCCACCCTCGCCTGGGGCCTTGCCGTTTTTAAGGTGCTGGAGAGCCATTCTAATCTCGCTCAGACTGACGTCCGGGATATCATCGGAATAGTGTCGGATAAGACTCGCTCTTGGATCGTTACTCACACTTACGTGTGGCTCCAACGATGATGTTTACAGCTGCCCATAGAACCTCTCAATCTCACTCAAAATCTCAGGTGTCCCGGAAACGATGCTGCCACACTCGGTCTTCAGCTTCGAAAGTTGGCTCTTTCTGACAGACAGATCTCTAGCAAAGGTTTTGGATCCCTGGTTCCGCTCGATCGCTTCTTTAATACGAGCAGTATTAAAGTTGCGTAAGTCCCGCCGCATGCATTTGGAGATCTGTCTGTTCAGTTGCCTGTATGCTGTTAAATCTACTGAAGAATTCGTCTTCATATCCCGTCTGACAGCCATGAGATTAAGAGTGTGATCGGAGAGTTTTTGTGTTCTTCTGCGGCGGGTCTTGCAAAATTTTGCTCCGACCGCATGGACAGTTTCCACGAGCTTGTCATTCATATCGTCCACTGCATTGCAATCTTCTAGGCACTGAAAACGGTTTTGTAGCTCGAGCTGAAAGGTTTCGGGACTTTGGATTGGAGCACGAGGTGGACGGAGCGTTGACTTCATTAGACGTGACCTCTCCAACTTAACGTTTAGGTTCAGTGTGCCTCTCACCATTCGGTGATCGTTGCCGGTTTTCATCCTCGCGATCACTGAGACATCACTGAACAGTTGTCGTCTAGTCGTCATAATGAAGTCAATCTCATTTTTTGTTGAACCGTCGGGGCTCGACCAGGTCCACTTCCTGTGGGGCCGCTTCTGGAAGAAAGAGTTCATCATAAAGAGTCCCTCTTTCTCCATGAAGTCGGACAGCTGCTGGCCCCTTGGGTTCCGTTGCCCTATTCCGAAATTCCCTACTTTCAGCTTACCGTTCTCTCTTGTGCCTAGTTTTGCGTTGAAGTCTCCCATTAACACCGTATAGTGGGTTTTGGAGGAATGCATGGCTCTTGAGATATCCTCATACATTTCCTCCACCTCCCCATCGGGGTGTGCCGAGGTTGGTGCGTAAACCTGTATGACCTTCAGCGAATACCGTTTGGTGATTCTGAGTATAAGGTACGCAACCCTCGTCGACACACTCCCAATCTTTACAACGTTGTTAACGAAAGACTTGTGGACGATAAATCCGACACCTCCTTGGGACAGATGGTCGCCCTCCCGGTGATAGAACAAATTGCCGGATTCGAGGATTACCGTGTCCTCTCCCTCTCTTCGGACTTCGGATAATCCTATCACATTCCAGCGCAACTTGTCTATCTTTTCTTCCAGCTCCAAGATCTTCTCGTCAGTCCTCAGGTGGTAACCGAACCTCCACCGGAGATTCTTAGCACTCCCTGCCCCGCCGTTACCATGGTCGCCACCGTAGCCAGGAATAGCGGGGCCGCCGGGGACTGGGGGCCGTCTCTTCATTTCTTTCATGGGGGGTATATCATATTGCCATAGTTGCCACGCTTGGCGAGCGGGTTGGCAACCGCAGTTTTTTATTGTTGTTTTGCTGTTGTCAGAAAGATGCTGCTGCCCATCCTCTGCCTGATTTTCCCTCTGTCGCCTTTTATGACACCCACGGGAAGATATGGGGTAGTGAGTATTCTTACCCGCCACTACATGGGAAATTAATTTCTATAGTGTATTTTAATTATTAATTATCAAATATTTGTAATTATTAAATGTAAAATAAAGCAGCCATTATGTATTCCGTGTCCCCGTCTTTTATTTCAACAGCAAAACATTTTATAAAATATGTAAAGTATAAATAGGTATATACTTAATTAAGTATCTACCTCCTTATTGTTGATAATAGTCATTGTAAAACAAGATATTCCGATAATTTAACTCGAAAATACAAGTTTTCGTTGTGATTCTTGGGGGAACTTGTTTAAGTTTATCGGGAGACTCACCTGTTCAGAGATTATTGGGATTTTGTACATTTTGAATTAAAATCCAACAAAAGCCAGGTAGGTGCAGCTTATTGACGCAAACATGTTATTTGAATATTTTTTGATTAGTTTAGAACTATGAATGAATGTACTTTTATTGTACACCACGAACAAATATACAAATGTCATAACAAAAATCAGATTATAATATTATGTACAATTTGGCGGCCTTATCGCTACATAGCGATCTCTTCCAGGCAACCAAAGGTATAAAGTAATACAAACAATGAATAGGTAGGTGGTAGGTGGTGCAATATAAATATACAAATAATAAATGCAAAAAAAAAGGATATAAATAACTAAGTAATACATGAAGTAATATAAATTACTAACACATAATAAAAGATAAAGTAAAACATAAAATATACACATATACATAGACATACACATACATACATATATAAATATACATATACATACATATACACATATATATATAAACATATATACATAAATATATACACAACACAAATATATATCAATATACATATATATATCAATATACATATATATACGAAATTCCTCCAACAATAATATAAAGCTGATAGATATAATAAATACATAATCACACAGTCTATCCTAACGGTGTCCGAACGATTGAGACAAGTAATGCTCTTTAAGTAATCGCTTAAAGATAACAATAGTTTGTTCCTCACGTATATGCAAAGGTAGGGCATTCCAGAGTTTAATAGACTGGACAGTAAAAGATTTATTGAAAAATGATGTATTGTGAGTTGGTACACTTAAAATGAATTTTCTAGAAGAGCGTAAAGGTTCCCCCGGAAGCCCCACAAAATTAAACTTCTCCTTTAGATAGGGAGGAGTAGAAGGGTGAAATAATACACAGTACAGAATAGAAAGTATATGCATGTTCCGGCAAAGTCGGATAGGTAACCACTTGAGACGTGAGCGAAATTGGGAAATATGGTCAAATTTGCACAATCCAAATATGAACCGAATACTAGTATTTTGAAGTCTCTCAAGCTTATTTAGCTGGTCCTCAGTTATGTCTACATAGCTTGCGTCAGCATAGTCGAGAATTGGAAGGAGAAGAGACTGTGCGAGCATAATTTTTGTAGGAATGGGAAGAAATGATCGAAGGCGACGCAGTGAACAAAGAGCGACAAAAGTTTTCTTACTTACCTCATTCAGTTGGCGTATCCAATTTAAGGAATTATCAATATAAATACCAAGATTTTTGACATTGTCAAAGTAAGGGATAACAACTCCATCGAATACGATAGGTGGTACAGAGAACCAGTCAATTCTTGAGATAAAGCTCTGGCTACCAATAATGATAGCCTGAGACTTTTAGGATTGACATTTAGGCCATATGATTTACTCCACTCGTGAATAAAATTTAGATCCTTATTTAATGTAGCGATTGCATTCGGCAAATTCTCAAGAGTTGACTGGTTGTAAATCTGGACATCATCCGCATACATGTGGTAGAGAGAAGATATTTTATGAGTGATTGAATTAATGAAAATGGAAAAGAGTAAAGGTGACAACATGCCGCCCTGCGGCACGCCTGCAGTAATATCACACCAAGATGAGTGAGTTTCATCGACACGAATACATTGCCGATGGTCACAGAGATAACTTTGAAACCAGTCAATTACTGATGGAGATATGTTAAGAGAACACAACAGACTCAACAGTATATCGAAGTCAACAATATTGAACGCATTACTGAAATCCAGCAAGGTCATAACTGTGAGTTGTTTATTATCCATACCCCACCGTATGTCATCAGTAACTTTCTATCACTACTAACTATCAAGGTTCAATTCATATTCAGTAAATATTTGAAGTTACTCAGTTTTGTGCACTAAACCATTTATTTTAATCTTTAATACTTAACAATATTTTTTCGATAGTCCTTGTAAGTAAAATGTACATCACTAGCTAACGCACACAATGACAAATCAAAATTGGTTACTACAATTTTTTTTATTATTATAATTATTATACATTTTTGGGCTATCAGGTCCATATATGCACATATCCAGGTACCATACTTACCTAGTCTTAAAGATACCAAAGATGACCACTTGTCATTCAAGCTCTATGCATAAATTACACGCAACAATTTTTAATGGGTTTCTCTTTTTGCCTCATTTGAAAATTACTTGGAAAGGAGGGACAAGTATATTGACTCAAATTATGTAGAATTGTAGGTTCCCTCTATGCATACATACGCTAAGACATAGACTTAGAATATATAGGCGTATAGACCACCTGACAGCCCGAAAACGCGTAACCAATTTTGATTTGTTATTGTGTGCGTTAGCTAGTGTTGTATATTTTACTTACAAGGACTATCGAAAATGATTGTTAAGGAGGCGGTAAAAGGCTTTAAAATAAGTGTTTATTGTATGAAGTTGAATAACTTCAAAAATTAACTGAATTTTACCATAATAGTTCTAAAATAATTAAACAGTATTCATATAACACATTCCTGGGAATAAGCTTAACCTACCTGCCTTTTGTTGAATTTCAATTAAAATGTATAAAATCCCAGGTGAAATTACCGATAAACTTCAAAAACTCCCCAATGATCAAATCGGAAATTTGTATTTTCGAGCTATGATCTTTGGGGAAAAATATTTACTGCCGTGGTCAATTTCCCCGAAATTTCTTGTTTGACATATTGTTAATATAAATAGGTAGATACTTAATTAAGTATATACTTATTTATATTTTATAAAATGTTTTGATGGGGAAATAAAAACGGGGACACGGAGTACATAACGGCTGCTTTATTTTTCATATAAGTATTACTTGTGATAATTATAAACATTTAATAATTAAATACATTATAGAACTTTATTTTAACATTCGACTTAAGTATAAATGTAAGCTTAATAATTCAAGGAAGGAAACTTGTAGGAATCAGTTAAATAAGATTGCTCTGCTTAAAGGCCAATATTTTTATGAGGCTTCATCATGCTTCATGTTTATATTCTTTCATCTGTCCCTGAAAAGTATAAACTTATTATCATTTTAGCTGCATGAATTTTAAAAACATAATGATCTTAACACAGTAAAGTGGACTAAGTGTCTGAGGATACAGATGCACTCTATATTCTCTCAGTCTTGGTATGTTAAGAAAATGGTCACTCATTCATGGACTGACCGCGGCAAGTGCAACTTAATCTCGCAGATCTATTGATCTGCGCAGTTATTTCTTAACCACGAGTTCCTCTTCTCTACGACTAACGCTGTAGGTGATGAACCAAGCTATTTAAGCCCTCAGCACAATGTCGTCGGCCATCAAGCATGAATTGGGCATCGACCGTTGTGAGTATCAAATGCTATGGAATTTATACTATCATACTATCATTACTAAATATCTATAACTAACTACGCTAAAAGTTTTATAATTGTGACTTGGGAATGTTACGAACTTGGGGTTCGAGACAATTAAAAACTGCAGAGTGAATTGCCAAAATTGACACTTTAATTACAGAACACTAATTACAACTTAAAACCACACTAATAATAAAACACAATTGTACTACAGATCATTTTAGTTCGCACTTGTATCGCTTAGAAGTATACATTTGTATCGCCAATTCAATACTGACTCGGTCGTGGTCTATACTAGCCTTATATAGGGCCTCAGATAGTTTCCAGAACCTTCTACTGTAGAAACATCTAGAATGTTCGAGTACATATCGGTCCCGGAATTTCTAGAAGGATCTTGACTCTCCTAGTTCTGCTACTCGATACTAGACGGCGCTGGTGGTAACTAGTGTTGCCATGTACAAGACATTACTAGTGGCGCGCAACAGGAATATAATCTGAAGTTCGGAAGCTCCACTCAACCCCTTGGGGAAAATAGCGTGATGCTATGAATATTGTACTAGTATGACCGTGAGGTTGTGCGGTTGATTAAGTAAGGTTATACATTAATTTGGGTGATAAATAGATACTTAGTTGGGTTGGTAATGGCTTAAAGAGGATAATCTCAAGATTTTTTTTGTCTTTAATGTACTACAGTTTTATAATGTATGAAATTCTGTCTCTATATTTATCTAAGGTTGGATTTAGAATCGTTTGGCAGGAATTTGGGGGAGTAAAGTGTTTTATTTGACAGAGGTTTGATCCCTGATTATAATAATACCACCCACTTTAAAAGGTAATGCACCGTTATCGAATAAATAAATAAAAACTATTATAACCTAAAACGCGTAAAACATGGAAAAATGTATGCATTATTACTGTGAAAGCTGGACAGAAAACAGAATTTTATGTAAGTGCGACAGGGATGTAAGACTAGTGTCACATTATTCTACTGTCTATACTCTCTGTCAAGTGTCAAATAAGAAATGATTATAATATTATTCTGTTTTATTTCAAAATTGTTTAAAACTGCCCAGAAATACTTGAACACCCAGATATACTTTCAGTTGTAATAGGTTAGAAGTATGTGGCGGGAGCGAAGGCAACCTGGCTTTATAGATAAGATATCTGATCTGATCGAACCTGCACTAAAGCCGTAGGCGTGGAACGCAAGGTTACGCTATGCAAGGGCGAAGGGGCTGTACTCCCTGCTGCACCGAAGCCGTTGTAGAAGTAACTTAGGTTCAATATTCCTGTGTAAAAAAGTGAGGTTATGATTAAAAAGAAAACCCATTACTCATAAACTATACTTTTTCGCAAGGAGGAAATGGTAGAAGGGATTTCCCTGATAGGGCACACTCCTGCTCTCCTCTCCCCCCCCCCCCCCTCGTGCCGGAGACGATAAATGTTATAATTTTGAGGTTAGGTCTATGGGATATTCTTTTTGATTTTTCTCAAGAACAGTGTATTACCTTTTAATGGGAGTGGTGTCGGGAGTAAGGGGACGCTCACCCCCGCCCCTCCCTCCCTGCCAAACGATTCTAAATTTCAACCTTTATTTATATTTGTTGAAAGTTTTGAAAGTTAAATTTTGAAGTTTTATTATAATAATATTTTACTGACTGGTACAAATAATGTAGAAATAACTTCTTTTAATAAAATTGTTTTATTCTACTTTTTCTTTTATACTTCTCAAGAAAATGTTTGCTGCAAATTGTTTAGTTCTTCTTTGCATTACAACCCGTCCAATGAACCTTAATCATTTTTTCTAATTATAGAATCCGGAGGAAATCTGTTTGACAAACGGCAAAATAAAATTACATTTTAGAACGCAAGCCGAGGATTTATTTTCTTGTTGTGTAGGCAAGTCTATCGATTTATTATAAACATTCAAGATAAATATCGACATTAATTTTGATATAGTTGAGTCAATCCCTACCGTACATGTAAAATATTTTGTATAAAAATGTATTTATCAATTTCATGCAAATAATCAACAACGTGACCTTTTTAAATATCAAAATAAAGAAAATAATTGAAAACGTTCTATATTTTAAACAGTATATAAGATAAATTTTAAACAAAAATAAACGCTTCATAACATTGACGATGTATTGAGAATTTACCTGTGAAATGTGTAATTATCAGGATTATTTCTATTATTAACACCACAATCACTCACTGAACAAGTAAGCATTTTGGAAAAAAGTTACTTACTAAAAATAACCACTATTACACTTTAAAAAATTACAAAATATCTAGGAGCTATTTCTTGCGGGCCGAATTGCGCCGATCTGTCATTCAAAATCGGTTACAGAGTCATGAGATTTGGTGTCCTTTTCTATCTTGCATTTTTGCTATAAGGAATTTTCTTCTCCCTTACACACTATGTTGGTCTATACGCCAGTATATTCTAAGTCCATGCACTAAGATAGGTACCAAGACATGTATATTGCACTATATTCTGCAATATGTCAATAGATTATCGCATAATATATAATCTGTAAGTAATTTATAGCGTTATAAAATTTTAAACAATTTTTTATTCTCTAAGTTTATAATCTTTTAATATTTCACCAGAAGTGATTCTTTTTTATTCTGTTGAGTATTTTTAAACAGACTTATTTTCTAAATTGCTGTGATAATATTCTGTGCATAAAGAACCTTAGTTTGATAGCTTTGGAAGTAACCATAGACAATTTGAGTTGTCTGAGAGGTTCCGACCACAGACTAGATAGAGAAACTAACGTTTCAGACCGCCATGTCACGTATATCGTCTTTGAACCGTATGCAAGAATTGAATATGACTTTTTTTACTTGTAAATGCTAGTAGCATTAGGTAATGGAACGAAAACCATACAGCCAAATATTATTACAGCAGCGTAGCGAAGTATTTCCAATTAATTTAATATTTTAAAATGTATTGCAGGTATAATAAATAAAACAGCGTTTGTCTATATAATTATTTATTTAAGTTTTTATTTTTCAATTTTTTCTTGTACTTATTTAGAGCTTTTTTTTGCATTGGCAGTAAATTAAATTTTTCGGCCCTCATTACATCAGTCCCTTTTAATAATTTATTGATTACAGTGCACCAATTAAAAATGCAGAGTTTAATAGCTATTTTCAAAAAATTTTCAAGAACTATATCTTTGTGTAACTGGCAATCGAGAAACGAAAATGAATATTTGGAATTTATTTCCCTTTTTATTCTTTCACTAATGTTATTTTGATATCCACGTTGTTCCAAATATTCATTTGTTGTTTTTATTACATTTCCAAAACTTCTTACAACATTTTCGGCTGGATATATTAATTTTCTATTTTTTTTTGTTTTATATTCTTTTTGTTTAACAAAATCATGAATATTGCTATCTTCCGACAGCAAACTATGTTTGCATTCTTCGCAATTGATTTTAGATAATATTTTTCTGGTTACCCATCCAGCCGTATATGTCCTTGAGTGTATATTAATTCTTTCTCGTCTTGCCTGTTCTTGAATATTTTCTACATCAAATTCTACAGTTTTACAGACAGGTGTGGCTTCTGATTTTAAATCAGATGATGGTGCAATGTTTACATTCTCAAAAAGGGACTGTATATCTAATACACCTTGGCTGACATCTTCCTCGCAATTGTAACTCTCCGAATGAAAGTTTATAAATCTTGTTAGCAATAATGATTTGAATGTATTTATAAATGTATAAGCACTTGGATCATTACTCCGGTAATTGTATGCTCGAACTTGGCCAAAAAAGTTCTCTATTATGTCAGAATTGAAGTATCTAGGCCTCATAATTTTGATGTTTTTTGAGGCCAATAACTCCCACACCCTTTTTAAACTTTTTAGAGTGATGATCCAATTTTTTAAGGAAGGTACACTTTTTAGTGTGCCATCTTTGCAAATAAATTTTATACCTTCCAATATTTTAATGGCTTTGTTCCAAAACTCGTGATGGGCTGATTTAAGTGTTACTACCTTTCGCAGATTTTTTCCTTTCGATATTTTTTGATTTGTGCACGCTCCATTGACACTATCAAACAAGTCGTCAAAAAACGATACCGCTGCTGCTGTGTTTTTCAGCGTTTTACTTATTGGACTTCCATCTGGATATAGAGCTAAAATTAGAAAAAAATACCGATTTAACACACATTATAAATTATACAACATAAACTGAAATATTATAAGTAAGCACTTACGAAAAGCAGAAGTATATGATAGTGCTGCTGATACTGACTTGCTCAAAACGCGCACACAATTCTTCACCTAGAAAAAAAATAAGCATGTTGTTACAATAATGAAATAACTCTTAAATGGCATGAGACATTAAAAATAAGATAGGTAGATTTCTATTTAAAGTCTAAAATAAATATATAATTTCAGAACATTTACCTTCATTTTTTTAATTTTGTCTGGAATTACATGTTGATCCGTCAATTTATGTAATAATCTTGATTCGCCGTGCTTGCAATCAGCATTGTAAACATCTACAATATCATTCCATGTCACTTTCTTTCCCTCGAACATCATATCTTTTGTCAATAAATTGTTTCGAATCCCTTTAAGTAAATGAGGTGGATCGAAAATTACACTTAAGGAGTTTCCATTTAAATGAATGGTGTCATCTGAAGAAAAAAAAAATAACAGTTAAGATTGTGCAAGTTGAACTCACGCACAAAATCAATTTCCCGCACTTAGAAGTATTTACTACAACTTCATCCTATTACTTAATAGATTGCCAGGTCGTTAACTTACCAACTGTCTCTCCAGCACGAAGTTGTTCTCTTTTCGTATCATCTAATAAACTGTTTACAGCACATTGGAAACTTGATCCTTGATCAGATACAAGGGCAATTGGTTTAAGCCCTATGTCTGTCAGTGCAGATATGATATTTTTAATTATCTCTTTTAATTGCAGGCTTGATGTTGCACCTTCACAAAAGTAAAAGGCGATTGGTTGCTGCCATTTAAAAACAGCACCTCGTAGCATGAATACGAGGGCATGATCTGCAAATTCATTGATTTTGCCATTTAAATCGACAAAACCTACAATGTTGTCTTTGTGAGCAGCATAAGTTAGTGCAGTATCAATGGCCATTTCATCAAATATGACACTACATATTTTTTTTCTGTCATCCCACTTTGCAATCTGAAACATACAATATTTTTACTAGTTATCATAATTATCTTCGTAATGTACTTATAAAGTAAATAATAATATATAAATGACAAAGTCCAAAATATATAAATCAAAAAATTAAAAATAAAAGTTTATCGATACGATCAATCTGCATGACAAAGGAAACAATAATTTTTGGACCACTAGCAATTTTAACGACCCGCAATAGTATCACACACACAAAAAAAAGATAACAATTTATTATATATAGCCTAAAGATTTTTTGAAAACCTAAATGGAATCAAGAAATCTGAAAAAAATGAGTTGTTTTGATATTCATGTTCAGATCATTGATTCTGGTAATGTAATATTTAAAAAAAAATTGTCTTAGAGATGTGCCAACTCGGAAAAAAATCGACTTGAGTTGAAATCCAGGTAACTCGACTTTAAACTTGTGTTACGCAATTCAAATTAGCTGAACAAAGCTGTGTCAAATTGTCACAAATTATATATACATATTATTTTTGTTATATTATTCTTATAAATGGACATATTATTATCCCTTAGTCATCTTATCTTTAATCATATTACTTTAATGGTATTTGGAATGTACACTTACAATCAATCAATACATGTCAAAAATAGAATCAATATGACATTTATGCACAGACAGGCACTATATTTTGTCAACAGTGGTAGAGCCACGCGGCAGCTTTTGCCGTCGCACGGATGGGCCGGCTCGAACCGGGGTGGTACCACGACCTCACAGAATACCAGCGTGAAGTAGAGGTTTACCTCTGCGTTTCGCTTGGTGAGTGCAGGTGGCCGGAGGCCCTTTTTACTGGAAATGAGGCATTCTATCCTAGTCCTCACGGGTGACAACGCATCTACATTTTGATTTGTAATAGAAGATAGATGTAGATGTCTATGGGCCGCAACAACCACTTACCATCAGGTGGACTGTGTGCTCGTTTGTCACCCTTATTCTATAAAAAAAAAAAAACTAGTGAAAAGATTTTACATTGATCTTAAAGTATCTATAAATGCTGAATATACCTACAACTTTGTTTTATATGTACTATTATTCAACTGTGCACTATTTTAACTTATAATACCGGTGAATACTACTAGAAAATCGCTTTCAGTTTGTTTTTAGGTTATTGTTACATTCATGTTTTAATTGTTGATTTCTCAGGACTCCATTTAGATGCAGTAAAACTAATAATACTATTGTAATCTATAGATTATAAGGAATAAATCGACATACATTTCATTAAGAATCCTTAACATTTGTGGTGGGCCCATTCTCCATACAAAAATAAATTGTCTCCTTTCATCAAAATCTGTTCAGTAGTTTTTGCGTGAAAGAGTAACAAAGGTACTTACAAACTTTAGCATTTATAATATTAGTAGGAAGTAGGATAATTCAAAAGTTTTTACCTGTTTGCTCATATGTTTAAAAATTTCTGGATTTATTCCAGTGTCAATATTTAATTGGCTTATCATTTTCTTCAATGTAGTCTTAGAAGGCAAAATAAATATTTTTTGCAGGAACTTGTATGATTTAGGACCTTGCTTATAAATGGAAAGAGCTATGAGCTTCTCCTCTCTTGTAAACCTGCGGGCCTTTTTATTTTTTGTACAGAGTTTAACTTGCATCCACAAAACTTTTTTAGTCAAGGGATTCATGTTTTTAGTCAGCTCTTCTAAAGATTTTTCTTTACTAAAGGCCAATGCTTTTTTGGTTCTACATCTATAATCAATTTGACGTTTTGCCTTTTTATATTTTTTATAAAATAGTTGGCACCTGGGAGTTAGTGAGTTGAAATTTTTTAATAATCTCCGTTTCACCAACTTTCTTGGTGTTTTACATGATGAACCTGGAATATATTATATAGATTTGTAATTTTTGTATGGTGTGTAATAAAGAATATTAAATTAAAAAAAAAAAGATTGTATTTGTCATAATCTTACATATTAAATGCAATAATCTCAGGTACTTTAAATTTTATGGGTACTGTTTTGATTTATAATATTACCTTGTGGTGTATCTTGGCTTGCAGTGCTCGAAGATGCAACCACATGAGTACTAGAAGATGCAACAGTGTGTTTCATAGTGGTCGAAGTAACTGAGAAAGAAATGGGAAATTATTAATGATGCGTATAAATAATTAATGGATGACTGTTAATGAGACTTTAGTGCCTATTCATTTGTTGTTGTTGTGTACAAAAGAATAGTTGCTTTAAAACAACAATTAAAATAAAAAGTCAAAAACAACAGCATATTATGTAAGCTGCAAAATTGGTATTCAAATATAAATTTGTACTCATATCTCAAATATGTAATTTTAATTGCCATTTTCAATATTTATGTTTGCTCTCAGTGTTTCGCCCATTTAGTATTTCCGTACGATAATACATAATCAGTATTTATTACACCATCATACCCTGAATATGAATTCAATCATTTAAATACTACCCGAAAGAAATACACAATAATTATTGTACTTATTATAATCCGGCACTTTCAATATTATAGATACAGTTTTGATTATTATTACCTTGTTGTGTATCTTGGCTTGTAGTGCAAGAAGAGGCAATAGCATGAGTACTAAAAGATGCAATAGGATGTTCCATGGTGGTCAGGGTAACTGAAGAAAAAATAAACCAAAAAGTTCAATCAATCAATATGCTTTATGGCAGTACATCTACTATCTATATATACTATCAGCATGCTACTTTATTAGATGCACTTTCTGCAAGTTGTGAATATGAATGATCAATATGGCACTTCTTTAAATATAAAAGAAAAACAATAATGTTATATTAAACTATGTTAAATAACAGTTAGGAATGAACAACAAGGCAACCTTATTGCTAACAAGCAATCTTTGCAAGAAAGTCTTAGGGTAGTAAGAAAAATGTAAATCAGAAAAGGTAGAACGTGCCAAAAAAAAAGAATTGGTTAAACAATTAAAACAAATGCACTAATTTTATAATACACAAAATAGCATACAATTACATACATTTATATAGCATATATATATATATAATTATAAACATAATTATATTAAAATGTATATAGATACTTACAACTACTTAGGTACGTACATAACAAGTTTCTACATGGTAACAATAATTTAAATAGATACCTAAGTAGTGTTCCTTAACTAGTTTATACAGTGCAGTTTTAATTTATTACCTTGTGCATCTTGGATTGTACTGCTGGAAGACGCGACAGCGTTTTCTACTGGAGTCAGAGTAGAAGTAACTGAAAAATAAATTAAAAAACCAATTTACCTATTGTTACAAAACAGGAGAACAAGAACAGCCTAGGCATTCCACTATTGGACTAACTCAACGACCGGGCGGCTACAGATATTCAATACTACATAACATACCACTGACTGTGAGGCGCGCCACTTTACTAGATGCGCTTTCTGCAAGTTGTGAATATGAATGATCAATATGGCGCTTCTTTGCATATTTATGATCAATAGTCATCGTCTTGGAATCTAAAAAAAGAGAATAAATAATTAAAAAGGTTGGTTAGCTGTAGGTATATTTATTCCGGTTTTGAAGACTAACCTGTTTCTTTGAAATCTTTTGACGGGTTTCCTGAAAAAATTTCCAAGTCAGTAAATAAACTTGGATAGGCGTCACACTTGAGACGATTCGTCTTCGGGTTAATAAACTTTTGCTCAAAATGTTTATGGCAAACATACATGTTCTTAGTGATTTCACTACTTTTGCCAACGAGGTTACTATAACCTATGCACTGTATCCACCTGTTTCTAATGTCTTTATTTGCCGGTAACTGATGCAATCTAACGTCCTGTCGTAAACTATTGCACTCTGAAACACAACACTTTCGAAACATTTTGCGAAATTTCACCCTGATATTACTTTATTTGTGGATTTAAAGACGATCGAAGAAAGCACTTTTATCAACACGAAATAAGCAATGAGCAATAACGGGTGAGTGACATTGACATCACAAAATGGCGCGCCTTAAGTTTGCGGGGGTGAGGAAGGCTAAAGAGAGGCGCGGAACGTCAGATTCAATTCTTGCAATGTCATTCTATACGAACCATGTTTTTTGTTAGGGCATTACCTGGCGTGGTTCCGACAAGATCGGTCGGTGGTTTGCCTGTAAAATTCGGTGTGGATTGAGATGTCGGATATCGGCAGCGGTGACGAAGGAATTTCTAGTCAGAGTACGTATTTTTTTGCAGCGGTGCAACGCTCAAGACGCTTTACGTTTCGCGCCGTTTTAGTTAATCGCGTCGGAGGACGTTCACAATTGCGCTAACGTCCAAAAGTAAATATTTCATTGTTCCCGTTTCAAAATGGCGATTTCGGGCTTGTTATATCTCGAGCGTTGAGGCCTCGAAGGGTTCCTCTATCGGAATCGGACGACGGCGAGCTACGGTGCTACGGCCCGCCCGGTCCGCTGCTACAGCCGGTAGAGGTTGACGACCTATCGATTTTTTGTCTGTGACCTCTCTTCGTCTGGTGGGCCGGTAGCGGCTGCTGGCATCGCGTTACGGCCAGCTGGTAGCTTACGGAGCCGCGCGGGGCCTCCTACTTGCTGCCTTTTTGTTTTCGAGCTGAGTGCCACCGGGTCAGCTGAGTGTGCGCCGGCATCATGGCAGGTCAGTGGCCGCCCTCTGTATCAAAACGGCTTCTTGCCGATTGACCTCTAAACGTGTTGCTTTAACGCCGCTGTCTCGATCACCAGCAAAGTTTATGCAGTATTTTCTCATTTTTCGTTACGCGGATTTACAGCTGTTTAGATAACCTTTTAGTGTTGTCATCCTTTGTTACAACTGCTAGTTGTATTGAGTGCTTATGATGTGTGTGATAACCAGTGAAGAGTATCAGTGTCATTTGTGCTCTAGTGTAATTATGTACATTATATATCACAAAAAAGGACAAAGGATTTTTAAAACTAGGAGTTTTGAAGACAAAGGAAGTTTTGACAATTTGTATGGTGTTCATTAATTTTTATTAATTACAAAGGATTACAGAAGAATTACAATGAATTGCCAGGAAGATATAAATGTTAATCCTGGAAAGAGTTTGATGCAGTGATTTTTTTAATATTTAACCGATGGGAGTAGTTCAACTAGTTAGGCAGTGAGGTATAGCTTATTATTAATATAGATTCCAGCTGTCATGAAATTGTATCGAGTTCTTAGTAATACTAGAGGTAAGCTTTGTTTTCCTTGGAATTAATAGATATATATTTAGAACAAAAATATTTTGACTTAATAGTAATATGTTAAAATAGGCTCTAAATTAAAGATAGTGCTTTTATCCTGGTTATGGCGCTGTACTGGTTTATAATAACAAATGGCAGTGTGGCATCTTAATTCTCGGATATATCAATCATTTATATCCTTGTATGTTAGGCTACAACTACCGATTTACTGTGTATTAGCAGTGTGAGAAAATCCGCTACCATAAACCATTCCGTGGTTGTAGTAAGAGGCTACAGAGGGAAACAAATCAGGAGATGGGCAGCAGCGTCTTCCTATTTTTTTTATAGGATAAGGGTGACAAACGAGCACACAGTCCACCTGATGGTAAGTGGTTGCTGTGGCCCATACACATCTACAACTATCTTCGATTAAGAATCAATAATGCAGATGCGTTGTCACCCGTGAGGACTAAGATGGAATGCCTCATTTCCAGTAAAAAGGGTCTCCAGTTCTCTACACTCACCATGCAAAACACAGCAGTGTTAAGCTGCTATTTAATGCTGGTATTCTGTGAGAGCGTGGCCCTTGCCCGGTTGAGCCGACCGATTCGTGCTACAACCATAATATAGCTGCAGCATGGGTCTGCCACATGTAAAAATAATGATGGTTCCTAATAATGACTTAAAATAAATTTGAAGACATGTGAAGTTTGCCTACACACATTGGGGCAGCGTGGTGGACATTTACTTACCCTAAAACCCTCTGAGAAATAAGGGGAGGCCTGTGCCCGGCAGTGGGACGTATATAGCCTGTAACTTTATAAAAATGAATCTTTGTTAGGCATCCAAAAAAATTATTTGCAAAGTGATTCCATTATTAATTCACAAGCCATTCTCAATTGTTCCTTGTAACTTTTTTATATTTTTTTTGTGTTTTTAAGAAAACTTAACAGTTATTTACAATCAATTTCATAAGCACATTTTTAGCCAAAAAGTGTTTGAAACATGGAACAAGCTGCTATCAGAAGTAATATCAGCACAAACCATTAACTAAATCGTTGTTGACGCCGCAAAGGGGTGAACCTCAATTTTTCAAAAAATTACAGGAGAGCAAGAGAACATTTATTATTCCCCGATTACTAGCTTTTTTCATCTGATAATTAAATATATTAGAGTTTATGGAAAACTACAAATAAGATTAATTTTCTGATAAAAAAAAGCTAGTAATTGGGGAATAATAAATATCTATGTTTTTGCTCTCCTATAATTTTTTGAAAAATTGAAGTTCGCCCCTTTGACGCGTTAGCGACGAATTGAAGAACAGATTGGATAATCAACTAAAATAGAACAATTACACATTTGAAACCAGGAGACAGGCTTATATCAGTTGTTTCAACTGCTGGCCTGTTAATTAATAATAATAAAAATAATAATAATCGTAGGTATAGTTATGTAGATTAAACAATCAAAAGGTAGTTGCATGCTAAATATATTTACGATAAAATAGTAAGAAATTTTCTTTTAACTTAACCTGGGATTGAATAAAAGTTTTAAGTTTTATATCCTTGTAACGCAACTTATAAAGCAACTCTAGTTGTTTAAATTAGCTTATGTGTAATAGTACTATGAAAAAACATATTCACTTCCGCGGTATTAGTCAAATGTGAAACAAGGTTTGCAGTTTATCAATAGTTTGTACATTCTAAGCTTGCTTTTGGTTTTAGTGCTGTGTAGAACAGTGAGTTTAAAGTGTTTCCAAAGTTGTGCAAATCTACTGTTCCGTTTGCTATCTTAGATAAGTAGATCAAGTCTGAAACATTTTTTTCAAATTTGTAATGAATGTTATATGCATCACACCTTTTATGTACTATCATAAATTTGTGTTTTATTATCTAAATATTTCAGAAATTTCTTCTCAAATAACTCCATATGTTTTACATATACAATGTACTGCAGATTTTACACTTTTAAACTATTTATTTATTTATTCTTTATTGTAACACCTATAATGATCTTTAAAAAATAATAATATTAATTAATTTTATGAAAGGTTAATTTGAAATTGAAAGGGAAATTTTATGAAAAGACACACCAGTGGGGCCCTTATTTACTATTTTAGATGAAGTGTTATTCTTACACTGTATCTAACACATCCATTATCATTGTGCCAAATGTTTGTGATCCATATTTACAGTGGCGGATCTATGGCAACTTAACATAACGGTATTTATAGTATAGTATTTTAACATGGTAGAGTCACACTGCAGCTATATTATGGTTGTGGCACAAACGGGTTGGCTCAAACTGTGTAGGATGAAACTCTCAAAGAATACCAGCGTAAAATAGCAGCTTAATGCTTCTGTGTTTTGTATGGTGAGTGTAGAGAACTGAAGACCGTTTTTACTGGAAACTAGGCATTCCATCTTGGTCCTTAGGGGTGATAACGCTTCTGCATTTTGATTCTTATCTAAGGATAAATGTAGATATTTAAGGGCAACAGAATCCATTTACCATCAGGTGGACTGTGTGCTCGTTTGTCATCCTTATTCTACAAAAAAAATGTAAAGGTAATAGCAGGTATACAAGAAAATGTCAAATTAATGTTAAAATACCTTGTGAAGTTAATAAAAAATTATTATTATTATTATTATGTGGGGCATCTATATAGTTTACTCATCTGGTTGGGCTATAGGTATAAATATATAATTGTAAATGAAAATGATGAATTTAATAATAATAATTATTATTATTATAATGTATAGAGAGGTTAGAGTATTTGGCTTATATTCATCATCACAAATTTATTGCTGAACTTGGACTTCCTGCATGCCTTACGAGCTTATCTTTCCAATTAGCAGCCCTATACATCATCTGCAACTTGAGAACTTTCTACTTCATCAGTTATGAGTTTTTCGAGTCCAGACCATTGGTTGACATTTACATACCTTACCATCTACTCATCTCATCTTCTTACTCACTTACCATGAGGTGTCGTCAGTTAGTAATGTCAAAATAACTTTTTACCAAATACATATGAAAATATTAACGGTACATATAACAAAAAAAACAATTTTTAAAATATTTGTCTTGCTATCTGTCTGTTTGTTCCGGCTAATCTTCGAAACGGCTGGACCGATTTTGACGGGACTTTCACTAACAGATACCTGATTTTATAAGGAGTAACCTATCTAAAATACTTTTATTTTAGAAAAAGAATTAGGGTTCCGTGCAAATAAATTAAAACTTATAATAAGTAAAAAAAATATGTAAGGTATATGAATCTATATAAATATAATAATACAAGTTTGCAGTTGTGCGCGCCTCATTGAAACACTACTGGATATATTTCAATTAGGTTTTCTAAGTTTTGTTTCTTAGACACTTGGCCCCTATAAAAAAAAAGAATATTGCGATGCGATATTTAATATAAAGTTTGAAAGTTTTAAGAAACAATTATTTTTATAAACACTATGTGTGCAGTGATGTGTGTAAGCAACGCGGACGAAGTCGTGGGTATCATCAGCTAGTATCTTATAATTTGTGTTCCAATATTATTTTGAGAACTTAATTCTGTAATGATAAATGTATTTGAAACTTGATCTCATGTGTGAGATGATATAGTTTAATCTTAGTTAATTTGTGTATATTGTTAATTTCAAAATATTGCGCAAGGTTAAATATTGAATGCCTTATTTCATTTATAGCCCAGCAAATTCCAGAGTCGAACATAGGCTTTTTAACATGGTTGACAACTGCAGCTTTTTAAAATTATTTTTAGTTTTGTCAGAAAGATGCTGCTGCAAATTCTTGTTTCCGTTTCCCCTCATCAATGGGTAGATTTTTTTTTATAGAATTGGGGGTAAACCGCATGCGGCTCACTTGATGGTAAGTGTTGATCACCGCTCATGAACAACTGCAATACCAGGGGAGTTGCAGGTGCGTTGTCGACCTTTTAAAAAAGATTAAGCTCGTTCCTTGATAGTTTAGTCGCAATGTGCGTTGGTGAAATTTGGCGGCTGTAATTAATCCGAACAATTCCTTTGAGCACTTCCCTATGGTAAATACGATAGAAAATGCAAAGGGATGCAACATCTCTTCGCAGCGCTAGTGAGTCCAGCCGATCAGAGAGAACTCGGTCGTCGACAATTCGAGCGGCTCTGCGCTGGATGCGGCCAAGTGGAAGGAGCTAGTACTGGTGAACTCCGGCCCAGAGATGACAAAAGTATTCCATGTGAGGTTGAACTTGCGCCTTGTAAACTTGCAGGCGGTGTGCCGGCATAAAATATTGTCCCCCTTTCCTGAGCACGCCAAGCTTTTTAGAGGCCAACTTAGCCTTTCTTTCCAAGTGACCACGAAATTGCACATCACTCGATAAGTTGACACTGAGGATTCTGATACTAGCTGAGGCAACAAGGGAAGTGCCCTGAAACTGGGCCATACGACGAAGGGGTTCTTTTTAGCGGTAAAAGCGCAAATTTGTGTCTTCTGAGAATTGAACTGGATTAGATTTAGTCGTCCCCAATCCGAAACTTTACTACGAAACGAAACTAGTTTCGATACTCGACGACGTGTTCCCGAGAAATATTGGCACGGCCGGTATAAAAAGCATCACCAGTGCAGTCGTCCGCATAGCAATGAATGTTACTTGTTTGCAACATATTGATATGCAGAAGAAACAGTATAGGTGATAGCATGCAGCCTTGTGGAACACCAGCATTAAAAGGGTTGTAATTGGAGCATACATCGTCTATTACAACCTTAACCTTGCAAGATGCTCCGATCTGCAAGAAAACTGGTGATCTAATTGCAATTTCTCAGGAAGCGCATAGGAAGAAAGCTTCGAAAGAAGCGCGTTGTGCCTAACCCGATCGAAGGCCTTCGCAATGTCCAAACTAACCGGATATGCAGTGCACAAGTGATTGCAGTGCGCAAGGATGTTGAGGGATAAAAGTAACTAGAAGACTTCATTATTCGTTATGATGTCCTTCTAGTCCATTTTAAACACGGCAACTACATCCGAATGAAATAACAATATACATGAATAACTTGTTTAAAAAATTAAAATAAATAGAACGGATGACTCAATTTCATTTTCAATAGATGCTAAAACTCACAAAAAATATTGAAAGATCACTTTACCGTTAAATCCTATTATATACTATAGTTCATTACTGAACGTAAAACTCCCCTATAGATTGCCTCATGGGGATATTCGCCATAGTAGACATGCTTCGCTAGCGGGTTGGCAATCGCATGTTTTTATTTTTAGTCGTTATTAAGAAGACGCTGCTGCCCATCTCCTGATTTGTTTCCCTCTGTCATCTCTTACGACACTCACGGGACATTATGGGGTAGTGGATATTCTTACACCGCCACTACACGGTAAATATCACTTTAACAGAAGTTTAATGCTCGCCTGACTTCCCCCTTGTGTTTCATCGATTGATAATATTACTAGATCTAAACAGGAAACTGGTACTGAATAGGCCTTTGTTGCATCGAAATACATTCAACGGTTCTTAATTTTACACGTGTCCTAAAGTCTGAGGGAACAATGTCCCAAACGGCGTTTGATAAATAAAAAGCAAAGGATTAGAAAGAATTAACATTATAATAAACATTACATAAACTCTCACGCCTGTCATTCAGAAGGGTAGGAAGAGATCCAGAGATCCTGACACCTCAAGCCTTCATCATGTCGATATACTTACACATACATGCTCCTCGGTTGAGTTAGTAGTTAGTTGAGGGTACTCTTAATTTGGCTCACCTTCAATATATTGCCAATAACAATTTTATATAATGTGTAGTGACGATGTAAGAATATCCACTTCCCCGTATCGCGTCCCTGTGACGACAAAGGAAAACTGAAACAAGAGACTGGCAGCAGTATGTTCCTGATAACAAATCGAAACAATAAAAACTTTGATTGCCAACCTACCTGCCAAGCGTAGCGTCTATGGATAAATACTTTTAGGCTGTAATGGATGAATGAATGGAACAATGTAATATAATAACATGTAATTATTTCAGTTTAACTTGGTAACGCCTAACTTATTACGCCATTATATTTCATAATATACGGCCTATGCAATACGCCTATTAGTACGTCAGAAAACAACGAATAATTTATTTCGTAGTCTATTTAAGTTGGCAAACAGTCGCAAGAAGCGAAACCTGTATTGAGAATAGCATTAATTGTGTATTGGCTGAGCTGTTGCGTCAACTCGGTCCTGCGGCGAGTCTCGGTGGCGATTACTCAAGGAAAAATGATAGGTTTCACTTTTTTGTGCGTCTGGTGCGAGTCTGTAACGAAACTCCGTCCGGTGTCAATGACCCGCCTTGAACTAATTACATAAAACTAGTGTCTAGTCGCTTTGGGCTTCGTTACACGCAGATCCTTGATGTTTCGTATTCGATTATAAATTAACCGCTCTTTTTATTAGTTTCGCATTCTATCCGCGTATGTTTCATGCCTTCTCGCTCGTTCGGCGTTCGCGAGGGACGGAATTGGACCGTAGAGGAAGTCGTGACTGGAGCTAAAACAAGATTTCTTGAATGTACGCTCGTATAGACCACCTTTGGCGTCGTCTGCGTTTTTATGTCAACGGTTTGACCTAATATCTTGAAATAGATTTTTTAGGAATTGAGTTGATAGCTTTAGTATTTCGCTTTAAGTTTTAGTAGTTCTGCTTATTTAGTCCCTGGTACTTGATTTTAATTACCATTTTAGGTCCCAATCATAAGTTTTGTATTTTAACCGACTATAAAAAAGGAGGAGGTTCTCAATTAGAGTGTATTTATTTTATGTGTGTTACCTCAGATTCCTATGTGAAGCGATTTTGATGATTCTTTTTCTTTTATTTGAAAGATGGTGCTTCTCATGAGGCCCCATATTAATTTGATCAACATCTGACAAGTAGTTTATGAGTTATTCCTTTATAATGCTTGTTTAATTGACTTCGACTACATTGATGATGTTCTCATTTTATTTATATTGAAATCGGTTGTACATTTTTTTTCTATTTGTTTAAAAATGGTAAAATGTCAGTCCAATTATTTATGAACAGTTTAAAAGTTTGTGTAAATTTCTCTAAATAAATAGTTTGTAATATAAACTTTTTTACATGTACCTCGGTATGTAATAAAACGGATCGTTACGGAGAACGAAACGTTTCTTGAATATAGGAATTGAACATTCGTCAACGCAATCAAAAGATACGGCCGTTGATGTCACATAGTTTGTTACTCTCAAACGCACTCATAAAAACCTATAGTTTCTTGACCTAGAAACCTAGAATCATAAAATTTCGCAAGAAGCAAATTCTCATAACACGGGCAAAGGAACACAATTCCAAAATAGTTATTTTGTAGTAATGACATAAAAATATTTTTTTAACTATTATAAACTAATATTGATTTGCAGTTGGAGCATCGTCTGTAATTGAACGATGTATGGGGAACATTTTTTATTTCAAAGTTTTTTTTTTATAGGATAAGGGTGACTAACGAGCAAACAGTCCACCTGATGGTAAGTGGTTGTTGCGGCCCACAGACATCTACATCTATCCTCGTTTGCGAATCAAAATGCAGATGCGTTGCCACCCGTGAGGACTAAGATGGAATGCTTTATTTCTAGTAAAAAGGGCCTCCGGCCACCTGCACTCACCAAGCGAAACGCAGAGGTAAACCTCTACTTCACGCTGGTATTCTGTGAGGTCGTGGTACCACCCCGGTTCGAGCCGGCCCATCCGTGCGACAGCAAAAGCTGTCGCGTGGCTCTACCACTGTTAAAAGTTAAGTTTTTCCTTCAATTTGACTTGTCTTTTCATTTTTATCATAATCCATTATTAACTGCCAGCTCATGCGGTACCTTGAGGATCACCAGCTGATTAGTGACCGCCAATACGGTTTTCGTCGGGGTCGATCAGCTGGTGATCTTCTGGTCTACCTGAGTCATAGATGGGTGGGGCGTAGAGTCCAAGGGTGAGGCGTAGGCCGTTAGTTTGGACATTGCGAAGGCCTTCGATCGGGTTTGGCACAAAGCGCTTCTTTCGAATATCCCTTCCTATGGGCTTTCCGAGAAATTATGCAATTGAATCACCAACTTTCTTGCAGATCGGAGCATCAAGGTCGTTGTAGATGGTGCATGCTCCGACTACAAGCTTATTAACGCTGGTCCACAAGGCTGTGTGCTATCACCAACGCTGTTTCTTCTGCATATCAATGATATGTTGCTGACTGGTAACATTCATTGCTATGCGGATGACAGCACTGGTGATGCTCTATACACCTGCCGTGCCTATATTTCTCGGGAAAACGTCGCCTAGTACCGGAACAAACTTGTGTCTGAAGTAGAGTCTTCGCTGAACAAAGTCTCGGATTGGGGGTGACTAAATCTAATCCAGTTTAACCCTCAGAAGACACAAGTTTGCGCGTTTACCGCTAAAAAGATCCCCTTTGTTGTATCTCCTCAGTTTCTAAATGAACAGGCTCAACCATCTGATCAATTTAAATAAATTTTTACAATAATTAAATCATAAATTTAGATAATGTCTGAAATCTTTCTTTCTTTTGATTTAAATAATAACGATTAATTTTAACAAGTAATTTTTTTTCTAACCGTATAATCCGTATAAAGGAAGCCATTATTATACATTACTCGTGTCCCAATATGCGCTTAGGCAAAGTTTTAGTTGTATTAGAATATCAAACCGTGTAGTGACGGTGTAAGAATATCTACTGCCCCATAGTGTCCCGTGGATAGCGTAAGAGGCGACAGAGGGTAACAAAAATAGATGAGCTGCAGTATGTTCTTGATAACACCTTAAAATAAGCAGCCAAGCGTGGCAACTATGGCAAAATCTGCCTATAAGGCAATCTATGGAGGAGGCCTATGTCCAGAAGTGGACATTTATAGGCTGTAATGGATAAATGGATGGATGGATTATAATTACGCCTATACTTACTTTTTCGCCGTACCTTGAATTCATTTTTTATTTAGTTACCCAAACATTCAAATCCTGAACTATTATTTATAGGTCTTAACCATCCAAACCCTGGACTGTCTTTAACATTTAGATACCAACCTCCAAAGGGGGAGACCCTTTTTATTGAAAAAGAGGCATTCTATAATTTTAATTCGCAAACGAAAATAGATGTAGATGTCTATGGACCACAGCAACCACTTACCATCAGGTGGACTGTGTGTACGTTTGTCACCCTTATTCTATAAAAAAAAAACAAGATGATGCAAGATATATGTAGAAATTTGTCTTTTTTTTCTTCTCTTTTAAATAACGTTACCTTTTCTCCTGTGTCGTGGAGGCAGTTTACAAACATAAATTGCACGAGGACAAACATCCAGACCCGGAACAACTTTTTGTAGTCCATAGGTACAGTAGGAACTGTTAACAAGCAACATCTCATTCCTAAGCCACTGCGCCATGGAGCCGCTAGACTGAAAGTATAGTTAGTTAGTAGTACTGCGCAATCGCTATCTCATTCCTTGTGTCGTATATATGCCATTCTGTATTTTGTTCCAATAGGAAGGATCTGAAATTACAGTCAGTGTGTCTGTAATCAAGTAAACAAATTATACTGCTTCTAATGTAATCAAGCGCCTGTCTTTCTAGTGAATATGTGGGGACGTGAGTAAACATTAGAAGTGGTTAGTAAGAAGCAATGCCTACTTTTTAGAACATAGGAAACAGACATTAGGTATATTTATAGGATACAACTTATATAACTTATGAATTTTTGTTGTATATTTTGTAATTACGTGGTAGAGCCATGCTGCAGCTATATTAGTAGTATAGTTGTAGCACAAATGGGTCGGCACGACCGGGGAAAGACCACGCTCTCACAGAATATCAGCGTAAAATGGCAGCTTTACTTGACACTGCTGTATTTCGTATGGTGAGCGTAGAGCACCGGAGACCCATTTTACTGGAAAAGAGGCATTCCATCTTAGTTCTCACGGAGGACGACACATCTGCATTTTGATTCTTTATTGAGGGTAAATGTAGAAGTCTGTGGGTCACATCAGCCACTTACCATATCAACAGTCGTCACCTAATGTACAACTATTTTGTAGACCAGGTATAGATAGCCCAGGTATGCAAAACGGACCATGTTGAGCAAAAAATGTGTTTTTGTGGAAAATTGTGAATAATCTAATCAATATCCCATTACTCGTCTTTTATGACATACTAGGCCGGCAACACACAGTTAGCACATTATTTCTTTGTTATAAGACGCACAAAAACTCGGGTAAGTCTCATACCAACAGAGTAAAGCCTAAAATACATAATCCCAGAAGATAAGTTTATAAATATTATATTTTAGTTTTCTTTATAGATAGTCCTAGAATCTGTCTTGGCATCCAGGTCAATGCATTTAATTACAAGCCGGCAGTCTATAGATTACTTTTCACCTTGAACAGTATTCCGATATTGATGTCCCATTTAAACTGGTTTTATTTCTATAAGCATAAAATTACAAGCATATTCTTATAGGTGGCATTGATATATTTCCACTTACCCCTGGTTTAAGCTTAGAGGGTTCCAATAGAAACTCTTTCTTCGGAGTTTAAAATAAAAAAAAATATGACTTACTCACCTTCATTAAGCATCGATCACTGGCAGAATGTTACATTATTTTTTACAAAATAAGGGTGACAAACGAACACAGTCCACTTTATGATAAGTGGATACTGTCGTCCATAGACATTTACATCTATCCTCGGTTAATTATTAAAGTGAATATATGTTGTCAGCCCTGAGGACTAAGATGGAATGCCTAATTTCCAGTAAAACGGGTCGGGTTCTCTAGACTCACCATACGAAACACAGCAACATTAAGCTGCTATTTTACGCTGGTATCCTCGGCCGAGCACACAGTCCAGATGATGGTAAGTGGATGTTTTGGCCCAGATACCTATATCTATCATCGATTAGGAAACAAAATGTAAATGAGGTGTCACTCATGAAGACTAAATATAGAATGCCTCGTTATCAAACACCTATATACCTATCATCTATTAGGAAACAAAATTGTAAATGAGGTGTCACTCATGAGGGCTGAATATAGAATGCCTTGTTATAAGTTCTTGTACTATTATTTATTCTGTGTTATTATTAAAAATGGTATCCGGTTTTTTACACTCGCAATAAAAAAACATAGCAGTATTATGATGCTATTTCACGTTGGTATGCTTTGCGAGCGCGGTACTTCTCCTTTTCGGCCGACTCCACTCATTCGTGTTGCAGATATTAACCAGTATACGCAGCGTGGCTCTATGACATAAAATATTATAACGCCGTGTGTGTTAAATCAACCCGCTTGCCAAGCATGGCAACTATGGCAAATAACATATGGCAAATAACATATGTCAAATAACATATGGCAAATAACATATGGCCTATGAGGCTATGAGGGAGGCCTATGTTCAGCAGTGTACTAGGCTGTAACAGTAACGGTGTGTTGAAAGAATGAGATTCAGTCTTCCTATCAATTCGCTTTGTATAAACTTTAGCTAACACAGTGGGAAGTTTGTTTAGATCTAGGTCACATAAAAATACGAAATATGACGGATGTTTCATTACAGAGAGTCGATTCCCCGCTCATTGGTTTGCCTTAGTGACTCGATTTTATGTACCTACATTTACTTTGACTTATTCAATGTGATTAATAGAATCAGGTGTTACTTTGTGGATTCCGGTGACACGGGTGAAATAAATGTAATAAAAAAAATGCTAAAGAAGTGTTAATTTAGAACGATATAGGTTGTTGCCTTCCTGCAATACGAGGAGCGTTCAATGTGTTTTTTTAATCTATTATGTAAGAAAAAAGATAAAATTATGAAATATTTTTTATGTTTCAATAAGTCCCATGACATCAATACATTTATGTACTTGTACGTGAAAAAATGTTTTTCTATTCTCTTGAAAAAATATTATTCGTCTTGGCCTGAAAAATGCTCATTTACACCGGACTTGAGATCATTATCGTCAGCAAATCGCTTTCCCCGAAGGTTCTTTTAAGTTAGGGAATAAAAAGTAGTCACTAGGGGCTAGATCTGGGCTGTATTGTGGGTGGTTAATTTCCTCAAACCCGCAGTCTCGTACACAGAAGCCTTGGAGAGGAGCTACGCCGTGTGAACCGGTGCGTTGTCATGAAGAAGCAGCACTCCCTTGGTCAGCTTTCCTCTTCTCTTTTCTTTTATTGATTCTCTCAAACGTCGTAAAGTGGCCGGCCAATGGAATGACTTTGAACTTCTTGGGAGGGGGGGGGGGGGTCTCAATGGTGAACCCACGTTTCATCTCCTGTAACTATCCTGTCGATAACTTGTTGGGTCGTCACCACACAACTCTAAACACTCCCTGCAACAGTCAACCTGCGCCTGCTTTTGAAGCGCAATGAGCATTTTCGTCATCCATCTTGCACTGACTTTTGTGAGGTTGAGACAGTCATGCAATATGGTGTGTATGGTACCAACGCATAGGTTAGTCATTTCTGCTAACATCGTAATTCGTACTCGTGCATCTTCTTAATACAAGTTTTTCAGTAATTTTCATATTTTCTTCTGTAGCCGCTTTGATAGGCCCACCCGGGCGGGGGTCATTTTCAATGCTTTCCCTGCCTCTTTTGAATTCACTTTACCACTTCTGTACCGCTGACATTGAAGCACAGCAAAGAACAGCCACCATTTCTTCATGGATGTTTTTTTGAGTCTTTCCTTATTTATTGAGGAATTTAATTACCGCACGGTGCTCGATTTTTTTCAACATTGTCGAGTCAGTCATTCCCGTCGTCTATGACTGAAGGTTACATAAGAAATAATGAAGTTATCAAAACAAAATTTCATATTTATACTCTGAGGTAGTGTCGTTAGCTAATGTATTTTTTTAATTACCCACATTATTAGCCAATCACCCTAATACCGAGAATACATTGAACGCCCCTCGTTCTATTAATAGTAAATTTGTTCATACGTAATTAACAATTACAATTGATCTTTGCATGAGTCGAATTAGTAGTTCTAATATCTATGAGGAATCTAAATGTAATCCTTGAAAGACAATGCGTCCGGTACTCGATAGTATAAAACTCTATCACCGCTATTAACTACTGCTAACCACCCTAACTAAGCTGAAAGTGCTAGTGCTAGGCGTAGTTTACGACTAGTCTAATGGTTGATTGACACGTATGACCTTTAGTTTCGCAGTCCGTACCTTTGACTATCGCAATCGCCATGCTCGTAAAGTGGACAAGCGATGTTAGTACTTGGAAGTGATAATTTTTAAAGTTTTTAATAGGTAGGTGGTAGGTCTATTCTTTCTTAAAGTCTGTATGGGTGGGTGCCGCCCTCTTCTATTTCTTCTCTCAGACACTACCTATTTTAACTTTTACGTTCTTAGATTCACAAACATATATTTATATATGTATCTGAGCGTGATGGTCACGCGAGTTTAGTGCTCTTTCCTATTACAAAAGTGCCCGACGTGCTAAAAGAAACTTTCACTTCAAAAAAAAAACAAGCTAAGCCACTTACTTACTGCTAGCTAGATTGGCTCTCAATTTTCAGTTACAAAATAGATGAGGTGAAGTGACCTAAAATGAGGTTTCATAAACACCTATATTACAACATTATTTTAAGTTATACGCAAATATGAACTTTACTGATAGGATGGGCAAATCAATTTTATCGTTGATAAGCTCTGTCTTTATTCCTGTCTTGATTTTCCATCAAATATCGTAAGGCTAATATGCAACTCGTATGTGACAAAGAATAGTTCTTTATTTAATGTAATTCTCAATTTAAATAAATATACACAATTACTGATATAAATTTAAGATTTAAGTAGCGATGTCAATGATCGTTAATCATCCTTTAAAACAAAAAAGTGCGGCTCCAACCGCACATTTTTCTTTTAAAGGATGATGCATTCATGCTTCTCAGCTCAGACAAAATTTACCACTAATACCTTTTATCAGAATGAAACAGTCCATTTCTAAACTAGTTGTGTAAATGTCATTCAATTTTGTCTGTAGGTTGCCGTTGTACGGAATGTCCGGCTTTAAGAGGATCAAATGTTAATGAACAAAGATAAAGGGATTTTAAGTCATTGTGGCAGCATTACCAGGTCGTCTGTGCGACTGTTTAGTTTTTTCCAGATTTTTAGGATGCGTCATTTGAGGGTAGTTAATACAGAATGTCTCACTTTCTCTTTAAGGCATTTAGCCGTAATCGCACATATTTTATGGATTGGCCATCAAAAGAATATCCATGCATAGGTTTTTTTATGCATTTAGTTATTGCTGAAGACAGTTTACCGCACGTGTAATAGTTATGTGTCGCCTAAAAATACTATCAAAAATTAAACAAAACATTGGTTCAAGTGTGGAATTGACTGGCGTTGCTGGCGTTCTGTGAAATTCAGAGCGAGCGTCCACTCCTTTACCTGCTACCATTTGGAATAATATTACGCCTTTTTTTGTATAGAATAGACATTTGTGTGAAAGACGAGCACACAGTTCACCAGATGGTGAGCCGATGCTGTGCTCCATAGACATCTATATCTGCCCTCGGTTAACAATCACAATGTTAATGCGTTGTCACCCCTGTGGACTAAGATGGAATGCATCGTTTCCAGTAAAAAGGGTCTCTGATTCTCTACATTCACCACACGAAACTAAAGAAGTAGGCTGCTATTTTAAACTGGTATTTTGAGAGCGTGGTCTTTCCCCGGTCGAACCGACATAATTTTTTTATAGTAATCTTAGCCAGCGCTTCACTACTATCCCACCTGATGGTAAGTTGTGATGCAGCAGAAGGTGGTGAAGATAACTGACTTAACAAAAGCCTATTCACTTTTGCCAAGAAGACACTTGCATTGGAACTGAAATGGAAAGACAGATGGCAAGTTATTCCACTCCTTTGCTGGTACGCAATATGAAGAAAGGATTTTCTCCTGTATCGTGGAGGCAGTAAACAAACATAAATTGCACAAGGACAAACATCTAGACCCGGGACTATTATATGTAGGCCATACAAATACTTGCTCCGTGCGGGATTCGAATCCGCGGCTCCAGCGTTGCAACTCATTGCTAAGCCACTGCGCCACGGAGCCATCAATTTGCTGATAATAAAAACTTTATTGTTCAATGTGAGGAAGGTTAATATGCAACATCGAGGAAAATTAAGATTATAACAATGTGAACGTCTTTGAAACTCGAATAATTTACCTACTTACAATTTTTAACCAACTTCAAAAAAGTTTCTATTTTTATTTGAAAACTGGTGCTTATAATTTATACTTCCCATATAAATTTGATCAAGATCTGACCAGTAGTTTTGGAGTTATCTTTAATAATGCGTTTTAATATTGAAGTCGGTTGTACAAAATTTTTAATTTCATTAGTTGTCTCTCTTCGTTACCTCCACACTAGGATTTTCTCCTGTATTGCAGGGACAGTTTATATACATAGAACATACCCAGGATTTAATCCCGCGGCTCTTAGCTCTGCAACTCATTACTAAGCCACTGCGCCACGGAGCCGTCACTTGTCTGTTTCATATTTTTTGCTATTTACAAACATGCAACACGCGACTTAATTATTAATGAGAGTGGCAATCTCTTTCTTTTATCGACCAAGTGTTAAACAAAACCAGTGTATGCTGATCTTCCTGAGGCCCTTTTTACTGGAAATGAGGCATTCCATCTTAGTCCTCACGGAAGGACGCATCTGCATTTTGATTCTTTATTGAGGGTAAATGTAGAAGTCTATGGGTCATATCAGCCACTTACCATATCAACAGTTTTCACCTAATGTACAACTATTTTGTAGAGCAGGTATAGATAGCACAGGTATGCAAAACGGACCATGTTGAGCAAAAAAATGTGTTTTTGTGGAAAATTGTGAATAATCTAATCAATATCCCATTACTCGTCTTTTATGACATACTAGGCCAGCAACACACAGTTGGCACATTATTTTTTTGTTATAAGACGTAAAAAAACTCGGGTAAGTCTCATACCAACAGAGTGAAGCCTAAAATACATAATCCCAGAAGATAAGTTTATAAATATTATATTTTAGTTTTCTTTAAAGACAGTCCTAGAATCTGTCTTGGCATCCAGGTCAATGCATTTAATTACAAGCCGGCAGTCTATAGATTACTTTTCACCTTGAACAGTATTCCGATATTGATGTCCCATTTAAACTGGTTTTATTTCTCTTAGCATAAAATTACAAGCATATTCTTATAGGTGGCATTGATATATTTCAACTTACCCCTGGTTTAACCCTTAATTTCATAGTGATGGAAATTTCCATCGTTAAGAATTTTTGTCTTTATTTCGAATCGAGCATTAAAAGATCGATATTCGACTAATCGGGACATTTTCAAACATGTCTAATATAGATATAGAACATTATTGATGACAATTTATACAAGTAGTTGAATATTAATATCGTTAAATTAATAAACATAACATCACGCCTGTATTTATATTTATTAACAGTGGTAGAGCCACGCGGCAGCGTTTGCTGTCGCACGGATGGGCCGGCTCGAACCGGGGTGGTACCACGACCTCACAGAAAACCAGCGTGAAGTAGAGGTTTACCTCTGCGTTTCGCTTGGTGAGTGCAGGTGGCCGGAGGCCCTTTTTACTGGAAATGAGGCATTCCATCTTAGTCCTCACGGGTGACAACGCATCTGCATTTTGATTCGCAAACGAGGATAAATGTATATGTCTATAGGCCGCAGCAACCACTTACCATCAGGTGGACTGTGTGCTCGTTTGTAACCCTTATCTTATAAAAAAAAAATTCCTGGAAGTAGTAGGCAGAGGCGTGTTGTACTCCCACTAGTCATCAGTTATGTTAACGTCCACAGTAGTTACACCAGTTATATACGTGGTAGAGCCATGCTGCAGCTATATTATGATTGTAGCACGAATCGTTCGGCTCGACCGGGGAAGGACCACGCTATCACAAAATACCAGCGTAAAATAGCAGCTTAACGCTGCTGTGTGTATGGTGAGTGTAGAGAACCGGATACCCATTTTACTGGAAACGAGGCAATCCATCTTAGTCCTCACGGGTGACAACGCATCTGCATTTTGATTCGCAAACGAGGATAAATGTAGATGTCTATGGGCCGCAGCAACCACTTACCATCAGGTGGACTGTGTGCTCGTTTGTAACCCTTATCTTATTAAAAAAAAATCCTGGAAGTAGTAGGCAGAGGCGTGTTGTACTCCCACTAGTCATCAGTTATGTTAACGTCCACAATAGTTACACCAGTTATATACGTGGTAGAACCATGCTGCAGCTTATATTATGATTGTAGCACGAATGGGTCGGCTCGACCGGGGAAGGACCACGCTATCACAGAATACCAGCGTAAAATAGCAGCTTAACGCTGCTGTGTGTATGGTGAGTGTAGAGAACCGGATACCCTTTTTACTGGAAACGAGGCGTTCCATCTTAGTCCTCACGGGTGACAATGCATTTGCATTTTGATTCGTAATCGAAGATAGATGTAGATGTCTATGGGCCACACAACCACGACTGTGTGCTCGTTTGTCACACTTATCCTATAAAACAAAACTTGTATTAGTAGGCAGTCACTAGTACTGTGAGTTCTACTTACACTGAATGCATTTTAATGTCATTGGCATTATACGCGAAAAAATTGAAAACTGCGAACCTGTGGTCGGGTCACTAACTCTCTAATCAAATAATAAATCTGTAACTATGGCGTCAGTAACTAAGTACCTAATTATCTAGATCTACATAAATATTAATAAATATTAATTTATTAATAAAAAATATTAATAATATATTACCTTTCAGTATCCTCAAGAACAGTAAAGAATGAAAAGTGGACATTACTATTGTTATTTAAGCACCCGTATGCTATGCAGTACCTTTTGGCTTTTTGAGAGATCATACTTGAATAAAAACTCAAAAATAAATATCAAAAGTGCCTAAACACTTATTAGAGAAAAATAATTTTTATGTTAACGTAAAGCGCATGTGTTAGCTCGAGCGGGCGCGTGACAACCTCACGGAATTAGCCCCGCATACGGGGCCGCTCAGCGTAGGTATATTTTCATGCCTAAAACGCGAAGTGAGACAGGCCTGCTTATAGATAATTGCCTACTTCACAAGTTTTTCTAGGTAAGTATAATCCTTTTAAAAACTTGTATTTTCTAACGCTGAGCAAAACTACCGAGATTTAGCTTTAGCCCGGGTTACCGTTACCGTTAGAGCCTATTAAAGTCCATTGCTGAACATGGCCTCCCCCATAGACTGCCTCATAGGGAGGATATTTGTCATAGTTGTAATGTTACTGTTGATTTGAAAATTTCACCTCAGTGGGTCATGTGCTCCTGGTAGATCATCTTCTATACATACATCCATTACAGCCTATTAATGTCTAATGCTGAACATAGGCCTCCCCCATAGACTGCCTCATAGGGAGGATATTTTGTCATAGTTGTAATGTTCTTGTTGATTTGAAAATTTCACCTCTCAGTGGGTCATGTGCTCCTGGTAGATCATCTATACATCCATCCATTACATCCTATTAAAGTCTAATGCTGAACATAGACCTCCTCCATAGACTGCCTCATAGGGAGGATATTTGTCATAGTTGTAATGTTCTTGTTGATTTGAAAATTTCACCTCTCAGTGGGTCATTTGCTCCTGGTAGATTATCTTCTATACATCCATCCATTGCAGCCTATTAAAGTCTAATGCGGAACATAGGCCTCCCCCATAGACTGCCTCATAGGGAGGACATTTGTCATAGTTGTAATGTTCCTGTTGATTTGAAAATTTCACCTCTCAGTGGGTCATGTGCTCCTGGTAGATCATCTTCTATACATCCATCCATTACAGCCTATTAATGTCTAATGCTGAACATAGGCCTCCCCCATAGATTGCCTCATAGGGGGGATATTTGCCGTAGTAGCTGCGCATGGCAAGCGGGTTGACAACCGCAGTTTATTTTATTTTTTAGTCGTTATTACGAAGACGCTGCTGCCCATCTCCTGGTTTTGTTTCCCTCTGTCACTTTTTAAGACACCCACAGGATGATATGGGGTAGTGGATATTTTTACACCGTCACTACACGGTACCCATAACTACTCCATTTCTTGTAAGTACCCGTGAGCTTTGGTACTTACAATTAATGGAGTAGAGTGGACTATGTAGCTTTGA
The DNA here is from genome assembly GCA_033319125.1 of Parnassius glacialis. Taxonomy (NCBI): domain Eukaryota; kingdom Metazoa; phylum Arthropoda; class Insecta; order Lepidoptera; family Papilionidae; genus Parnassius; species Parnassius glacialis. Next base: position 1,286,924 of record JAVANC010000007.1, on the reverse strand, counting down.
TGCAGTTTGCCTTCGTGACATCTTTTGCTTTTTAGGGTGCCGTACCCAAAGGGTAACCAACGGGACCATATTACTAAGCCTTCGCTCTCCATCCGTCTGTATCAGCGGGCTATATCTCATGATCTGTAATAGGTAGACAGTTGAAATTTTCACTGAATGTGTATTTCTGTTTTTTTATATGTTAAGGTGACAATCGAGCACACAGTCCATCTGATGGTAATTGGTTGCTTTGACCCATAGACATCCACATCTATCCTCAATAAAGAATCAAAATGCAGATGCGTTGTCACCACGAGGACTAATATGGAGTGCCTCTTTTCCAGTAAAAAGGGTCTCCGATTCTCTACACTCACAATACGAAACACATCAGTGTTAAGCTGCTATTTTACGCTGGTATTCTGTGAGAACGTGGTCCTTTCCCGGTCGAGCCGACCCATTCGTGCTACAACTATACTTTTTAATATAGCTGCAGCGTGGCTGTAAAAATAAAAATCTGTTTTTCTGTTCGCTATAACAACAAATAATACTACCTACTAGAAAGAAACGTGTTTTTACTTACATAGTATTAAACATTGTACGATGGTACGGAACCCTTCATGCGCGAGTCCGTTTCGCACTTGGCCGGTTTGTAATTTTGCTGTATAGATAATGTAGTTCTAATGAATGTTTTTTATTGTTCACATGTACAAAACCTTACATAACTCATATTCTATTCTATTTACTCTCGTTACTCTATTTCTTTAAAAACTCTACCTCCAAACTAGGATTTTATCCTGTATCGTGGGGGGCAGTTTACATACATAAAGGACAAACATACAGACCAGGAACAATTATTTGTAGCCGTGGCCCTTAGGGCTGCAACTCATTGCTAACCCACTGCGCCATGAAGCGGTCTATTTTTTTTTTATAGAATACGGTTGACTAACGAGCACACAGTCCACCTCATGGTAAGTGGGTGCAGTGGACCGTAGACACATTTATCGTGGATTAAGAAATCAAAATGCAGATGCGTTGTCACCCCTGAGGGCATAATGGAATGCCTCGTTTCAAGTACAAAGAGCCTCCGGTTCTTTACACTCACCATACGAACCACAGCAGCATTAAGCTGCTATTTTACGTTGGTATTCGGTGAAAGTGTGGTCCTACTCCGGCCAAGCCAACCCATTTGTGTTACAACCATAATATAGTTGCAGCATGGCTCTACCAAGTTCAATACCTTATCTGATTTAAATATATAAACTTGTTTTCATATTGTAATTTAGATAATTTATCGTGTCCTTCATAGAAATCTTTTTTGCAAATTTACAGCATTTTATCTTGCGGATTGTGTAATGCGTCAAAATATATCAATTTTAAACCGAGTTATTTAAAATTCAATTTGCACGCAACGGTGGCCAAGCTTACATTTGATTTAGTGGTCCGTGTAGGGTTGCGGTGAAATGTTTCCAGTTGGTGTCATGTTATTAACAATCTAGGTTTGTTAGGCGATATTGGATTTTCCAAAATCCTCCTATATTTCGCGGACAAAGATATCATTATCTATACAAATAAATAAATTGAATTGTCTGTTTGTAATGTGAAAATAACAGCTTTTTACTAAATACACATGGAAGTATATACGGTAATTATAATTTAAAAAAAAACAATTTTTTAAATTTTTGTCTGTGCTGTTTGTTCCGCCTAATCTCCGAAATGGCTGGATCGATTTTGACTGGACTTTGACTGGCAGATAGATGATGTTATAAGGAGTAATTTTGACTGCTTTTATTTTAGAAGAAGAAGTAGGGTTCCGCGCAAATATAAATCCTATGAAATACAATTGTAATTAATTTCATATTAAATATGCATGTAGGCATGTACATAAATATTATTTAGTTATTTATTTACTCTTTATTGTACACCAAAATACAAAATAACGAGTAGGTACAGTTAAATCTAAAGTAGGATGTGTACAACAGGCGGTCTTATAACTCTGAAAGTGATCTCTTCCAGACAACCTTAGTGTAGAGAACTGATGCAAACAATAGTTAAAAATGGAGGGGGGCGTACAAAATAAACATAAAAATATGAAAATACATATAAGTAAAGATAAGTCAAGATTATGTATGATATCATATAATAGATTAAATGAAAAGAGTACAAAAAAGGAAAAGTGATTTATCTAATAGCGTTCTAAGTAATACGATTTAACAAGACTTTGAAAGAATGAAGAGATTGAGCACGACGAATTTAGAGAGGTAAAGAGGTATTACATGCAGATAAAATAGAAGTGTCAGTGTCGTCTGTATAATAATATTTGCATGCATTACATAATAACCATTTTAATTTTTTCTGTCCGGACTAATTTTGGGAATGGCTAAACTAATCGTGATGGAACTTTTCGAACAGATAGTAAGCAATGCCAAAATGGTAAATTGAATGGCCTTTGATTATTTTAAATCTAAATTAATGTAGCCTATCGAGGTGATCCTAATCGTATAGTGTCGGTGTAAGCTTATCCACTATCCCATATCGACTCGTGCGTGTTGTAAGAGGCGACAGAGGGAAATTGAAACAGGCGATGGGTGGGCAGCATCTTCCTGATAATGACTTAAAATAATAAATAAAAAACAGTGTGTGTCGTGAAGACACACGATAGAAGTGAAACTTTTGTATTACAGGGAAACATTTCAATTATTCATCAATGACTTTTGAATAGGTTAGATTGTGTGTATCATTCATTTATTTACATAAAATTAAATACATATGTGTCACAGTGATCCTTTTCGATCTTAAGAAGAGAAATTATCGGTTTAGGCAACACTAGGCCTCACCACAGTGAATGAAGTAATTATTATAGATCCCAGTATAACAAAAAATACTCATTTAAAGTTTGTTAATTAGGTAATTATCTATTATATATGTAATTTTATTTTAATTAAACTAAAGTTTTATATAAAGTAAACAAAAATTTATTTAAATGAAAATTTACAAATTGTTATTTAAAATAAACTTTGCTTTGCCTTATTGGGCTTCAAAAATTACTCCCTTGTTCATTGTTTTAATAGCGCTTTCTCTACATCATTTTATCGAACCAAAATTGATGGATCTGGGTGGTACGTAGAAAATGTAGTAGATTACGATATTACTCAAATGCGATCACTCTTTCAAAAATAAATACGTATACATTGGTAACTGTCTTAAATAAAGTTAATCGATTAGTATTTGAACGAAAGACTTATAATATTGTAATTTTAATTGTATTACCATATACATTATGGTAAATAATGGCCTGTGTTCGCGATTTGAATGATAGATCAGTCGACCTGAATAACGCGGTACGTAGTTTTACACCCACCACTTTTCGTCACACAAAAAGGTTGCGGATCACAATTTCAAAGCCCTCCCGTAAAAAGTTTCACTTCAAAAATTGCGGTTGCCAACCCAGCCTAGCGTGGCAACTATGGCAAAATTCCCCCCATGAGGCAATCTATGGGGAGGTCTCTATACAGCAGTGGACTTTTCTAGGCTGTAATGGATGGATCGATGGGTTCAGATGAAGCCGGGGCGTGTCATTGTCAGCAAATGCTACTATATTAAATGTTTAAAGTAGAGTACAAAATTCCTGACGTAGAAAGCTTGTTAGTTGCAGAGACGTCTTGACTCCATGTTTCTTGCTGAATATTTATATAAGTGTAAAACCTCATGAAAGAACAATGGCAAACTTTCATACATACATACAGGTACAGTGGTAGAGCCAGGCGGCAGCTCTTGCAGTCGCACGGATGGCCCGACTCGAACTGGGGTGGTACCACAACCTCACAGAATACCAGCGTGAAGTAGAGGTTTACCTCTGCGTTTCGCTTGGTGAGTGAGTGGAAATGAGGCATTCCATCCTAGTCCTCACGGGTGAAAACGCATCTGCATTTTGATTTGTAATAAAAGATAGATGTAGATGTCTATGGGCCACAGCAACCACTTACCATCTGGTGGACAGTGTGCTCGTTTTTCACCCTTATCCTATAAAAAAAAATACATAAAATTAGTTGAGAAGGAATGGTAGCGTCTATAAATCAAAAATATCTTAAAATGTTAAGCGTCAGTTCCTTAATAACTCGGTCAAAGAATTATATTCTGAGAAGGCGTCTAAAAAGATACTTAGATTTGAACCTTCTTTGGTTATGTCACTTGGAAAAGTCATGCGTCCTGTGGTTGTTTGATGTTAGCTTAATACATTCTCAACATAATGTACTTACCTACATGATTGAGTGTTTAGATTATTGTATCGCTATTATTTATTTGCATACTATAAATGTATATTTCTGGCATGGCTCCAGGGCCTTTGTGTCCTACAGTGACATTATCAGAAGGGCTAGAACCTAGAGCCGTAAAGCCAGTAAAAAAACAATGACATTTTGTTTTAGCTAGGGTTGCCATAGCATTAAATGGGATTGTTACATACTACTATGATTGAGATAATGTATTATTGTAGGAAGTTCTTTGTAAGAGACTTATTTTCAACCATATCACTTTTACTTTTATTATTACTGATAGTATTGTTATTACTAATAATAACTTAATATAAAAATATTTTGTGTTTGTGTTGTGTTGGTAGTCTCACAAAGTATATACGAAAATAGTATGAATATAGTAAATGGCAACATTTGAATAGAGTAAAATGATTTAAGTCATTTGATATTCCCAAAAATGTTTGTTTTTTTCTGTGGCTTTAATTAAAATACATTTTTATTTGAAAAATCATAGAAAAATAATAAAAGTCATTTTATATATAACTTATTTTTAGACGCAATAATTTTTGTCAACTATTTTTCTGCCATTGTTCTTTGGGGTGCGAAACCATTCGGGCCACGAGGTCGTGGGCGATCGTACATGTTACCCATGCCTTGCGCCGCACTGCTGGGTGTGATTTGTGTTTATCTGTAATATCATGTACAGTTGACAGCAACATTTTACGAAAAAAATCTCATGTACAGTTGGCAGCAATTTTTTAACGAAAAAAAATCTCATGTACAGTTTCCAACTACCGGTCATTTAATAAAACTAATTTTAAGAATTTTATTTCCTTTAATTTGACTTATTTATTCCTCCCCCCACTTCGGTCACGGCGCGTAGAGGTGTTTGAAGTTAACTATGAAGTTAACTCGGGTTACTTCATCTTTGAATATATTTTTAGTTTGGTTTGATCTAGTCAGATTTATTGTGTGAAGTATTCGTGTATATAAAAGAAACCATTACCTATCGGTCGTTTGGGAGTCGTGGCCGTTGTTGTAAATAGGCCAAGAGGACTAGCATCCCTATGCCCATATTTTTGCTATAGTACCACTCAATCGTATCTGCCTTGGTCGCCTCTGCAACATAACATTGCGGTCAGCGGATCAAAATCAACAAAGGCATTGATTAACAACATTATTAATTCAATATGATTATTGAATCTGAAATCATCCTAATTACTGTCCAAGATTTATTTGCATATTTTATTTCACTTGGTATTGTCTATTTTGGAATTCATATTAGCTCATTTTTATGTATATAACGCCGTCGGCAAATTATGTTAATAAATGTAAGTGGGAGATGAGGTACGTGTTTTTTAAATGGCGTTTTTACCGGACTGCGGTGGAGTCCACAAAGAAAATCTATGGCAGCCCATAACTACTTAACTATTCGTCTGACTTTGATGATTAATGATTCTTCAATGTATTTGTCATAAACGTGTAGGTAACACAGACTGTTAGTTATTGTAGTTCATCATCATCATCATTACAGCCTTTCATAAGTCCACTGCTGAACATAGGCCTCCCCCAAGGAATGCCACAAAGCACGATCCTGAGCCACCTGCATCCATCGACTTGCTGCATGTCTTACCAGGTCGTCACTCTATCTCGTGGGGGGTCGCCCTACACTTCGCCTACCGGTACGAGGCTGCCACTCGAGAACCTTTTTTCCCCATCGGTTGTCGGTTCTTCGAGCTATATGGCCGGCCCATTGCCACTTCAGCTTACTAATCCGTTGGGCTATGTAGGTCACTGGTTCTATTGCGGATATCCTCATTTCTAAGTTTATCACGCAGAGAAACTCCGAGTATAGCCCTCTCCATAGCTCGCTGAGCGACCTTGAGCTTCCTCATACGGCCAGCAGTGAAGGACCACGTCTCAGTACCATAGGTCATCACTGGCAACACGCACTGGTTGTACAGTTCCGTTTACGGGTTTTGAGTAGGCTTGCCAACTCCAAAAAAGGCATTTCCGGGATCACCCAGCTCGACATCCGGGACTTTGGTATATTACGCGGGACACAACACACCACATACAAATTGGTTAGAAAAAACAAACACTAATATATTTTTTAATCATTTAATAAAAAAAAAATAATTTAATTTATTTTTCTGTTTTAAAATTGTCCTTATTTTGCCATTTTGCGCATTTTAACAAGTTTTTGTTTTCCAATACGTAGTTATAAAATTCATGCATTATTGATCAAAGTTAATGTTAATTTGTAGTTCAGCCTGGACGTGGTCAACAAACAGCTTATTTTTACTGTCTCTCCATGCATTTCCACAGAGAGAAAACACTCTCTCTACTGATGCATTTGAAAGTGGTATCGAAGCTACGGCTACGGTTTAGTTGGTACGAGATAGATACTAATATCATATAATCACTGATTTCCGGGACAAAAGGCATCCCGCAAGGGGTTACGGCGGGACGGTCCAAAATTGACCCAGAAGCGGGACGTTCCGGAAAATCCGGGACGGTTGGCAAGCCTAGTTTTGAGGTATGTCTAACGAGAAGATGTGTCGTAGTTTCCCGAACGCTGCCCAGCCGAGTTGAATCCGTCGATTGACCTCTCGGTCGAACTTGAACTTACCTAGTCGGACTATTTGTCCCAGGTAAATATACTCTTCAACAACTTCGATCTTAGTGTCCCTAACAACTACCGGCATAGGTGTAACATGGACATTAAACATGATCTTTGTTTTGTCCATGTTCATCTTAAGACTTATCCGTTGAGAAACACTATTGAGGTCATTGAGCATAGTGCTTAAGTCCTCCAGCGATTCTGCCATAAGGACTATATCGTCGGCATATCGAAGGTGAGTGATGTACTCGCCATTGATGTTAATACCGTATCCTTTCCAGTTCAGATGCTTGAAAACGTCTTCCAATGCAGCGGTGAAGAGTTTCGGGGATATAACGTCATCCTGTCTCACACCTCTCTGCAATTGGATAGGTTTCGTACTCTGGTTCTCTACTCGGATAGCCATCGTAGCCCTACTGTACAAACACTTCAGCACTTCGATATACCGACAGTCAACTTGGCACCGCTGAAGGGACTGCAGCACCGCCCAAATTTCGACGGAATCAAAGGCTTTCTCATAGTCCACATACGCCAGACATAGTGGCAAATTGTACTCCTCGGACTTCTGTACAATTTGCCGAAGGGTATGTATGTGGTCTATGGTGCTAAAGCCTTTTCGGAAACCGGCTTGTTCGGGAGACTGGAAGTCCTCAAGTCTGCGCGCGAGACGATTCGTAATGACTCTCGGTAACAGCACGTAGACGCGGCTCAGAAGGGAAATCGGTCTTTAGTTCTTCAAGACAGCGTTGTCACCTTTCTTGAAGAACAAGACCACCGCACTTCTGCTCCACGCCTCCGGTGTAATGCCACCATGGAGGACGGAATTAAAAAGCTTCTGAAGGACTTCAAGTGCCGATTTTCTACCCGCTTTCAGAAGCTCCGCTGTAATTCCATCCTCGCCTGGGGCCATGCGGTTTTTAAGGTGCTGGAGAGCCATTCTAATCTCGCATCGGAATAGTGTCGGATAAGACTTGCCGTTGGATCGTTACTCACACTTACATGTGGCTCCAACGATGGTGTGTACAGCTGCCCATAGAACCTCTCAATCTCATTCAAAATCTCAGGAGTCCCGGAAACGATGCTGCCACACTCGGTCTTCAACTTCGACAGTTGGCTCTTTCTGGCAGACAGATCTCTAGCAAAGACTTTGGAGCCCTGGTTCCGCTCGATCGCTTCTTCAATACGAGCAGTATGAAAGTTGCGTAAGTCCCGCCGCATGCATTTGGAGATCTGTCTGTTCAGTTGCCTGTATGCTGTCAAATCTACTAAATACTGCAGCTTCATATCCCGTCTAACAGCCATGAGATTAAGAGTGTGATCGGAGAGTTTTTGTGTTCGTCTGCGGCGGGTTTTGCAAAACTTAGCTCCGACCGCATGGACAGTTTCCACGAGCTTGTCATTCATATCATCCATTTCATTGCAATCTTCTAGGCACTGATAAAGGTCTCGTAGCTCTAGCTGAAAGGTTTTGGGGACTTTGGATTAGAACACGAGGGGGACGGAGCGGTTGACTTCATTAGACGTGACCTCTCCAAGTTAACGTTTAGGTTCAGTGTGCCTCTCACCATTCGGTGATCGCTGCCGGTTTTCACCCTCGCGATCACTGAGACATCACTGAACAGTTGTCGTCTGGTCGTCATAATGAAGTCAATCTCATTTTTTGTTGAACCGTCGGGGCTCGATCAGGTCCACTTCCTCTGGGGCCGCTTCTAGAAGAAAGAGTTCATCATAAAGAGTCCCTCTTTCTCCATGAAGTCGGCCAGCTGCTGGCCCCTTGGGTTCCGTTGCCCTATTCTGAATTTCCCTACTTTCAGCTCTCCGTTCTCTCTTGTGCCTAGTTTTGCGTTGAAGTCTCCCATTAACACCGTATAGTGGGTTTTGGAGGAATGCATGGCTTAAGAGATATCCTCATACATTTCCTCCACCTCGTTATCGGGGTGTACCGAGGCTGGTGCGTAAACCTGTATACCTTCCACGAATACCGTTTGGTTATTCTGAGTATAAGGTACACAACCCTCGTCGACACATTCCCAATCTTTACAACGTTGTTAACGAGAGACTTGTGGACGATAAATCCGACACCTCCTTGGGACAGATGGTCTCCCTCCCGGTGATAGAATAAGTTGCTGGTTTCGAGGATTACCGTGTCCTCCCCCTCTCTTCGGACTTCGGATAATCCTATGATATTCCAGCGTAACTTGTCTATCTCTTCTTCCAGCTCCACAATCTTCTCGTCAGTCCTCAGGGTGCGTGCGTTATAAGTTGCCAGGTCGAGTCTTCGTAGGTGGCAACCGAACCTCCACCGGAGATTCGTAGCACCCCCTGCCCCGCCCTTACCATGGTCGCCACCGTAGCCAGGAATAGCGGGGTCGCGGGGGACTGGGGGCCGTTTATTAATGTCATTACTCATAGGGGGTATATTGCCATAGTTGCCACGCTTTGGGAGCGGGTTGGCAACCGCAGTATTGTATTGTTATTTTGCTGTTATCAGAAAGATTCTGCTGCCCATCCTCTGCCTCAGTTTCCCTTTGTCGCATTTTACGACACCTACGGGATGATATGGGGTAGTGGGTATTCTTACCCGCCACTACACTGTTGTAATTAATATAATAATATTTGAATTGTTTTATATAATTATAAATATTTGCATGCCTAATACAGGCAGAATATAGCTTGAACTTAACTTGGTACCACCTGTATGCTGTGCAAATAAATGTTTCTTTCTTTTTTTTATTTCCCTGTCCCAAAGTTAGTTTGAGTTTATTATACATTAAATTAAAAAAGTAAAAAAATATCCTCGAAACAAAGAGCTGATGATCTTCAAAAGGAAGAACATATTTTCTTGAAACATAGTTCAGACTTCAGACCACTCTCAAGTCATATTTCAAACGAAAAAAAACAGACTATTCTGTCGACTTTGTCGAGTATGAAGTAGATACATTGGCGTCTTACTGGTGTGGGAGGAATTGCAGCTGTCACGTTTTGTTTCAGTGAAACCTACACATAAAGTGGGTACTTTTGTATTAGTTTCTTTGTGTTTAGAATGGCAATATTGCAGAATTGCACACTGCCCACCTACATACCATACACTCCTAGATCACCCCAGACGCATAACTTAGACTGCCATTAAAAAGGGTCTCCGTTTCTTTACACTTACCATACAAAATACAGCAGTTATTTTACACAGATATTCTATGGGGGCGTGATCTTTTCACTGTCGAGAAGGACCACGTTCTCACAAAATACCAGAGTGAAATAGCAGCTTACTGCTGCTGAATTTCGTATGGAAGAACCGGAGACCCTTTTTAACGGTAACGGGGCGTTCCATCTTAGTCCTCAGGGGGTGACAACGCATTTGCAAATTGATTGTCTGTGCTCCGTTTGTCACCCATATTCTAAAAAAGTTTGTGAAATTATGTTTCAACGTTTTTAGATTGATTTCTTGCTATCAGTCGGTCCCGTCCGTCAGATAAAAAAAAATAAGTTAATGTAATGTCCAGTGTTCGCGTAAATATAAGAAATCATTACATCAGAGAAAAAATTGGCATATTCTCGTAGTGGATGGTAGAATAGAATAGAGGCATTTTTATTCAATGTAGAAAAATATATAATACGTATTATGTATTGTAAATACATTTTTTACTTTTACCATTGGTTCGTAAAAAAATCTCTGTCCTGGGAAGAAGCGGAAAGAAACCCAGCGTGACTTTTTAAAAAAAGTAGAATTTACCATATAATATTTTCTACAAATAGTCCGTCACACAATTTTTCTAGTGAGTAGCTTAAAGGCTTTAGGCTATTCACCAGAAAAACTTGTGTGACAGACTGTTGGGTAGAGTCTCTTTGTACAATTTGTATCAATAGAAATTTGTTATAATAGCATCAATTGTATTCAATGACATTTAAGCGATGTGCATTCCTTTTATTAATTAAAAAAGTGTCTGGATGAGTGACGATTGTTCGACAAGTCCTTGGCAGTTGATCTGACAGTCTCCGACTATAAAGTTATCTGTATCTGACAGAATAACGCCGCTCTGCAAACAATAGTGTCGCATTATACCGAGATATTTTTTCTTTGACGCAATCCCAATATAAATTAGTGAACACGGCTGAAGCTACGAATAAAAATTGATTTCTTAATGATTTCTTATATTTACGCGAATACTACACATGGAATAAAACTAATTTTACGGATTTTATGTCGTTTAATTTTCTTTGGTTCCCGACATTTCGGGGCACTTCGCAGCTCTGATGTCATAGTTAATGAAGGCTACCTTTAACTTTTAACTATGGGTGCCGTTAATTGTGCATGACGTCGGGAATTAAAAAAGTTAAAATTAAACTCGATAAAATCCGTAAAATTAGTTTTATTCCAATTGCTTTCTTTTTTTCTTTAGTAAATCCATTCGGTGTGACGAAAGAAAATCCAACGACGACCTGCTGTTTTAGGCAGATTGAATACCCAGTACATTAAAAGAATTTTAACAACAGTTACGTTTGTTCTTATTTAAAACCACAAGGTCAAAATGTGGGCTTATTTCAATGAAGCCTCAGTACAGCAACAATTGGAAATTGATATTGTTGGAATCAACTGGATATCTATTTGTAACAACTAATACGGCCTTCGGCGGTCTGAGGCGCATAGTAACCCAGCGGAGGCAATCGCGACGTTGCGTGCGAACTGTGCAATAGTTGCGTTGCATTCATACCCCTCTAAGGTGGCACGCTTTTCAGCGGGTTGCCGGAACACTATTTCTGTTTCGCTTCCGCACGTTCGGTTTTCAGCGGGTTACGGGTGGAGCACCATGGCTGTCTCGTTCCCGTACGTCCCGTTATGCTGTAGTTCTAAATTATTCAGTTATGTGTCCGCGGAAACTGACTTAATTGTTTCACCGTTTTATTTATTTTTTGAACGAATAAAGAGCAGTTATGAGACGTGTAAAGAATTTATGCATTTGTTGTGACTTGAAAGTTGCTAGTCAAAGGATCTATTTGCGAAAATATTTGTACCGTATTTATCAGGTGGTTGGAATGCTTTTCGTTGTCTATGGACGTCCGTCTGGGCAGTCTACTTTGCTTGAAGTTGTCTGCAGGTGTCCAAAGATTAGTAGCAACTTACCATGTGGTAGATTGTAAGTTAATTTGTCACTTTAGTTTAAAAAAAATAAAAGTATATGCAAGAGAATACATGAATCTTACGCCTAAGATTAAGTCTGAGGTCTCAGTGGAAAGCGTGTAACGGGGTGTGTACACACAGTAGCAACTTACCATGTGGTAGATTGTAAGTTAATTTGTCACTAGTTTTTAAAAAAATACGGCGAAGAGTGTGGCGAGCTGGAAACTTTCCCATATAACACTAGCGGGTGCCACTCAGGACACTAATACATGAGATTGTCGTGAGGATACGCCGCGCGTGCAGTATATCTTTAGAATTTTACAATACGAGACACTGATTGCATGTCCGGTGAACACCCCGCCCTGATGTCTCTTAAGTTTCTACAGTAAGATTTCATAATAATCATCAACATAAACTCATCACAAGTCTACTGCTGAACATAGAACTCACCCAAGGAATACCGCAAAGCAAGGTCCTGAGCCACCTGCATCCATGGACTCCCCGTATATCATACTAGATCATCGCTCCATTTATTAGAGGGTACCGACTACCAGTAGTCTGCCACTCGATAACCTTTCTTCCCCATCGGTTGTCGGTTCTTCGAGCTATGGACGGCCCATTATATTTATATGATTTACTTAGTTGTTTTTCACATTTTTCACACCAAACTCAATTATTCTCAAATGAAATAAACCTAGCAAGCTAACAGCATAGCAAAGTGGCGAAGCAATCAGCTTTGTAGCGGTTTCTAACGGTTGTCGTTGAGCAATCAGTTTCAAAATAGGAGGTTCAGATGCCTGGGTGATCAGTAATCGATTGCTGAAAACAGAATTTGAAAATTCGAAACCGTTCTCGAGATAATCGTAGGACAGACGGACAGACATCGTGAAATCAATAAGTGTCTTCGCAAGCTTCGCCACTTAATAAGACAGTTATAACGCCATTTAATTGTAAAGCATTTATGGACACATTCCTCCAACTCTCAAGAATTAGAAGAAACCTGAGACCAGTCGTGACAAGGCAATATACTTAATTCTGAAGACAACGCAAACAAAGTTGGCGCTGTATACATATTTTATATACTTGTGTCTCCACGAGTATCGAGTGGAGACGCCTTATACAGTATGTTTGAAATTCAGATTATATTTATTGAATAAAACATTGTGCAAAATCGTGTATTATTTTATACCTGATCTCCTGTGTTTCTCTAGATGGTGAGACTCCTCTTCTGGCTTGTAGTCCGTCTGAATAGGTCTGTATCAATAAAAAATAAATAATTATTTCTGCCACCAAATAGCAGTGCTTGTATTGCTGTGTTCCTAAGTCTATAGAGAACCAGTATAAATGTAGGTTGTGAGGCATTCCACCTTAGTGATGTGACGTGACAATGCATCTGTAACCTTTGTATGAAGCTGACGCCACTTTCCATCAAGGGGACAGTGTTTGTTTGTCACTTCAGTTCTATAAAAAGACCTGAACGTTCATACATGTATTTCCTTTTTTTCATCCTTTATCATTCCACCGTTGAACATTGACCTCTACCATCCCCCCCTCCCCCTTGTATTTTTTTTAAATAGATCGCTGTCTGTTGATGTAAGTAACCACTGGTGCAAGTTCAGCTATAGTCTTAGTAATTTAACTCTTAAAAGGATTTATGTCCACTGGAACTACTGGGAAAATGACCATTCAAACGATTGAACTTATCAGAATTAGTAGAAACTATCGCTATCGAAGGCCACGAAGTCTTTCTGGTGATTTCCATCGCCCTCTCCAACGAAACCCACGTGATTTAGTAGGGTATAGCACACGTCATACAAGCAGCACCTTTATGCATGAAATACTGTATTTGTTATATTTCTAAATGAAGTAAATTTTTACAGAGTATGGTCAAGGTATGGACGCAGGCGGGAACAACTTCGACTCCGGTAAGTTGATTTTTAAATGTAACTCTTAAATTAAGTAGTATTTAAGATTATAATTTGAATTTTCGAATCGTTAAATGAAAAGGGGGGATCTCCCGCCGGTCAAAATGTTCCGCCCGGGGAGCGACCAACGCTCCGTGTGTTTGTACAGAGCTGTTCTAATATAGCGCAGTAATTTGGAACTTTGATATCGTGATCTAGGCCTCGGTGCGTTTTGCTTCTGACGCAATGACAGCGCCGCCACATAATTATACTATTTGAAAAAAAAATGCAACATAATATGTTAGTAGTATAAAGTTCATTCGTTTCTTCATTCATTCACCAGGCCGTAGAAGTCATTTGCTCGCAATGGGTTTATCCCATTCTTGGGAGAATTATGCTTAATTGCAAGCTTTTCATGCGTGGTGGAGCCAAGTTGCAGCTATATTATTATTGTAGAAACAGAAACAGAAACAAAGTAAGTAAGTAAGTAAAGTAAGTAGCACAAATGGATCGGCTCGACCGGGGTGAGGACCACACTCACAGAATACCAATAGCAGCTTAATGCTTAAACTGAAGATCATTTTTACTGGAAACGAGGCATTTTAGTCCATCTTACTCATTAGGTGTGAAACATTGCATTTCGATGCTAAATCAAGGATTAATGTGGGTGTCTGTGAGCTACATCATTCACTTACCCATTAGGTAAACTGTGTGCTCGTGTGTCACCCTTATTCTATAAAAAAATGCTTACCGAGCGGATTGACGGTCGTAGATCTAGATGTCTCACAGCATCGTGAATTGCCTTACGTGCCTTCTGACACATTCTGATTGATTATTCTTGATGATTCTTCCCGCAATAGTGAATAGCCCCATTTACTAAACTCTGCTCCTCCTCTCAACCCTGCTAAACTCTCTCTCGCTACACCCACTATGCGAAATTCAGCAGCATTAAGCTGCTATTTTACGCTGGTATTATCACTCCCGAATATTGAAGTTGTGTTTTTGGACTTTGTTGTAGTACGGGGGTAGTTAGAGATAAGTTTGAAACGAAGGCACTCACTGAACCCATCCCTATCCACGACAAGAACGGCTGTAGAATTATTATAGCGTCAATAATTAGATACTAAACGAGCATGAACAAATCTCATGTAGATTTGTTGATAAATAATTCAAGTGTCGGCTTATTTCAAACAGTTCTAAATCGGATAAGTAATCCAAGAACACTTACATGTAAGTGCCCGACTGAAGCTTCAGTTTCGGCTACCTTCGGCCAAAATAACCATCTTCAGGGAATACTTCGACTTCGACCAAAATGGACCGAAGTTTTGGCCGAAACTTAAAATTCCTAGCAAGTGCCGAAATTGAATGCACTGTTACGAATTAGCTAGAGTACGATGGACGTGGCGACGCAATTTTTATCACCTAAAGATCAACTTTTAGAGATGATTAAAATTAGCTTTCCATATTACACAGTCAATATAAACATTTAATTTAAAAGTTTTAAAACCATTCATACTATTAATTTTAGCCAATCTTAGACTTTTCTTGGTTTATAAGGTTTCAGCTTCGGCTTTAGCCAGAAATCGATCTTCGCTCGGACACTACTTACATGTTTTACCGTGATTCTGCAACTTTGTTCAAAGATCACGGTAATGATCCACATCGTTTCAACTTTGTTCTATGTGACAAGCGCTAATTGATGATGATATTAGAGGTCTTTTGAGCCGTTGCGGTAATGTCTGAATACTAATTAAAATACGTCTGCCTGACTGTCCGTTATCCGCCACTTTGAATTGGCTTCTATAATCAATAATTTCCAATTTCATAGACTTGACAGCTTCATATGTGTATTATGTATGGCAGGTGATAAGGTTTCCGCATAGGAATTATAAGCAGTGCACTTACTTTGCTTGCTGCGTCCTTCTTTTCGTTAATTTTGCTACAGCTGTCAATGGGTTAAAATATTTGTGTGAGAGTGGATTATGATCTTTTTGTATTAGGTCACGTTGTAATGTAACTAAGTGGTAGGATTCCTTTTTTTTTTTTTATAGGATAAGGGTGACAAACGAGCACACAGTCCACCTGATGGTAAGTGGTTGTTGCGGCCCATAGACATCTACATCTATTCTCGATTACGTATCAAAATGTAGATGCGTTGTCACCCGTGAGGACTAAGATGGAATGCCTCATTTCCAGTAAAAAGGGCCTCCGGCCACCTGCACTCACCAAGCGAAACGCAGAGGTAAACCTCTACTTCACGCTGGTATTCTGTGAGGTCGTGGTACCACCCCGGTTCGAGCCGGCCCATCCGTGCGACAGCAAAAGCTGCCGCGTGGCTCTACCACTGTTCAAAATTTTTTTCTACCGACCTTAAAAAAGGAGACGGTACTCGATTAGATGTTTTTTTATGTGTGTTACCTCATAACTTGTTACTAGGTGAACCGATTTTGATGATTTTTTTTTTATTTGAAAGCTTGGTGCTTCTCATGTAGTCCCATATAAATTTGATCTATGTCTGACGAATGGTTTTTGAGTTATCCTTAATATTTTGTATTGAAGTTGTACAAACTTTTTAATTTTATTTTGAACTAGCTGTTCCCCGCGACTTCGCCCGCGTGTAATTTATTACGATCGGATTTCATGGGTTTTAATTCCTTTGCGCGGAACCCTAATTATTTTTCTAAAATCAAAGTAGCCTAAGTTACTCCTTATAACATCAGCTATCTAACATTGAAAGTCCCGTCAAAATCGGTCCAGCCGTTTCGGAAATTAGCTGGAACAAACAGACAGACAGAAAAAAATTTAAAAAAATTGTGTTTTTGTTTTTTTTGTACCGTATATAATTTCACATGCATGTAGTAAAAAGCTGTTGTTTTGACATTTTTTTTTATAGGATAGGGTGACAAACGAGCACACAGTTCACCTGATGGTAAGTGGTTGCTGTGGCCCATAGACATCTACATCTATCCTCGCTTGCGAATCAAAATGCCGATGCCTTGTCACCCGTGAGGACTAAGATGGAATGCCTCTTTTCCAGTAAAAAGGGTCTCCGGTTCCCTACACTCACCATACGAAACACAGCAGTTTTAAGCTGCTATTTTACGTTGGTATTCTGTGAGAGCGTGGTCCTTCCCCGGTCGAGCCGACCTATTCGTGCTACAACTATACTACTAATATAGCTGCAACATGGCTTATTAAAAACAGACACATCAATTTTATTTATTTGTGTAGATTATTTGTTTAAAAGTCCGTCTGGGTAGGTCTTACTCATTTCTGCCGTCAAATAACTGCTTCCTCTACCGTTTTTTTTTATAGGATAGGGGGTAAACGAGCATGTGGCTCACTTGATGGTGAGTGACTACTGCCGCCCATGAACAACTGTAACACCAGGGGAATTGCAGGTGTTTGTCGGCCTTATAAAAGGAAGTAAACTCTACTACTCGTACTAGTCTCCATACTGTGTTCCCGTCTGCAGAATATAGAAAGCCAGTATAATTGAACGCTGTGAGGCATTCTGCCTGAGTCCTCATGATAACGCATCTCTACCCTATATTCTTTAAAATTGACTGCAGAGGTCCATGGGCTACAGTAGTATATGTGTTTACACGTTGTAGAGCCATGTTGCAGCTATATTAGTAGTATAGTTGTAGGGGTAGGACCACGCTCTCACAGAATACCAGCGTAAAATAGCAGCTTAACACTGCTGTGTTTCGTATGGTGAGGGTAGAATACCGGAGACCCTTTTTACTGGAAAAGAGGCATTCCATCGTTAGTCCTCACGGGTGACAACTCATCTGCATTTTGATTCGAGAACGAGGAAAGACTATGGGATATGTCTATGGGCCACAGAAACCACTTACCATCAGGTGGACTGTGTGCTCGTTTGTCACCCTATCCTAAAAAAAATATGAGCGTGTAATTTCACCTATGAGAACTAAGATGAAAGGTTGCAGATTCACAGACTGAAAACCTGCAAATATATATAGACGTATGTACATGTATACTGCCTCTCTGTACCCTTCAGAACGGTAAGTACCACCTAGTAAGTGGTTGTAGTAAGTGCTTATGTATAAGCAAAATCTACCAAGGGAATGACGATTATACACATAAATCCCGCATGAGCAGTACCGTTACTGTTCACCGTTACAGCCTATTAAAGCCCACTGCTGAACATAGGCCTCCCCCTTGGGTTGCCTCATAGGGGGGATGTTTGCCATAGTCGTCACGCTTGGCAAGCGGGTTGGCAACAGCAGTTTTTTATTTTTATTCCCTTTTAGGAAGAAACTGATATGGAAACCAAAATAGAGAAATGGGCAGCAGCATCTATTTTTTAATAACTTAAAATAATAAAGCAATCTATGCGGGAGGCCTATGTTCAGCAGTGGATTTTCTTGGTCTGCAATGGATGAAATGGACGACTCCTTGTCTTACTTAGGCAACTTGACAAGCATTGAATTGTTACCAATTTGAAACTGTTTCTCGTAGAGCGACATGAGCACTGTGCGCGAACGATATGTGTTACAAGGGTATTGTGTGCAGTGTGGCCGTTGGGGCATGACGCCGTCTGTAATCGATCCGATTTCTAGTTACCTACGTGCCGTCTCATTTGATGGGATTGTGTGGTGTGGCAACATTACTAGATGCTACAGAATAATGTCCACCATATGCCTTTTGAACATTGGCTTGTTTCAAAAGAACCATTCTTTACAAATAAATAAAATTGAAGTGTCTCTTTGTAATGTTAAAATAACAGCTTTTTACTGAATGCATATGAAAGTATAATATACGGTACAGATAACAACAAAAACAATTTTTAAAATTTTTGTTTTTCTGTCTTATTTGTTCCGGCTAATCACCGAAGCGGTTCGACCGATTTTGACGAGACTCACTGGCAGATAGCTGATGTTATAAGGAGTAACTTAGGTTCATTTATAAGAGCTCATCAAAACTTCACTACCGAACATAGGTCTTTCTCATAGTTTCTATTATTTTGAGTTGTATATTAAGAACATGATATACATCTTCCTAATATACAATTCAAAATAATCTTTGCTTTGCCCTCTGTCGCCTCTTAGTACACCCAAAACTGGTAGAGCCACGCTGTAGCTATATAATAATTGTAACACGAGTGGGTCGGCTCGACCGGGATAGGTCCACACTCTAACATAATACCAGCGTAAAATGGCAGCTTAATGCTGCTGTATTTCGTATGGTGAGTGTAGAGGACCGGAGGCCTTTTTTACTGGAAACCAGGCATTCCATCTTAGTCGTTGACGTACTCCGAGGCAGAAAAGGACTTTCTTGTATGTGGTAATGGTGTTAACACTCAGAGTTTTAAAGCAGGCAGAGATTTTATTTTTAACGTACACCTAAAACTTCTGTTATTTTGTGTTTGCAGGTCAACAGCCACAGGAGCAGGAGTTGGCGTCGAAGATGCTGCAGATACAATCAAAGCGATTCTACTTGGACGTGAAGCAGAATCGCCGCGGCCGTTTCATTAAGGTCGCGGAGGTGAGTCAGCCGAATATATTAATATAATCGTTTCACTTGAATCTGTAGTATTTTTCGAAGAATGAGTAGGATACTAGTGTAAAATAGCAGCTTAAAGCTGCTGTGTTTCCTATGGTGAGCTTAGAGAACAGGAGACCCTTTTTACTGGAAACGAGGCATTCCATCTTAGTCCTCACGGGTGGGGTGGTAACGCATCTGCACTTTGATTTTTAATCGAGCTTATACATGGATATATTTATGGGTCGCAGCATCCACTTACCATCACGTTGACTATGTGCTCGTTAGTCACACTGCTTCTAAAAAATATAAATTGACAATAATATTATCTTATCAACTATTAGTGGCAAGTGTCTCCTATTAAGCTAAAAATAAACTGTATCAAGAGACACCGCTCTTCCTTAACTGTCCTTATAAATTACATCTTTTTAAAAGTTTAAATAAAAATATTATAAATACGTGATTGTTTATGTATGTGTGTATGCGAGTGTGCGTGTGTGTGTACGTGTGCGAGCACCCGATTCAGACACGTAACAATATTATTTGTAAACCATATAAACATTAGTTCCGTGCGGAACTGTAGTTGCGTTTATGTAAATAAATGTTATGTCTGTATCCATTTATTCCTTATTCGTAATCTTTTAACGGAGTGTGAGCAGGTGCGGACGAAAAAGTAGTGTAAAGCCGCGTCTCCACCAAAGTTTTGTTGCCAACACAACAGTTGCCAACAAAACTTGTTTCCATTTTCTGCGCCAACATCAAATGAATACGCTTGTTGCCAACATTTTTGTTCCCTCGGTGGAGACGCTTGTTGGAAACAGTTGGAAACATAACTGTTGTCAACATTTTTGGTGGATACGCGACTTAAGAACTAACACGAGTGGATTGTGGTCATAATGGGCGATTTTTTTACACGTGGAGGCGACTTTTTTTTTTATAGAATAGGGGGCAAACGAGCATGCGGCTCACCTGATGGTAAGTGATTACCGCCGCCCATGAACAACCGCAACACCAGGGGAATTGCAGATGCGTTGCCGACTTTTTAGAAAGGTGTAAGCTCTTTTCTTGAAGGTTCCTAAGTCGTATCGCTCCGGAAAATTCGCTGGTGGTAATTGATTCCACAAGCAAGTCGTGCGAGGGAGAAAACTTCTTCTAAATCGCACAGTCGTGGACCGCCAATCATCCAGATGGTATGGATGGTAACGCGAGTTTTGTCGCGATGTGCGATGGTGAAATTGAGCGGCTGGAATTATTCCGAACAATTCCTCAGAGCACTCCCCGTGATAAATGCGATAAAATACGCAAAGAGATGCAACATCTCTACGCAGTGCCAGTGTATCGAGCCGATCAGAAATAACTATATAATATGCTACAGCTATATTATAGTTGTGGCACGAATGGGTAGGTTCGACCGCGGAAGGGTCACGCTCTCACAGTAGAGCAGCGTAAAATAGCAGTTTAATGCAGCTGTGTTTCGTGTGGTGAGTGTAGAGAAACGGAGACCCTTTTTACTAAAAACAAAGCGTTCCATTTTACTCCTCAGTGGTGACGACAACGCATCTGCATTTTGATTCTTATATTGACGAATATTGATGTAGATATCTATGGGCCTCATATTATCCACTTATGATATTAATATCTGTGGAATCTGTGCTCGTTTGTCACCTTTATTCTATAAAAAAACCTTTGGGAAAAATCAGAAAGTTCTCATAATCTGTCATATGACTGTTAACCAGTGGTTCTAAATAATTTAATCATGAGAAATAATTTTCACTGATTTTTTATCTTGCGATTGATCACCATCTTTTATAATGATTGTGGTAAGGTTATTTTTTAAGTTTTTTTTACATAAATAAAACACACTTAATGTGGTCCATTATCGTTAACTAGCGACCCGCCCTGGCTTCGCCTGGCTAGCACTTTTAGATTTAATATAATTTAGGACCATTTATTTTATCTATTTTATTTTACCTCTAAAGTTTTTTGGATAAAATATACTCTTGACTATTACTGCTGCCATTGTTCTCTGTCTGTTTGTGTAGTTTTATTACAATCGTTTCAGCAATTTCGAAGATTAGCCCGGACAGACAGACCGACAAAATTTTTAAAAAGTATTATTAATTTTTTAATAGCATGCAAATACTTCCTTGAGCTTAATAGAAGCCAATTATTTCAGTATTACAGACAGACAATTCAATTTTATTTATATGTATGTATAGATGTACACATTATATGAATGTTGGTTTATGTGTTCGAGTCCGGAGAAGGACCACGCTCGCACAAAATACCAGCGTGAATAATGCATAATGCTGTTATGTTTAGTTTTTTCAACTTATTTAATGTGGAAGAGTTGTACGTCGGTGGTGCCGGTCTGATTGGTACCAGCTGTTACATAAGACGATAGCACTATCGTTTGATAACGAGATGATGTAAACATATCGATAACCAATATCTGCCGCTTGGTGTATCGGAAAATGTTTTTTTTTTTTAAATTTTTTTAATAGAATTTGAGTGACTAACGAGCACACAGTCACCCGATGGTAAGTGGATGCTTCGGCCCATAGACATCTACATCTATCCTCGATTAAGAATCTAAATGCAAGATGCGTTACCACCACCCCTGAGGACTAAGATGGAATGCCTCGTTTCCATTAAAAAGGATCTCCGGTTCTATACACTCAGCATACGAAACACAAAAGCATTAAGCTGCTATTTTACGTTGGTATTTTGTGAGAGCGTGGTCCTGCCCCGGTTGAGCCGACCCATTCGTGCTACAACCATAATATAGCTGCAGCATTACTCTACCACGTGATAAATGTTATTACGTAATAACTGTTTTTATATTTTCAATTACTGCTTCAGGGTGAGTCAATAGTCGAGTCTAATAGAATCAGGCATTACTTTGCGGAAATAAATTATTTTAAAGATGTTAAGAATTAATTAGCCAAGATCCGCGTAATAAAATAAAATGTTGTGTCTTACCTAGTTTGAGGAGCACCTCCCGCTCTCCTGTGCTCTATTCCCGCACCACTTATCCCAACACCATTACTACCAATACCACTACACTAGGGAAGACGGACCCCGATCGATAATACAATACGTGTTCCGCCTTTGAATTTTCTTTTTCCTTTGTCTATTTCACCTGAGGATACCGTGTTGTGACGGTGTAAGAATATCCACTACCCCATATTATTCCGTGGGTGTCGTGAGAGGCGACAGAGGGAAACAAATCAGGAGATGGGCAGCAGCGTCTTCCTAATAACGAGTAAAAATAAAAACTGCGGTTGCCAACCCGCTTGCCAAGCGTGGCAACTATGGCAAATATCTCTCCTATGAGGCAAGCTATGGGGGAGGCCTATGTTCAACAGTGGACTTTAGGCTGTAATGTATGGATTTATAGGAGATAATGTACCAGGAGTTCATTACCCACTGAGAGGTGAAATTTTTAAATCAACAGTAACATTACAACTATGAAAAATATCCTCCATATGAGGCAATCTATGGGGGAGGCCGATGTTCAACAGTGGACTTTAATAGGCAATAATGGATGGATGTATAGAAGATAATCTATCAGGAGCACATGACCTACTGTGAGGTGAAATTTTCAAATCAACAGTAACAATTACAACTATGACAAATATCCTCCTTATGAGGCAATCTATGGAGAGGTCCTATGTTCAGCAGTGAGTGGACTTTAATAGGCTGTAATGGATGGATGTATAGAACATAATCTACCAGGAGCACACGACCCACTGAGAGGTGAAATTTTTAAATCAACTAACATTACAACTATGACAAATATCCTCCTTATGAGGCAATCTATGCGGGAGTACTATGTTCAGCAGTGCACTGTAATATAACGGTAACTAACTAACTAACTACCTTAGTGTAATTTAGTGTGCTATATATTAGTACCGTAGTGCATGTCGAGTAATACACGTAAAAGTCTTTGGTTATTCTTACAATTCTTTACCTGGATAATGATGAGCTTATAACGACCTTGACTGCCTCGTTGGTCAAGTCTAGTGGTCCCGGATTCGAATCCCCTGGGTGGGGCCAAAGTCTTATTTGTTTTTTCTGTAAGAAATTCTCAGTAGCCGCCCGAGGTCAGGAAGTTGGCAGTGTTTCACCTCCGTGCCCGTGAAAACACGTAAAGCCTAACGTAAAGGTACTGCGCCTGATCTCTCCTCCGGTCGGGACGGATTACTGTCGCATTGGACTATGAGAGTGAGGGAATAGAGAGTGCACCTGTACTTACGCATATTAAACTTGGGCACTACTACAATGCTGTTCGAAGTACGATCTGGAGGACATTGTTATTATATTGTCATTGTCATTATATATTGTTGTAATAGTGAGTTTATTTCACTTGGTACAGATCGGCGCAGACGGCCGGCGCAGTCAGATATTCCTTGCGATGTCAACGGCGGCGGAGTTCCGCGACTACCTGTCCAGTTTTAGTGATTTCTATTCATCGCTGGGGCCGCCTAATCCAGACAATGTTCCCGACGATGGCAAGCTCAAGTCCGAGATGATGCTTAAGGTATGTTGACAAATAATATATCGGCGTTATCTGCAATTATTTTCTACGATATATTTTTACGTAAATGAAAATGAAATACGGATCACAATTTTCGCAAAAGCACACTAGGAAATTAGTAATCGCTTTTGTGCAACATTTTGCCATTGATTGATGATTGAGGCTATTGAGAATATAACACCTAATTTCAACAGATAACAGATAATTTGTCTTTTCGCACAACAACTACAAGACACTCTTTAAATTACCTCCACCTTCTTACATGACTTTTGCTCAAATATTCAAACGCTACTCAATTTTAAGACGTCAAGTCTCGTGGTGTCACAGTCACTTTGACTTAAAGTGATAGAGACAGCTCGAGACTTAGGCCATCTTAAAATTGAGCAGCGTTGTACGTATTTGGGTATTATTTAGTAAAATTTTTCGAAGGTAATGCGAAATCTCCTTAGTCAACACTTATTTATTCTTCATCGTTACAAATTCAGAAAAGAGAGGACATCTATGCCCAGTTGGGGGCGTATGTCCTCTCAGAGAGTCGGAGGTAATCAAATCGACTATATGTTTTTTATGTGTGTTACTTCATAACTTTCTTGGTGAACCAATTTCGATGATTCATTTTTTTATTTGAAAGCTGGTGCTTCTCATGTGGTCCCATATAAATTTAATCAAGGCCTCACCAGTAGTTCTTGAGTTATCCTTAATAATTTATATTGAAGCCAATTGTACAAAATTTTTAATTTGAATCATTGTAATACTTATATTTATCTTAAGCCACTAAGGTGCTAACAGTCCACCTGATGGTAAGAGGCTTCTGCAGCTTATATTCTTTTGCAAGTCAATCAACGCAAGGTCAAACAAAGAAGAATTGAATGCCTCACAGTTTGCAATCATACTGATATTCAAACCGAAACATAGCAGTAGATATATACTCTAATAGATATGAGGGAGTACTAATTCGGAAGGAGTCAAATAGATAGAATAAAAACTCTACCACCTAATTTTTTTATAGGATAAGGGTGACAAACGAGCACACAGTCCACCTGATGGTAAGTGGTTCCTGCGGCCCATTGACATCTACATCTATCCTCTATTACAAATCAAAATGCAGATGCGTTGTCACCCGTGAGGACTAAGATGGAATGCCTCATTACCAGTAAAAAGGGCCTCCGGCCACCTGCACTCACCAAGCGAAACGCAGAGGTAAACCTCTACTTCACGCTGGTATTCTGTGAGGTCGTGGTACCACCCCGGTTCGAGCCGGCCCATCCGTGCGACAGAAAAAGCTGCCGCGTGGCTTTACCACTGTTCAAAACCTAACCTTATACAATATTTATATTTTTTTAAACATTTGTTTTTATTACGTGGTAGAGCCATGCTGCAGCTATACTGGTAGTATAGTTTTTTTTTTTATTAATGAGCTTAATCATAATGTGAATATGTCGCTCCGTTAGTTCAACACCAAAAACAAATACCTTAGGAATACTTAAACTTAATTAAATTATACATTTCTTAAATCCTTAATTAATTACAATAAGTAGAAGAAGTTATGCATTTAGTTACAATTAAAATTCCCAGATCTATCACAGTGAGGAAAGTGTGATTGATCTGAGAACTTCAACTTGTAAAGTTTGATTAGTAATTTTATGTCGTCAGAATGTGGCTTAGCTAAAATTATATTACAATCAGCGAAGTCTTTTAAGATGTGATGGCACTTATCAATACGAAAGGCAGCATTGTGGGCACACTCCATCAAGACATGCATTAGGTCCTCGGGAACACCACATTGATCACAGTTGGGTGACTGGACCTTTTTCATGAGAAATGCAAACTTCCTAGATGGAATGTGTCCAGTACGAAGCCTCATTATCACTACTGCATCTTGTCGCGATAGCTTATGGTTATCAATCCATGTTATTTTAGGTGGTTGTGGCTGTACCGTCTTATACCAAATACCCTTTTCTTTTGAACGTAAATCGAAATACTCCTTCCATAGTATATAACATTGCTTTTTTATAATAGACATACAATCAGTATAATGGGGTAATATCCTGTATTCAATACCATCCGTAGTTGCCTGCCTAGCCAAGATATCTACTCGCTCATTATATTCCATACCACAATGAGACGGAATCCACTGCAACTTAATAGATTTTGATCTGGATGTTAACCCATAAATGGTATCCAGAACGGTGTAGGCTATCGGTGTGCCTCGTGTACCCGAGGTGCACCGAGCCAGGTGTTGGAGTGCGCTTCTTGAGTCTGTCAATATCACAATACTATCTTGTGGTAGTGATGCAGCGTAAGACAGTGCTTCACATATTGCTACAAGCTCAACCTCCATGATGCATATATTACTATCTATCTTAAATTGTAAACTAAGATTACATTGTGGGTCAAAAAAAGCTGCACCAATTCCGCCTGCATCTTTAGAGCCATCGGTAAATATTTTATAATAGCTTCCATACTGTCTGTTAATGTGATCCAAACATATTAATTTTAGACTAAAATTGTTGTAATTTCGTTTAGCTTTTGAAATACATGGAATATTTAAATCAACTATGTTACTTAAATCTATGTTACTGACCCATGTACTTATATTAAACATTTCTAATTTTTGACTACTGTGAATGCGGGTATCAACGAAGTGATCATGAACAGATAAGAGTAGCGGTTTCTTTTTATTACGCCAATATCTATTGTTCTTAAAATGTGCTAATTCATTCAACAGTTTTAGTGTGATATTATTTCTCATTGATTTAGCTTTTAAGATGAATTTACTTGCCAAAAAAGCTCTTCGTACATGCAATGGAGGGAGGCATAGCTCACTCTCCATTGTATGAATAGGAGTAGTTTTAATGAATCCTCCTATCACCCGCAACGCCTGGTTTTGTATTTTGTCTAACTTACTTAAATACTTTTGACAGCTGTTATCAAATAAATAACTCCCATAATCTAGTCTAGTCCTTATAACGGCAATATACAATCTTCTTAAATGCTTGGGATGTACTCCCCACCCAGGTCCTACTAAAATTTTAAATATGTTTAAAAATCTAGAAATCTTATTCGTTAATTCCGTAATATGCTTATTCCACTTTAAGGACCGGTCCAGCCACATCCCTAAATACTTGACTGTGTTTACTACTTCTATTTTATTATTATTTATGTTTACTGAAATAGCTTGCCTACAAATACCTTTTTTAAAAATACAGATCTTTGTTTTAGCCATTGAAATCTCCAAACCTAAATCTATGAGCAAATTATACATTTTATTTAATGCCAATTGCAATTCAGTGGAAGCATCATTTAAATTTTTACCCGAAGTATATAACACATAATCATCAGCATACTGAGAGATATTTACATTAGAATTAATTTGATTACAAATATGAATAGTTGAAATATTAAATAGTAGTGGAGCTATAGGATCACCCTGGGCGATTCCTCGGCCTGTAGACCTGGATAAAATTACATTGTCCACCTGAACACTTAAGTATCTTTCCCTTAAGAAAGTCCACAAATATTTACAAACTTTTGATCCAGCACCTAATCGATCCAAATTCACTAGCAAGGCCGTAATATCTATGTTATTGTACGCGTTCTCTATATCAATAAAGCAACCTACTGTAATTTGATCTTTTGAAAACCCCACTTGTACTCTAGTAACTAAATTACTGAGATTGTCCAAACATGATTTTGATTTCCTAAATCCGGTGGTCTCTTCATAAAATAGATTTTCATTTTCCATCAACCATTCCAGTCTATTTCTCAACATAGCATGGAAGATTTTACTCAGACAAGACATCAGCGAAATAGGTCGAAGCGATGATAAAGATGACGCCTCACGCCCTGCTTTTGGAATTGGTATAATGCGTATTTCTCGCCATTGAAATGGTACAGCTTAGAGAGTAAAACAAATTAAATAGTTCGAGTAAAATAATAAATGCGTCTTTCGGGAGGTGTTTTATCATTGAATAGGATATATTATCCACACCTGGAGAAGTATATTTTGTTTTGACACAGCACGTTAGCTCGCTCATTGAAAAAGGAGAGTCAATTTTAATGTTACGAGATGAAAAAATAGGGTCCTTCGGACAAACTGAGTCTGGAGTCAAACTGTGTAGAAGCTCATTTGCCATAGTTAGATCAACATAACTCCTATTCACATTAGAACACCTATAACCTTTCAACCACTTCATTTTCTGCCACATCCCGTTTACTGTAGTGGACTCATCCATCGAAGAACAAAAAGTAGAAAACGATTTCTTAGTTGCCTTTCTAATTAGTAATTGTGTGATTCTAATTTTGTCTTTTAATTTAGGAGAAAAATGTTGTGAAGGATCTTGGCTGGTTCTGTAAAAAGGAATATGAGCATCAGCGGCTTCATTGATCATACTTAAAAATAAGTTGTAGCTTTTCTGCGGATCTTCATCCATAAAAACAAAACTTGAAATTTTATCTTCTAAGTATGAGCTATATCCATCCCAGTTTGCTTTTTTATAGTTCCTTTTCTTTAGGAATTGACGCTTACTATTGTAATATGACAAATTAATCTTAACAATCAAATGATCACTGCCTAATTGCTCATTAGTAACCTTCCAATCTAACTGCAGTGCTAGATCCGAAGATGCGATAGATATGTCAGGGGACGACTCCTGTACTATTCCGTTTACATATTTAACGCGAGTAGCTGTGCCATCATTCAAGGAAACGAAATTATTTTCAATTAAAGACTCAAAAATGTTGGTGCCTCTTAAATCAACCTTACTAGACCAGCTTGGATGATGTCCGTTGAAGTCCCCAAGAATCAAAGTTTTGTTAGTTTTAAAAAAAAATATTTCATCCCAGTCATTCTGAGAAGTTCGTATGGTAGGTGGACAATATATAGAGAGTATGTAATCTATGTGTGTACAGTTAAAAAATTTAATACAAATTATTTCAATTCCGGGATTAGAAATTTGGACAGGTATTAGTTGAGTCTTTAAAGATTTGTGTGAACAAATAGCAACCCCACCATACGAATCATTTCGGTCCCTGCGGTAAATATTGTAGCCACTGATTCTGAACGTAGTTTCAGCATTCAGCCATGTCTCAGAAATGGCAGCAATATGAATTTTCTCACTACTTAACAGCTGGTCAAACTCCACGCGTTTGGGCCCTATACTTTGTGAGTTCCACTGGAAAATGTTTATTTTGTAATTACTAGCCATTATTGTCCGAAGAAACTTTTAAAAGGCAAATCCCAAATGCACTGCCCCACCATCGGTACTAACCATTCAATAACTAATGACATTCCTTGAATAATTTTCTCCTTAAGTTCTTCTTGTGAATTTGTAAATATAGAATATAACTTAGAGACTAACTGCTTAAAATTTAGAGTAGATCTAAGCTTCTCCCTTCTCTCTTTTTTCTCTCTTCTTGATTGGAGCTCAATTTCAATATCATCATCATTATTGTTAACTATTTCTTCCGATTCTGACGATATATCGCTTTCAATCAATTCATTCTGATTTTGCTTCTTCTTTCTTTTTCTATTCGTCCTTATAGTCTTTCCTTTTAAAGCTTGCGGAACCTCCTTAGCACACGACTGTGATGCGAATGGTAATGAATTACTGTTAGGAGTATTTTCAAATTGTAGGCGCGGTACAGATCGAGCTACGCTTGCGTAAGTCACTACCCCATCGTCGTTTTGTGGGATAGAGGACATAGGTATGGGCTCGGGCAGATTATTATATAAAGGTGTATTTAGGTTGAGATGTCTTTGAGCCGCCTGTAATATAGTTGCCTCTTGTTCTACTCGTTCAGGTTGAGGATCTGGAGGAACATATACTTGTAAGGCCTTTTTATAGGAGCAATTGAATTCAGCCATTATACTCCTTAGACGCTTTTCTTTTATAAATATAGGACACGATCTATCCAACGATATATGACTCCCGATACAGTTAACACATCTAAAAGTTGTGGTCTCACAATTAGCATGCCCTTTTCCACACTTAGGGCATACAATCTTTTTAGAGGGGCAAACACGTAAACTATGGCCGAACCTCCAACACCTCGAACACTGAGTGACTGGGAAAACATAGGGCTCGACGTTTATCTTCATGTCGTAAATGTATACTGAGGCTGGCAACGATGAGCCCTTAAATTCCAGTCGTACTGATTCACTATCTTCCCATCCCTTTCCATCCATCATTCTGCGCTTCAAGCGTTTTACACCTAATATCTTGCAATCACTTGAAATTACCTCCAGCATTTCTTTTTCGGTCATCTCCAGCTCAATATCCTTAATGACACCGTATGAGGAAGCAACCTCTAATGGCTTTTGAAATCGCCATCCTAATTCCTTCAAAGGTGTACAGTTCATCAGCTCATCGGCACTTTCTGCACATTCAAACTGCACAAATACTTTGTTCGCGTTCACGTATTTCACACGGCTAATATTCTTGATATTATTGGATTTCAAAAGTTTTGCAAGCGCAAATTGTTTAGGTAATTTTTCGAAGCAATTAATATATAAATCAACTTTCTGTCCCACCCTCTTCCCATTTCTTGAAACCGTAATCCACCTTTCTTCCTCATCCTCTTCTCTGCGTCTCTTACTACAAATAGGTGTAATAACCTCATCGTCAATCATTGAATCACATTGAGCGGAGTTTTCTTGTAATAACATCTCCGTTTCCACTTCATTGTTTTGATTTAAAACAAAATTTATCGCCTCTCCGTCTAGAGCTTGATTTTCTTCCATGGTAAACAAAGTACACCAATGAACGCTCCAAAGTTAAAGCATGGCCAACCACGCATGCACGTTAGTAACCGACAGTTAGACTAATATTCGTAAGTATGAGCGCACGCCTATTCAAACGACACGTCTGTTGCGAGCGGGCGCTCAGACCGAACTGGTAGTATAGTTGTAGCACGAATGGGTCGGCTCGACCGGGGAAGGACCACGCTCTCACAGAATACCACCGTAATATAGCGGCTTAACACTGCTGTGTTTCGTATGAATGAATGAATGAATGAAAATACTTTTATTGTACACCACGAACAAATATACAAATGACAAATGACGTATGGTGAGTGTAGAGAACCGGGGACCCTTTTTACTGGAAAAGAGGCATTCCATCTTAGTCGTCACGGGTTTATGAGGATAGATGTAGATGTCTATGGGTCACAGCAACCACTTACCATCAGGTGGACTGTGTGCTTGTTTGTCACCCTATCCTATAATAAAAAAAAGAAAAGTTGTAAACCAATGAACAATCATTCTACCTGATGGTCAGTGGGTGTTGAGGCCTATAGACAAATACATCTAAGTATATAAAATGCAGATATGTTGTCACTTTTAAAAGTGGAGATGGGAGTGCCTCGTTACCAATACAAAGAGTCCGGTACTCGTCGCACGAAATACATCACTATTAAGGCTCATTTTTAATTACAGATAGGGAATGCATTTGGGATTACTCCAATTAGTGGGGGGCCGCCTCACACTTCGCCTACCGTTACGAGGCTGCCACTCGAGAAACTTGCTGCCTTATAGGTTGTCGGTTCTGCGAGCTATATGACCGGCCCATTGCCACTTCAGCTTATAAATCCGTAGAGCTTTATCGGTCACTTAGGTTCTACTGCAGATATCCTCATTTCTAAGTTTATCACGCAGAGAAACCCCAAGCATAGCCTTCTTCATAGCTCGCTGAACGACCTTGAGCTTCGTCTTACGGTCAGAAGTCTCAATGAAATGAAAATGAGGTATTTTACGGTGGTAAATTGCTCTATCGACAAATATTTGAGGTATTTTGCGGGTGGTAAATTGCGCTATCGACAAATGAAAATAAAATGTCTTGTGGTGGTAAATTACGCTATCGACAAAAAGATATGAGGCATTTTGCGGTGGTAAATCGCTCGGCGGGGGCGAGGTCAGCTCTCGCCCAGCTCGGTAGCGTTGGAGTGGTGGTGGTGTAGCGGTGGTGTTGCGGCAGGACAACCGGCGCTACTACCTGGACCTGAAGGAGAACTCGCGCGGGCGCTTCCTGCGCGTGTCGCAGACCATCACGCGCGGCGGCCCGCGCAGCCAGGTGGCGCTGCCGGCGCAGGGTATGATCGAGTTCCGCGACGCGCTCACCGACCTGCTCGACGACTTCGGCACCGACGACGGCGGGTGAGTGTGCCCCCCCCCCCCAACACAGGCATACACACACACGCACACACGTACACGCACAATCGTTACTGCGAGTTATCCTTAAAAGATAGACATAATATGCAGTCGTGGAAAGTCCGCGACAATTTAAAATTTTTCAAGAAAAACAATTCAGACATACATTATTATGCAGAATTAGGGGCTGCGGTTCCGGAAATTATCTTACACATACACGAAAACTCACAAAGTTGCATTCTCTCTTTATTATATTAGAATAGCAATTTTCCTATATGTATGAACATAGAGCCAAGCTGCAGCTCTATGTTGGCACGAATGAGTCGAATCCCGGGAAGGGATACCAGCGTAAAATAGCAGCGTAATGCTGCTGTGGTTGCACGTGAGTTAAGACAAACGAAGACCCTTTTTATTGGATACGAGACATTCCATCGTAGTCCTCAGGGGTGACAACGCTTCTGCACTTTGATTCTAAATCAAGGATAAAAGTAGATTCATCCTTTTCTACTAAAAAAAAGACATCATGTGTTGTGTCAAGATTTATATAAACCTATTTCAATAACAATCATTTGTAGCCACTCTCAGTGATCCAGTGCAGCCATAGTACTTGCGTTAATTACGTTTACACGTATTCCGACAAGCGATTACCTTGTCAACGATTTAAAATAAACAACAGAACTAGCCGCTGCTGTATGATCGAGCCACGAGCCTGCGTCACACCTAGACCATTGTAAACTGAAACTTTTCTTTACCTATATTTTAATTAAAGAATTTCTGAAAGTTGTGACCGCCTAATACTTACGGCTTAGTTGACCAAAAAAAGGGAATGGTAATGTTCAAGGGTACGAGCACACAGTCAGCCGGGGCCTTAGAGACGTTTAAGTATCATGTAAGCAAACCTTCTTTGATTTAGACCTCCCCCTTGTATAAGCAAAAGAAACAAAATTGCGAATCCCCCCCTACCCCAAATGATAAAAGATGTAAGAATTTTCTCTTTACTCGCGTGGTAGTAAAGACAATTCTCGGAAAACTCATTTATTTATTTTTAGTAATTATGAAAAGAAATTCGTTATATCATAATAAAGTAATTAAAAAGGGTAGTAGTATTATTAATTTAGACTATAAATATCGTTTTAAAAATGTTTTTATTGTTTTATATATATTTTCTCTTACGTAAGATTTTTAATATTCCCCCCGTTCCCTTTGTCAACAAAAATAAGAAAAAATTGTAATCCCCCTTCGCCCCTAAGCCTGCTTACTTAATACTTGAACGCTCCTCTATGTAATAAAAGTTATAATTTAAAATTTGTAATTACGAATTGCATTTTACGTTCTTACATGTTTCTGTTCAATAAAAATTACAAAATTGCCATGGTGAAAAATTTACAAAATTTAAAAAAACATTATTTAACTTGTTTCATTTTCATGTAATGATGATTTTGCCGGAATGTAACGTTTATTAGATAGGGCCCTGATGGTAAGTGGATGCTATGGCTCTTAGATACCTTCATCTATTCTTGATTATGAATCTAAAGATGTGATAATAAAGTGGTAATGCGTTGTTATATTGTACGAACACGTCAGTCGATAACTTTTTGTCCAAATACTCTTAAGTCATACAGTTCAATCCAGTTTATTAACTACGGCTTTTAATGACGATATATTGTTGATAGAAACAAAGCAATTAAATAATATTAAGGCGACGATAGCCTATACTATAATGTTAAACACTCCCTGCCCCCGATGCAATAAAATGGGGAAACAAATGTCGCCTGTTGTGCACTCTGTCGCACTTACGGAACATACAGCAGGCTTGTTTCCGTTTGCGTTTTCCCATTTTATTGCACCGCAGGCAGCGAGTGTTTAACATTATAATAGTTTAGTGGTTAAAGTTACAAAAAAAATGTTGTACAAAGCTCAAAGGCCATGGTTTCGAATCCGCCGACTACCGTCATGATCCACTTTTAGTACGTGTTTCAATTTAGATTTTTGAACCGGGATACATATTAGTATTGTTAATAACATTTTTCTTGAATCCTTTTTTGTTATTGTGGAATATTATTATAATAAAAATTCATTTATATTTAATGTTTATGGTCGAGTTTTATGAAATAAAATTATTTCTAGTTTGAATACTAATTCTGATAATGCACTGAACGGTAACCTCAGGGTTTTGTTACAGATGTATATTAGAATATTTTATTACAATAAATTATTACGAAAGAAGTAAGTTAAATAAATATTTAAAATAATATAAAGATAGTATTTCTTTGTTGACAGCTTTAAAGGAGAACTGCCCGAGGGGCGACACTTGCGCGTAGATAACAAAAATTTCTATTTTGACATTGGCCAGAACAATCGAGGCATCTACATGAAAATAAGCGAGGTGAGCAAGGATTTGTATATTTTGTGACCTATTTAATTTAATTGATTAATTTAATGATTTTTAAATTTACATCTAAAAATAGAAAAAAGGAATAATTCATGAACCCTTATAATTTTTAATAATTAACCTTGCGATATGCGAATATGGTGGGTTGTTAATAATTTAAATTCAAGTTCATGTTTTGTTTACTACCATTACAGTCTATTAAAATCTGTTGCTGAACATAGGTCTCTCCCATAGATTGCCTCTTAGGAGGGACATTTGCCATAGTTGGCACGCTTAGCAAGTGGACTGGCAATCCATCCACAGTTTATTTTTTAGTCGTTATTAGGAAGACGCTGCTGCCAGTTAAAAATAAGTAGAATTAAACGCGATGAAATCCGTAATAGTCATCATCATCACCATTACAACCCTTCATAAGTCCACTGCTGAACACAGGCCTCTCCCAAAGAATGCCACAAAGCACGGACCTGAGCCACCTGCATCCATGGACTCCCTGCGTATCTTACCAGGTCGTCACGCCATCTAGTGGAGGGCCGCCCCACACTTCGCCTACCGGTACGAAGCTGACACTCGAGAACCTTGCTTTCCCACCGGTTGTCGGTTCTGCGAGCTACATCGCCGACCCATTGTCACTTTTTTATAGGAGAGGGGGCAAACGAGCATGCGGCTCACCTGATGGTAAGTGACTACCGCCGCCCATGAACAACTGCAACACCAGGGGAATTTTGCCGGCCTTTTAAAAAGGAGTCAAAAAAAATCAAAATCAATCAAAAATCTTTATTTCATTAACTTAAGTCTAAAAATACAAGTTTTCTATGTTTGGAGATTCCTTTTAAGCGAAATAAATTGCTTATACTAGGAAACTCCGCTATTCCAAAAACACTTTTACAACATACATTTAGACTAGTCGGCTCTTTTCTTGAAGGTTCCTAAGTCGTATCGGTCCGGAAAAATCGCTGGCGGTAATTGATTACACAAGGAAGTTGTGCGAGGAAGAAAACAGCTTCTAAATCGCACAGTGGTGGACCGCCAATCATCCACGTGGTATGGATGGTATCGCAAGTTTTGTCGCAATGTGCGATGGTGAAATTGAGCGGCTGGAATTAGTCCGAACAATTCCTCAGAGCACTCCCCGTGGTAAATTAACGAGAGAGAGATGCAACATCTTTACGCAGTGCCAGTGAGTCAAGCCGATCGGAAAGAACTCGGTCGTCGACGATTCGAACCGCTCTTCGCTGGATGCGGTGGAGCTGGCACTAGGGAGCCCCTGCCCAGATATGGGAACAACCCACCACCTCCCATGGCCCCACCGACCCTCAGGTCATACGGGCCGAATCTCGGGAGATGCGCGCGGTACTTGCACGTGGCTCTTTCTCGCGCACACTTTCTTGACTCCCTACAAATATTTAATCTATTCCTTGTCCCAGTTTATCGTCATTCTCCCCCTTCAGGGGCTGACGAAACATTGACGCCTACGTCGTCGGGTCCTCCTACTAGCCTTCCATCATGCCTTGTCCTGCGATCGTGCCACCTATGCGCAAACTCGCGCAACAGTCCGTAGTTCACCACATCGCTGACGAGATCCGAGTAGTAAACTGGTCCCTGAACCGGACGAACTAGTCCATCCATCATTTTCACTCTTAGGTCATCATACAGAGGACATTCCCATAGAACATGGTGAACATCCTCCTCTGACATACCGCACTCACACATACTAATTTCACACAGTTTCATGTCGCTCAGTCTCTTCCGAAAGCATCCATGTCCGGAGAGAATCTGAGAGGTTTGGTAGTCCGGTGAGACCCAGGTATACCTGAGTCTCAACGCTACGTCTGGGAAAAATCGATGTAGCTGACGTCCTTTTGTATCACACGTCCATCTATCCTGCCAGGCGCCGATCACCTCAGTCCAGATATCGCGATTCCGTCTGCTCAACTCCTCTTTGGGCGCGGTCAAACGTGCTATACCCATCCTACCAGCACGGATGACCTCTAGGTCAGCAGGGAGAACGCCAGCCAGCACCGGTAAGGCCGCCGTGCTAGTGGATCGGTATGCCTTGGTTAACAATACAAGAGCGGATCGCTGCGATCTCAGTAGTACGCAACGAACTGTGTACATGTTTGCACGCTCGTACCAGCACTCTGCCGCATACGTAACGGTGGACACAAATACTGCTCTATAAATTAATTTTGAACTCGGATATCGTACACCCCATGATGATGTAGATACGCGAGACATCTTGCCGAATCCTTTGGTCGCTCTTTCAGAGATATCGGATGCATGTTGCACAAACGATAGTCCCGAGTCTAAAACCACGTCTAAATAGATTCCCCACCAAGTTTAATAACGGGGGGGGGGGGGGGCGCTGAAATTTCCCTCTAACAGTTATGGTGGTCGACTTTGAGGAGGAAAACTCCAGTCGATTCCTTAGCCCCCACTCCCGTATAAGGTCCAGAGTGACTCTGGCCCTGGATTCGATATCCGCTCTCGTTCCCGATTCAATCAAGATTGTAACATCATCGGCATAGGCAGTCATGGCTACTCCCTTGGGCAGAGGGAGTCGGAGCAGGTCATCCATCAGCACATTCCACAATGTTGGGCCCAGCACGGAGCCTTGAGGACATCCCATGGTCGACGTCTTCCACTCTACCCGGTCTCCGATGTAGAGGCCCACACGCCTGGAGGTGAAGTAGTTCACCAACATTCTATAAATGTTGGGTGGACATCCACCCCTTTTGGCCTTGACCATCATCATCGACCACCAGGCATTGTCGAAGGCGCCGGAGATATCTAAGAATATTGCTTGCACGTAGCATGCCTGAGAATACCTTGCCGTGCTGAGCAGTACACGCAGCGCTGTTACTGTAGACCGCCCCGGAAAAAATCCATGCTGGTACTCGGATATCCCGCGGCTAATCACGGGAGCACATCTTAAAATAACTCGTTCCAATAATTTTCCCAGGACAGGGAGGAGCGTTATTGGACGGTATGCCTTGGCGTCGGTGAGCGGCTTGTCATTACCTTTGGGAATGACAATCAGTCTTCCGTCCTTCCATACATTACGGAAAACCCCCTCTTCCACACACTTGGCATACACCGAGTGAAATTCCCTCGGTGCCGCAATCCACACATTCCTCTCGATTCTCGCACTCACTCCATCGAGTCCCGGAGCCGTGTTGGGCAAGGCCTTGACTATACCACCCAGGTCCCCAACCTTAAGTGGAGGCGCAGCTCCACCCGACGGTATGAAAGCCGCCAGCAGACGAACCTGCCGGTGGTAAGGCGAGTCGCAGTCAGTGCTGTCATCCGGACAGAGCGCAGACATTAATTTATGCATCGCTGCTTCCAAGCCGTCCGGGTGTATACCCGCAAAGGCGATCCCATTGATCACATTCGCAGGCGGACGTACCCTCCCGCTGGCCAGCCTGTATGCAAGGCCCCATGGGTCCTCATTGCCAGAGTTGGCAATCTTCTTGTACTGCGACTGCTGCGCCTCCACCATCATCTTCCTATATCTCGCACGCACACTATGGAAAGCCATCCTGGCTAACTCCTCAGACCTACCTCCCAGACGCCTTTTACTCTGCCAAGCACGCCTAAGTTTGCATTGCAACTTCCGAGTTTTAGCCAGTTCAAATGTCCACCATTCATACCCCCCCGAACCCTGGGGTGACGCTCCCCTAGGCCTTCCTCCGCAGAGCGAATTACGACCCCTGAGAACTCCTCCGCCAGGAGAGCCGAGGGTTTTTCTATGTGCAGCCATCCCATTCGTAATTTGACAATCGCCGGGAACCTTTCCTTTATGAATTCGGAACAACACTTAGGGAGTAGGAGTACCGAAAAAGACGCATTAGAACCGGTACCAACTCTGGAGCGCACGTCCTCAGCACAATAGGCGGGATTCCGGCAATAACTCTTTTGAAGGACCTGGAGGCGAAGTTATACTTATTTTTAAGCATGCTGGTATTTACAACCTGAGCCGCAGTAGCCTCAGCTCAGGCCTGATAACACTCCTGCTTACTGCGTAATGCAGTCTTACAGGAGCGACCAAACCAACGCTGAGATCTGCCACTGTTGGGTACCACAGATGATGGAATAAATAGTTCCATTCCCTGTAGCACCACATCGGTGATAGAATCAGCGACAGCGCTGGGATCATCCGGCGAGAAGCAAACCTGCCCCTATGGGTAGGATGCAAAGAAAGACCGCATTCCGTTCCTATCCACCGACCTGCAATGCCAAACACGGCGGCAACCTGTAGAACGCAATGGCGAGGGGAGCGTGAAGCCACTTCAGCTTGATAATCCTTTGGGCTTTGTCTGTTACTCTGGTTCTACTACGGATAACCTCATTTTTAAGTCTATCACGCAGAGAAACCCCGAGCATAGCCCTTTCCATAGCTCGCTGCGAGATCCGAATGCTGCCAAGTCGGATTGAAACCGTCGATTTATTTCTTTGGCATTGGTGTTGCATGGACGTTACACATGATCTTTGTTTTGTTTATGTTCATCTTGAGACCTATCCGTTGGGAGGCACTATTTAGGTATTGAGCATAGTGCGTAGGTCCTCCAGCGATTCTGTCATAAGGATTAAATCTTCGGCAAACCGAAAATGACTAATTTACTCGTCATTGAAGTTAATACCGCATCCTTTCTAGTCTAGCTTGAAAACGTCTTCCAATACAGCGGTGAAGAGTTTCGGGGATATAACGTTACCCCGTCTTACACCTCTCTGCAAATGATAGGTATCGTACTCTGGTTCTGTACTCGCATAGCCATCGTAGCCCTACTGTACAAATACTTCAACACATCAATATACCGACAGTCAATTTGGCACCGCTGAAGGGATTGCAGTACTGCCCAAATTTCGATGGAATCAAAGGCTTTCTCATAGTCCACGTATGCAAGACAAAGTGGCAGATTGTACTCTTCTGTCTTCTGTACAATTTGCTGAAGGATATGTATGTGGTCAATGATGCTAAAGCTGTTTCGGAAACTATTTGGTAGGCTGGAAGTCGCCGAGTTTCCTTGCTAGACGATTCGTAATGACTCTCAAAAACAGCACGTAGACGCGGCTCAGAAGGGAAATCGGTCTGTTGTTCTTCAAGAGCGTTGTCGTTTTTCTTGAAGCACAAGATCACGGCACTTTTGTTCTACGCCTCCGGTGTAGTACCACCAAGGAGAACTGAATTAAAGAGCTGCTGAAGTAGCTGTAATTCCATCCTCGCCCGGGGCCTTGTCGTTTATAAGGTGCTGGAGAGCCATACTAATGTCGGATAAGATTTGCTCTTGGGTCATTACTCACACTTGCTCTTGGATTGTTACTCACACTTGCGTGTGGGCTCCACTTGTATCCTGTTATATCTGTTGAAGATTGCATGTTCATTTCCCGTGTAACAGCCGTATAGACGTGTAACGGTGTGAGATTGAGAGTATGATCGGAGAGTTTTTGTGTTCTTCTGCGACGGGTCTTGCAGAACTTAACTCCGACCGTATAGACAGTATCCATGAGGTCCTTATTCATACTGTCCACTGTATTGCAGTCTTCTAGGCACTGGAAACGGTTCCGTAACTTGAGCTGAAAGTTTACGGGATTTTTTATTAGA
This sequence comes from Parnassius glacialis, assembly GCA_033319125.1. Lineage (NCBI taxonomy): Eukaryota > Metazoa > Arthropoda > Insecta > Lepidoptera > Papilionidae > Parnassius > Parnassius glacialis. Next base: position 1,246,864 of record JAVANC010000007.1, on the reverse strand, counting down.
GCACGAGGGGGACGGAGCGTTGACTTCATTAGACGTGTTCCTCTTCAACTTAACGTTTAGGTTCAGTGTGCCTCTCACCGTTCTTCAGTATCTAACGTGGTAGAGCTATGCTGCAGCTATATTATAGTTGTAGAACGAATGGGTCGGCTCGAGCAGAGTAGGATCACATTCTTATAGAATACCAGCGTAAAATAGCAGCTTAACACTGCTGTTTCGTATGGTGAGTGTAGAGAACCGTAGATCCTTTTTTTACTGGAAACGAGGTATTCCATCTTAGTTCTCAGGAGTGGCAACGTATCTGCCTTTTGATTCTTAATCGGGGATAAATGTAGATGTGTATGGACCTCAGCATCCACTTACCACCAGGTGAACTGTGTGTTCGATCGTCACCCTTATTCTATTTAAAAAAAATACATTCGGTAATCGCAACCAAAGCTTTTTTATTATTTTGCTGTTATTGGAAAAGATACTGCCGCTCATCTCCTGTCTCAGTTTCCCTCTCGCGCTTCTTACGACACCCACGGGAACGCGCCCCTATATGAGAAAAAATCGTAAAAGTAGTTTTATTCAATGTGTATAATGTTCGCGTAAATATAAGAAATAATTAATTTTTAATATTGTGAATAGTGCATGTGAAGATACACGCGTGTGCTTGCAGGTGAAGAGCAACTTCCGCACGGCGGTGACGGTGCCGGAGAAGTGCTGGACGCGGTTCCGCGACATCCTGGCCGACTACTGCGACAAGATGGGCCGCGCGCACGCCGCCGCGTCCGACGCTATGCAGGTACGTGTGTGTACGTGATGCGTGCGTGTGCGAGTACGTGATGCGTGCGTGTGCGAGTACGTCATTCGTGCGTGTGTGTGTACGACTACTGCGACAAGATGGGCCGCGCGCACGCCGCCGCGTCCGACGCTATGCAGGTACGTGTGTGTACGTGATGCGTGCGTGTGCGAGTACGTGATGCGTGCGTGTGCGAGTACGTCATTCGTGCGTGTGTGTGTACGACTACTGCGACAAGATGGGCCGCGCGAACGCCGCCTCGTCCGACGCTATGCAGGTACGTGTGTGTACGTGATGCGTGCGTGTGCGAGTACGTGATGCGTGCGTGTGCGTGTACGTCATTCGCGCGTGTGTGTGTACGACTACTGCGACAAGATGGGCCGCGCGCACGCCGCCGCGTCCGACGCTATGCAGGTGCGTGTGTGTGCGCGTGTGTACGTGATGCGTGCGTGTGTGTGTACGTGAGGCGTGCGTGTGTGTGTGTGTACGTGATTCGTGCGTGTGTGAGTACGTGATACGTGTGTGAGTACGTGATGCGTGCGTGTGTGTGTACGTGATGCGTGCGTGTGTGTACGTGATGCGTGCGTGTGTGTACGTGGTGCCTGCGTGTGTGAGTACGCGATGCATGTAGAGTACATCATGCGTGCGCGTATGTACGTGGTGCGTACGTGTGTGAGTACGTGATGCGTGAGTGTGTGTGTACGTCATGCGTGCGTGTGTGTGTGCGACTACTGCGACAAGATGGGCCGCGCGTACGCCACCGCGTCCGACATGACGCGTGCATGTACGTAATGCGTGCGTGTGTGTGTGTGTACGTGACGCGTGCGTGTGTTTGTGTACGTGACTCGTGCGTGTGTGTACGTGACGCGTGTATATGTGTGTACGTGATGCGTGCGTGTATGTGTGTGTGTTTGTACGTGACGCGTGCGTATGTGTGTACATGACGCGTGCGCGTGTGTGTACATGACGCGTGCGCGTGTGTGTACATGATGCGCGAGTGTGTGTGTAATGACGCGTACATGTGTGTATACGTGACGCTTGCGTGTGTGTGCGTGATTCGTGCGTGTGTGTGCGTGATTCGTGCGTGTGTGTGTGTGTGTACATAACGCGTGCATGTGTGTGTACATGATGCATGCATTAAGTGCGTTATTTATAGTATAAGGGAGATAAATGAACACACAGTCCACCTGATGATAAATAGATGGATGCTGTGGCCCCTAGATATCTTACATCTATCCTTAATTAAGTATCATAATGCAGATGCGTGGCACCAGTGAGAACTAAAATGGAATGTCTCGTTTACAGTAAAAAGGGTCTCCGGTTCTCTACACTCCTACGCTCCCCGTACGAAACAGCAGCATTAGGCTCCTATTTTACTCTGGTATTTTGTGGGAGCGTGATCGTACCACGGTCAAGCCGATCCATTCGTGCTACTAACATAATATGGCGTGACTATACCGCGTTAACGTGCGTGTGTTGTGAGTGCGTGGGTGCGTATGCATTAGTGTACGTGTGTTTATGCGTATGTGTGTACGTGTGCTTATCGTGCATGTTCGTGTGTGTATGTGATACGTACATATGAGAGCGTGCATGCATATGTGTGAATTGAGGCAAAAGTATATTATTGAAGTATGGAGGCAAACCGTATACTGAAATTCATAGTCAAGCGGGGGTTTCCATCAGGGTCCATACAGGCGCTTTGTGTTGAATTCAACCATTAGGTATTTCACAGACAAATAAAACAACCAATTTGATAGATGTCAGGGATTGATTTGTTGCTGACTACCCGAATTAAGTCAATTTCACGATCCCTAGCTAAATCCTCATACTCAACTATAATGGACAGTTATCATATTGGCAGCATTCGAGGCAAAAAACAAGAAGTTTCGATCAATCGTATCGATCCCCTAGCTTTAAAATTGTAATAAAAATAGCCCAGGTCAGCGGCTATGCTGTGAAAAATCAGGTCCCATAGTATAGTATAGAATCAGAATTTTTTATTTGCGTAAGAACATGGTAACATGGTATATACAGGTGGTACATGTTAAAAGGTGCACATGTCTCGCTATTACAAATAGTATGCAAAATTTATATTATTATTTTTCAATTATAAACATTAAAATAATATCACAAAGTTTCAGTATTACAATAAATTACATTGAATTAAAGATAAATTAAAATATGTCATATATAATTAATAGTATTAGGGATAGAGCACATTTTTTCGTCAGGTATACCTCAAAACTTGAAAACGAGACTATATAACTAGTGCGTGTTGCCAGTGGAATGGAACTGAGTCGTGGTCCTTCACTGCTGGCCGGATAAGGAAGCTCAACGTCGCTCAGCGAGCTATGGAGAGGGCTATGCTCGGAGTTTCTCTGCATGATAAACTTAGAAATGAGGATATGCGCAGTAGAACCAGAGTGACCGACATAGCCCAACGGATTAGTAAGCTGAAGTGGCAATGGGCCGGCCATATAGCTCGAAGAACCGACAACCGATGGGGAAAAAAGGTTCTCGAGTGGCAGCCTCATACCGGCAGGCGAAGTGTTGGGCGTCCCCCCACTAGATGGAGTGACGACCTGTAAGATATGCAGGAAGTCGATGGATGCAGGTGGCTCAGGACCGTGCTTTGTGGCATTCCTATGTTCAGCAGTGGACTTATGAAGGGCTGTAATGATGATGATAATTAGGGATTTGACTTCAATAAAGTCTTTAATGTCATATATTTTTCTGTGAATTAGCTACTTAAATAATTTTGATTTAAATTGATTAATATTTAAATTTTTCATGTCATTAGGAATTATATAGTGTATCGTTATACACATTTTAGGCAACTTTTATGGTATTTAGCTGACCTTGGGATAACGTCTAACACAAGTCTATCAGGATTTTGCTTAAATCTTGTGTTCATGTCACTTGCTTTCATAAACTAATTGATATTTCTTTTCACGAAGCAGCTCATTTCAAAAATATATAGTGCGGGCAGCGGAAGTATGTTTAGATTTGTAAAAGCTGTTCTACAGGATATGCCAGGCGGTATTCCAGAGATAGCTCGAATACACTTTTTTTGAGCTATAAACGCCTTTTGTATATTTGTGCTATTTCCCCACATTATTATCCCATAGCGCAAAATGGAAGCTATATACGCGTGGAATGTAATAAGAGCCGTTTTTAAATTTGTCACTTTTCTAATTTTGTTAAGGGCATAGACAAAACTATTAATACGATTACACAAAGACTTGATATGTAATTTCCAGTTTAGGTCCTGGTCAATGACTACTCCCAGACACTTGGTAGACCTTATTTCATTTATTTTATTAATATCTAGCTTAAAATTTAATTGTTTAAAATGTGATTTATTTAGATTTAGTTTTAAATTGTTTACGTCTAGGCATTTAATAACGTTGTCAATTGTTTTATTTATGTCAATTTCGTGATCGTGTATAGAGTTTATATCAGATGTCACAATAATGGATAGATCATCTGCGAACAAAATACATTTATGATTTGTCGCTACCGTTATATCGTTAATATATAAAATAAACATTAGAGGCCCTAGCACACTTCCTTGGGGGATACCACACTACAATTTTTGATTCAAAAGCGTAAAATATAACTTTGTCCCCTTCTAACTTGCTGACTACTACGCGTTGACTTTGGTTCTTTAAGTAGGATTTTAGCCACCGATGAGTGGGTCCTCTTATTACTATATGTAGCATTTTAGTCATGTCTGCGAAATATATGTATTTCTCAGGTTTCCTTACGATATTTTCCTTCACCGCCGAGCACTGGTAAATCAGAACATTCATTGGTGACAGATCGAATCTGAATTTACTTGCGTACTGTAAAATTGACATCGAGCTATTTGCCCTTGAGCTACTACGACCTAACCTCTATGAGTTTATTTATTTGTGACAAAGTGTTTTTGAGACTCATTATTCTCATGTTGGTGTTACAGGGCGGCGGACCTGGACCCCGTGCTGGCAGTGCACAGCCCACTAGAGATATTGTAAGTATTTTCAATATTATATGTACGTGGTAGAGCCATGCTGCAGCTATATTAATGGTATAGTTGTAGCACGAATTGGTCGGCTCGACCGGGGTAGGACCACACTCTCATAGAATACCAACAGCATAAAGCTACTGTGTTTCGTATGGTGAGTGTAGATATCACCATCTCAGGCCTCAGGGGTGACAACGTATCTATATTTTGATTCTTAATTGAGGACAAATGTATATGTCTATGGGCCACAGCATCTATTTACCATCAAGTGAACTGTCGTGTGTCACCCCTATACTATAAAAAAAAATGATTCTTAAAAAAATGGCCTTTCACGATTATATTAAGAGTGTCTTAAAAGCTTTTGTGACAATGTTTCTTGTGTATCATTTGAGCACTAATACAACAGAGTAATAGGAGATTTTAATTTATCCAATATAAAGGCGACTGAACAAACTAGTCAAAGGTGTGTTATTCTTGTTAGCAATATTAGCAAGATTGACGAATACTTTATAGATTAAATGGCCGAAAAACGTCATTGCCAGTTTAATCATGTCCGAAATCCTTTCAACAGAACTCTGGTCAGGTCACAGGTCAAGAGTTCTGTTAAAAGGTAATAATGAAAGTACATTTATAGTCGACGAAGTGAAAGAAAGCTCATCCCTTGGGCCAATTAGATCGACATTACCCACCCCTAGAAATCAGTGTAACTTGTACTCCAGATTCACAGCTACAACATAAACGAAAGAATGAATTTTCTACCGACTTCAAGAAGGAGGAGGTACTCATTTTGACTGTATGTTTTTTATGTGTGTTACCTCATAACTTTTTTCTGGGTGAACCGATTTCAATAATTATTTTTTATTTGAAAGCTGGTGCTTCTCAAGTGGTCCCATGTAAATTTGATCAAGGTCTGACCAATAGTTTCGGAGTTATTCTTAATAATTTATATTGAACTAGGTTGTAAAAAAAATATTTTTAAATATATAATGCCGATTACAGTAGAAATTGAAATAATATTTTGGAGTTTAATTTTTATTTCATCTGAAATTGTTTTTTATTGTAAGCTTCAGATCGTTATTGAGGAAATACAAGAAAGGAAATATTAAATACCCGCATTGGTTTTCAAAAGACTTAATTATAATATTGGAAGATAAAAAATTAATACAGAATCTTACACACTACATACAAAAACTTTCTCGACGAAACAGCGTTAAAATTACTATATAAAATACAGTGGATTTCGGGTATAACCACCCCTACTATCTATTTTCGTCGTTATATCCGGAAGTCGTCACAGGCAAAGGTAACAAATTCAATAACATTATAGTTGCTACTCAGAATATCACTTTGTAACTGAACCATAAATTTAACTCCGAAACTTACACGCTTCTCTACCTACTTAGCTGATATCTATAAACAAAAGGTAAAGGTCTCCATACCTGGTGACCATCTGTGTTTTTTTTTTTATGGAATAGGGGGCAAACGAGCATGCGGCTCACCTGATGGTAAGTGACTACCGCCGCCCATGAACAACCGCAACACCAGGGGAATTGCAGATGCGTTGCCGGCCTTTTAGAAAGGTGTAAGCTCTTTTCTTGAAGGTTCCTAAGTCGTATCGGTCCGGAAAATTCGCTGGTGGTAATTGATTCCACAAGGAAGTCGTGCGAGGGAGAAAACTTCTTCTAAATCGCACAGTGGTGGACCGCCAATCATCCAGATGGTATGGATGGTAACGCGAGTTTTGACGTGATGTGCGATGGTGAAATTGAGCGGCTGGAATTAGTCCGAACAATTCCTCAGAGCACTCCCAGTGATAGATGCGATAAAATACGTAAAGAGATGCAAGATCTCTACGCAGTGCCAGTGTATCGAGCCGATCAGAAAGAACTCGGTCGTCGACGATTCGAACCGCTCTGCGCTGGATGCGGTCAAGTGGAAGGAGCTGGCACTGGGGTGCCCCGGCCCAGAGATGAGAACAGTATTCCATGTGCGGCCGAACTTGCGCTTTGTAAAGTTGCAAGCGATGTGATGTAGCCGTGTAGTGGCGGTCAAGAATATCCACTACCCCATATCCTCCCGTGGGTGTCGTAAAAGGCGACAATGGGAAACAGGCGGGAGATGGGCAGCAGCATCTCCCTGATAATAGCCAAAGTTACAATAAAAAAAAAAAACTGCGGTTGCCAACCCGCTCGCCAAGCGTGGCAACTATGGCAAATACCCCTCTATGAATGTAACAAAGAGACGGCCCCCAGTCCCCGGCGGCCCCGCTATTCCTGGCTACGGTGGCGACCATGGTAACGGCGGGGCAGGGGGTGCTAAGAATCTCCGGTGGAGGTTCGGTTGCCACCTTAGACGACTCGACCTGGCAACGTACAACGCACGCACCCTGAGGACTGACGAGAAGATCGTGGAGCTGGAAGAAGAGATGGACAAGTTGCGCTGGCATATTATAGGATTATCCGAAGTCCGAAGAGAGGGGGAGGACACGGTAATCCTCGAATCCGGCAACTTGCTCTATCACCGGGAGGGCGACCATCTGTCCCAAGGAGGTGTCGGATTTATCGTCCACAAGTCTCTCGTTAACAACGTTGTAAAGATCGGGAGTGTGTCGACGAGGGTTGCGTACCTTATACTCAGAATCACCAAACGGTATTCGCTGAAGGTCATACAGGTTTACGCACCAACCTCGGCACACCCCGATGAGGAGGTGGAGGAAATGTATGAGGATATCTCTAGAGCCATGCATTCCTCCAAAACCCAATATACGGTGTTAATGGGAGACTTCAATGCAAAACTAGGCACAAAAGAGAACGGTGAGCTGAAAGTAGGGAAATTTGGAATAGGGCAACGGAACCCAAGGGGCCAGCAGCTGGCCGACTTCATGGAGAAAGAGGGACTCTTTATGATGAACTCTTTCTTCCAGAAGCGGCCCCACAGGAAGTGGACCTGGTCGAGCCCCGACGGTTCGACAAAAAATGAGATTGACTTCATTATGACGACCAGACGACAACTGTTCAGTGATGTCTCAGTGATCGCGAGGGTGAAAACCGGCAGCGATCACCGAATGGTTAGAGGCACACTGAACCTAAATGTTAAGTTGGAGAGGTCTCGTCTGATGAAGTCAACGCTCCGTCCCCCTCGTGCTCTAATCCAAAGTCCCGAAACCTTTCAGCTCGAGTTACAAAATCGTTTTCAGTGCCTAGAAGACTGCAATGAAGTGGACGATATGAATGACAAGCTCGTGGAAACTGTCCATGCGGTCGGAGCTAAGTTCTGCAAGACCCGCCGCAGAAGAACACAAAAACTCTCCGATCACACTCTTAATCTCATGGCTGTTAGACGGGAGATGAGGCTACATTCTTCAACAGATTTGACAGCATACAGGCAACTGAACAGACAGATCTCCAAATGCATGCGGCGGGACTTGCGCAACTTCAATACAGCTCGTATTGAAGAAGCGATCGAGCGGAACCAAGGCTCCGAAGTCTTTGCCAGAGATCTGTCTGCCAGAAAGAGCCAACTGTCAAAGCTGAAGACCGAATGTGGCAGCATCGTTTCCGGGGCACCTGAGATTTTGAGTGAGATTGAGAGGTTCTATGGGCAGCTGTACACGTCGTCGTTGGAGCCACACGCAAGTGTGAGTAACGATCCAAGAGCGAGTCTTATTCGACACTATTCCGAAGATATCCCGGACGTCAGTCTGAGCGAGATTAGAATGGCTCTCCAGCACCTTAAAAACGGCAAGGCCCCAGGCGAGGATGGAATTACAGCGGAGCTTCTGAAAGCGGGTGGAAGACCGGTACTTGAAGTCCTTCAGAAGCTCTTTAATTCCGTCCTCCATGGTGGCATTACACCGGAGGCGTGGAGCAGAAGTGCGGTGGTCTTGTTCTTCAAGAAAGGTGACAACGCTCTCTTGAAGAACTACAGACCGATTTCCCTTCTGAGCCGCGTCTACGTGCTGTTTTCGAGAGTCATTACGAATCGTCTCGCGCGCAGACTTGACGACTTCCAGCCTCCCGAACAAGCCGGTTTCCGAAAGGGCTTTAGCACCATAGACCACATACACACCCTAAGGCAAATTGTACAGAAGTCCGAAGAGTACAATTTGCCACTATGTCTGGCGTATGTGGACTATGAGAAAGCCTTTGATTCCGTCGAAATTTGGGCGGTGCTGCAGTCCCTTCAGCGGTGCCAAGTTGACTGTCGGTATATCGAAGTGCTGAAGTGTTTGTACAGTAGAGCTACGATGGCTATCCGAGTACAGAACCAGAGTACGAAACCTATCCAATTGCAGAGAGGTGTAAGACAGGGTGACGTTATAGCCCCGAAACTCTTCACCGCTGCATTGGAAGACGTTTTCAAGCTTCTGGACTGGAAAGGATACGGAATTAACATCAATGGCGAATACATCACTCACCTTCGATTTGCCGACGATATAGTCCTTATGGCAGAATCGCTGGAGGACCTAAGCACTATGCTCAATGACCTCAATAGTGTCTCCCAACGGATAGGTCTTAAGATGAACATGGACAAAACAAAGATTATGTTTAATGTCCATGTCACACCTATGCCGGTAGTTGTTGGGAGCACTAAGCTCGAAGTTGTTGACGAGTATGTTTACCTGGGACAAATAGTCCGACTAGGTAAGTCCAACTTCGACCGAGAGGTCAATCGACGGATTCAACTCGGCTGGGCAGCGTTCGGGAAGCTACGACACATCTTCTCGTCAGACATACCTCAAAACCTTAAAACGAAATTGTACAACCAGTGCGTGTTGCCAGTGATGACTTACGGATCTGAGACTTGGTCCTTCACTGCTGGCCGTATGAGGAAGCTCAAGGTCGCTCAGCGAGCTATGGAGAGGGCTATGCTCGGAGTTTCTCTGCGTGATAAACTTAGGAATGAGGTTATCCGCAGTAGAACCAGAGTAACCGACATAGCCCAACGGATTAGTAAGCTGAAGTGGCAGTGGGCCGGCCATATAGCTCGAAGAACCGACAACCGATGGGGAAGAAAGGTTCTCGAGTGGCAGCCTCGTACCGGTAGGCGAAGTGTAGGGCGTCCCCCCACGAGATGGAGTGACGACCTAGTAAGACATGCAGGAAGTCGATGGATGCAGGTGGCTCAGGACCGTGCTTTGTGGCATTCTTTGGGGGAGGCCTATGTTCAGCAGTGGACTTGTGAAGGGCTGTAATGATGATGATGATGAAGCGATGTGCCGGCATGAAATACTGTCTCGCTCTGCTGAGCACGCCAAGCTTTTTAGAGGCCAATTTGGCCTTCCCTTCCAAGTGACCACGAAACTGCACACTATTCGATATGTCGACGCCAAGGATTCCGATGCTGGCTGAGGCAGCAAGGGGAGTGCCTTGAAACTGAGGAGATACGACAAAGGGGTTCTTTTTAGCGGTAAACGCGGAAACTTGTGTCTTCTGGGGATTGAACTGGACTAGATTTAGTCGGCCCCAATCCGAGACTTTGTTAAGCAAAGACTCGACTTCAGACACAAGTTTGTTCCGGTACTCGGCGACGTTTTCCCGAGAAATATTGGCACGGCCGGTATATAAGGCATCACCAGTGCTGTCGTCCGCATAGCAATGAATGCTACCAGTTAGCAACATATCATTGATATGCAGGAGAAACAGCGTTGGTGATAGCACGCAGCCTTGTGGAACACCAGCGTTGATAGGCTTGAGATCAGAGCATGCACCGTCTACTACGACCTTGATGCTCCGATCAGCAAGGAAACTGGTGATCCATTTGCACAATTTCTCGGGAAGCCCATAGGCAGGAAGGACTGCCTCCGCCCATCTATGAGTTAAGTAGACTAGAAGATCACCAGCTGATCGACCCCGACGAAAACCGTACTGGCGGTCACTAATCAGCTGGTGATCCTCAAGGTACCTCATGAGCTGGCAGTTTATAATGGCTTCCATTATTTTGGAGAACAAGGAGGTGATGGCGATAGGCCTGTAGTTGGACGGGTCTGAGCGGTCGCCTTTTTTAGGGATCGGGTGCACCAAAGCTGTTTTCTATGAGTTGGGGACTACGCCTTGGGAGTAGGAGTACCGGAAAAGACGCGTTAAAACCGGTGCCAACTCCGGAGCACACGTCTTCAGCACAATGGGAGGGACTCCATCGGGCCCACTCGACTTGCTGACGTCCAGGGAGAAGAGTGCTTTGCGAACCGAGCGCTGTGTAAATCGCACATCCGGCATGGAGCACTCACATCGCGGGATGGTCGGCGGTGTGTTCCATGGGTGTCATCTAGAGTCGAGTTGGACGCAAAAAGAGAGCTCAACAGATCGGCTTTCTCCTTTGCGGCATGGGCCAGTGAGTCGTCCTCTCTGTGCAGAAATGGAAGAGATGGCTGACAGAAGTTCTCTTGGACAGCCTTGGCGAGAGACCAGAATGCTCGGGTTCCCGAAGGAAGGCGAACTAGCTTCTCACCAATTCTGCCGATGTGCTCAGACCATGCCTTGGCAATGACGCTTTTGAAGGACCTGGAGGCGGAATTATACTTCTTTTTAAGTGCGCTGGTGTTTACATCCCGAGACGTTGATGCGTCAGCCCAGGCCTGGTAGCACTCCTGCTTATAGCGTGATGCTATTTTACAGGAGCGACCAAACCATGGCTGGGATCTGCCTCCGATGGGCACCACAGAGGATGGAATAAAAAGTTCCATACCCTGAAGTACCACATCAGCAATAGAATCGGCAATAACGCTGGGATCTTCCGGCGAGAAGCAAACCCGCCCTCAAGGGTAGGATGCATAAAAAGACCGCATCCCGTCCCAATCAGCTGACCTATAGTGCCAAACACGGCGACAAGCTGTAGATCGCAACTGCGATTGGAGCGTGAGTGGCACCGTACTCCGGATCAGACAATGGTCCGAAGAGCCCAAAGGGGCATCGACGGAGACCTGATATCCGTCCGGATGAGAGGTCAGCAGAAGGTCCAACAGGGAAGGTACATGGTCTTCCACATCTGGGATCCGCGTAGGCGAAGTAACCAGTTGTGTTAGACCATATGCCAAAGCAAAGTCATAGACAGATCTACCCGCATGATCGGTTAAACGAGAACCAAGCCATTCAGCGTGGTGGGCGTTGAAATCACCGAGTATCACGATCTCTGCGGATGGGACCTGTTGTAGCACGGAGTCTGCAGCCATTTGGACGTGGTCGATGAGTCGGTCTGTCGGCATTACCGCTATGGGACCTATAGAGGCACCCGTAGACGCGCGGATGTAAACAAAAGATAAGAAATGTTTTTGAAAGAAAGAAATCTTTGTGTTTTTGGCCGCTGACTCCGGTCGCAATATCTGCATGGGATTGCTAGGAATTTGTTACAAATGATTCATTAAAAACAGTCGCTACACCCGAACCCGGCGTTACATCCGAAGTCGCTATAGACACATGAATTTCGTACTAAAATATGCTTTAAATTCAAGGGACTTAGATTTAACGTCGCTATAGGCAAATGGTCGCTACAACCAAGGTCGTAATAAATGAAATCCACTGTAACTGAAACTTAATACACGCATGCTAGAAACTCACATTGAACATGTAAAAGAAAACATAATTAATTAGCTGATACCCGCGACTTTGTCTGCGTTGCTTGATATATTAACAGTTTTCGTAAGTGCGTAAATTCGCCAAAGACGTACCTATTTAGTTGTAGCTATTTTCTCTGTAGATACGCGTATATATTAACACCATGTAACAATTATTATTTTAAGTTGACATTCTTATGTACTATGTTTAGAGTCTACATGAATAAAGATATAAGATTTTCTATTGATATTTGATATGGGGCCACCTATGAAGTAAACCTATCTAATAGAAAAAGTATCATTAAAATAGGTTCACTATGACGAACGTAATATACATATACAAAAAAAAAACGTACAGTTGTATTGTAACCTCCTCGATTCGATAGAGAAGTCTGTTAAAAATTGCGTATTCGTAATTGATTCACCTCCGGTCGGAAGGATAAATATTTCGTAAAATCAGTAGATTTAAATAAACTATTTGACAAACGGAATTTTAATTTCTTACCTGAGAAAATATATACATGTCATTTAATTAAACAAAGACGCTTGCTTGTATGTTCCAGGACACATTCACCGGCAGCGCACCGAGCCGGATTTGATGCGAGGGCCTCTCCCCACTTCACCCCGCCCGGCGCATCTGTATATAGTACACTCTGTGCCCCATGCCCCGTGACCCGTGCCCCGTGCCCAGTGACCCGCGCCCCGTGCCCAGTGACCCGCGCCCCGCGCCCCATGACTCCAGCTGCGTGGTCGACTGCGCAGCGTGACCAACAACTATGCGGCGTGTCTAAAGGTGTGCAACGTGACGTGACCGCGTGACCTACGTGCGGTTTGATTCGTGATACAGTGCTTGCGTAGTGCGACGTACGTGTGTCACGTGTACACGTCACGTCATAAAGCGTTGAGTATGAAAATGCATAATATTGGTATACACATATAAGGTATGATTCACATCACTGCGCAGGTTACGCCCAGCGAAGCTATGGTCGTGCGGGGTTCATTTTCTCAGTAACTAACTATGGCTTGAAGCTTTATTTTTGAAGATGTTTTATTTTTATGTTTTTAATCTGTGTAAATAGTTTAGCACGTGGGAACGTTCCCATAATATACGAAATAAAACAGATACAAGTAATTGTTTCTTGTAATGGCCGCCATACATTAGTTTTTGAATAAAACTACGCAGTCACTTTCTTGTTAACTATAAAATACAAGCTGCCACTTATCTAGTTTGTAGGCGTACGTGTTTTGTTTTATTATTACGTATACTTGATGGTTTATACTGAGATGTGTGTGGAAGGCACAATGGAGAAGAAGGGTGGGGGGGGGGGGGTTGCGGGGAGCTCGGGACGGGTGGATTCTGAGACCAAGGACCAAATAGGTTTTTGAGTAACTTGGCTATGAACAAATTTATGCCAAACTCAGTTTAACGTCAAGTTTGGTTATTATTTTTTTTATAAACCTATTAATCAACAAATCATAATTTTGTACTTTATTTTTAATGCAACTATAGTCATACCTTTTATTACTTTTTTTTTCAATTATGTAGAGTTATATTTATATAAAATGTTATGCTGAAATATATAGATTGGTTAATGAAAAATAATATAACGACCTTGAACCTTTTTGGGATGCAAGTAATTGAGCTCTAAATCAATGCACTTTACCTAAATTTCAACACTGTATCAATTCTTGCACGTAAATCACTAAAACCACATAAAAAAGCGATTCCACTCGTCCATGACTCCCAAGAGTAAGGCACCGGGTGTTTACAGGGCGCGTGCAGTATGACCAGCGTAACGTGACCCCGCAGCTAATACTGAACAAGTTTGCCAAACACACTGGCCATTGTTATCGATTTCGTTCTCTATTGTTGTTTTATATCATGTGGTGACCACCTGGCTTTAAGACAAGGCGTTTTTGGCTAAGATCATGTATTCTGATGTTATTCTGTACTACATGTGGGTCAGTACTTTAGTAACGTGTGCCAATGGTTCAGTTTTCCGCGACATATAAGCAATATCAAATATTAGTTATCGGGTGAAGATTTTATGTTAGCGTGTCTCTAAAACTTCTGTGCCATCTGTTTTTACATACACTTATCCTGAAAGACAATTTCTAAATTTTTGGTTCATATGATGACATCGCAGAATTAATATTATTATTTCATTTATACAAATTTTCATACAACATAAACTATAATTTTAATGAAATTAAATATTGGTTTTATTGTGTGACCAATTACTGTATTATAACTTGGTAATTGTTTGCCAAAAAAATCTTAGCCATAAGTTTGAAGTGGCCAGTCAAGTCACAGTTGGTTAGAGGGGTCAAGTTACGGCGGTCATACTTGAATCTTTAGATAAGTAGCGCACTGCTGTGATATACTCGTAGGCGTACGATCCGACGGATTTAAAATGTTTTTACGTGTAAGATGGACGCGGCCGCGGTAGAACACGTTCGAAATTGAACTTTATGTCTTTCTGAACAAGATACAATTTTGTTGAGTATTTTACATAATAATTATTTTATATAAACAATATTAGGCGATTTTGGTGAGAGAAGAAACGAAATATGATGTGATCATGTTGGTATATAGTTGACGTTATAGGATATTATAAATATGTGTGTATTCTTATATTGAACAACTCAAAGAGTTTTGTGATCTTGGTAAGTACGCTTTTGAAATTTTATAAAAATATTAGGTCTTTTATTTAAAAAAAAAATCTGCATAGCAGTTACCTAGTCTAGGTGGAACCTAAATATATTTAGTTTGTTCGCATTGTCCGTCTGTGCATACGCGGCCGTGTCCATTTGGGTAGGTTAAGTTTGGTTGTGTAAGCACCCTGTGTGAAATTCGCGAGGATTTGTTGCTGGGTGGGAACGGGACCAGATGAAGGACCCTAGTTGGCTATATTCCCTAGATGTTTATAATTAAACTTCTTACTTTTAATTTGTATAAGTTTCATGGTTGCAGATATAGACAGAGATAAAGTAAATTTCAAAAGTATAAATTACTAAATTAATTTTTGTTTTCTTATTGTTACATAACATAGAATATTAATATAAGGCTTTTAGGTATATTTAAGTAAATACTTTAATTTCTTGTCGAAATCCCGTTAGAGGATCCACTACTGAATGTGGTATCTCAATTTAGAAGAGCTTAATCTTCGTTGTATATGATCTTAAGGCCCTAAGAGCGGGTGAAATGCCTAAACTCTTTTTTATCCTTCTTTTGTTCATGTATTATTTTGGTGTACAATAAATAGTTATCTATCAATCCATCTAAATGTCCAGTAAAAATATCACAACAACTATTAATTTAGTCCGTAAAGAAAAATTTCAAAAAGAAAAAATCAAAAAATTCAGTAAAATTGTATTTTCGTCAACCCTTTTTTAGAAAAAAAATCCCCAAAGTACATATTTTTCATAATTTGCAATAAATAATTTCTCCAAAACTGGACAAGCTTATTTACTTTTTATTTGAATGAAGCCCGTAAATCTATACAAATAAATAAAATTCAAGTGTCTATTTGTAATGTCAACAAATGTATATGTAAACAAATTCAAATTTAATAACTTCATATGCAAATGTAAACAAATGCATATGAAAGTATATATGGTAAAGTTTTTGTTTGCCTGTCTGTCTTTTTGTACCGGTTAATCTCCGAAATGATTGGTCCGATTTTGACGGGACTTTCACTTTCAGATAGCTGATGTTTACGGAATAACTTAGGCCACTTTGATTTAGAAAATGAATTAGGCTTCCGCGCAAAAAAATTAAATCCCATGAAATCCAATCGAATTAATTCCACGCAGACAAAGTCGCGGGGAACAGCTAATTTAAAATAAAACAACGTAGCAGATTTCTCAGGCTCTCTATTATCGTGTGAAAAGTGTTCCAGAATCTAGATTAAAAAGATGGTGGGATAGCTTTACTTTTTTTATTTTGTAAAAAACATATAATTTCTAGCAAAAACATTTCAATGTATTAGAAAAATATCAATTATTGAAAGCCTTTCATGCGAATATTTTTTAAATTTCACTCGACCCAGTAACGATTCTTCGTGAAAAGGATTGTCTATAGCGAGTGTGCGTGCGTGTGTGTGTGTGTGTGTGTGTGTTTGTATATATGTATGTATATGACTGCGCAGGACGCAATAGTTTTAGTTCAGCATTACACCGGGCGTCGGGCGTGCCTCTAAACTTATTTACTAATGTATTTATGCATTTTTGTTTCTTTTTTTTTAATAATTATTATTATTAAAGTAACAATTGCTACATCACCCTCGAAAAGTTTTCACCTTTTATTGGTAGCTTTTAGCGACAACGCGTTGTTGTTTGCGTCGTGCTACGCCGATAAGAAAGCATTTTTGTATTTTCCGCGATTTTTTTTAATATTTCTTGTCGGCAGACATTGAAGGCTTCTAAGCCTTCTGAAGGTTTGCCGATAACGTTATGACTTCACGCGTGGGTCGAAGCGTTGCAAGCGGTAAATGAATGGCAGTGACATTTTGAACGTTAAGTCACATGACTTAGCGTTGATTTTGTTCATTTTATAATTTTTTACAGCACCAGCAATCTTAAAATGTCATCTTGGCTAACCTCGCTGAGACCACAAGCGTGATGGGGGGAGGGGGTCGGCAAACCGATTACATTGGGTTATTAGATCGAAATGAACTTAGTTAATTTATGGGCAAAAATTCCAGTGATCGACACTTGAAACGTTTGCATCAGCTCACACTTGTCCAGACAAATGTTGCTTGAGCCTCGAGCAAACCTACACATAAACTATATTTTTGTCTGTGGACAGTAATGGGCTTTGATGGAAAACAATTCAATTTATATAAAAAAGTGCTATCTTACGTGCAACAAAATCTTTATAACATTTAGATTTAGGACAAACGAGTCATCTTAGTTGATAGCGTTCATATTATATTGCGTTACTACTTTGTAGGATATTTTTAGTAGGACCGTTACGTTTTTTCTTAGCCCCTGGCTCTTGGAATTACGTTCGGCCATCGCTGTCGACCACTTTAATATTTTCAATTAAATAAGTTAAATCAGTGGCAATTGTGAAGAGTTGTTAAAAATATTCGCTGACAATCTTGTATACAGTATATAAAACAACAAATTTTAATCAAAATGTATGAACTATGTATTTTTTTTATTTGTAATTGTAAGTTTTTGTAATGTTTCGTGACTAGTAATACCCGATCGACGCTTGAGGCTATGTTTTATGGTTTGCTTTGGCCATCCGTTAAAAAAATACAGAATTGAGTCACTCATCTTCAACACAGCGTCAAGCAATCGGATGAAGAAAATTTCATTGGATTTGTAACATTGTTCTTTATTGATTTAAGTCTTCAATGGACAACTATGCCTTACAAAACCTAATCCTAAAACCCGTAACACTAAGGTTTAGTTTACACTGTCAGTGATTTAATGAGTTTGTTATTTCATTACGCTTATATCTGCTTCATATCTTAAGGTCGGGGTGGTGTCATGTTTAAAGCTAACAAGAATGTATTTCAGATTTAACAATAAGTTTTGGTTATAATGTTGTGAGAACATCATCGCAGCTAGAATCGTGGCTTTTAGTCCAGAACACAGTGAATGTGTTCATTGGATTTTAATTCTTATCTTAACACTAGACTTGCTTTGAGCGTTCAACATCTGATATGCAATGTTATATTTTTTGGTGTATTGTAATGCTTAGTTATAGTAACCACTCAATTACTCTTTTGTGAGTTCTACAGATTCTGCACAATAACGTTTCCATGCACGTGGGGATCTGCAGAATGCACCTTGAACAATTTTAATGTCTAATAGTGTAATGTCGACCTTTTGTCTCATAGAAATAGGTGACATTTTAGATTGCATCCAACGCACGACAGAACTTGCAATGCTGTTAACTCTAATTAAGATGCGGTCTAATTGTCCACACGTAGGTTAATTTACAGTACATTTACCCTCTGCATAACATAATCTATTATAGCGTGGGATAAGTTCGTGACGTCCGTTAATATGTTACATATAGAAAAAGAATTAAAAAAAATACCTATATAAAAACACTTCTCTATACGAATAAAAATATTAATATATAAGGAGCGGGGACGGCGTTCGTTTGTTCTATCGTAAGTTAGGATAGTTCTCTTTTAATTCGGGAGCCGGACGGGAACGAAACTGGCGGGGTAGTGTGGATCGTTTGATGTTGCCTCCGGCTTCTTAGGGTGGTATCCGTTGTTCCTTTGTTGTTCCGCGAGGGGTGAGGGGCGCCGCAATGTTAGTCCGGTGATCCGTATCGCTTGTCATGTTGTACTGAGGGCTCGCTAGGGGGCGCACACACTACGACAAACATCTTCCTTCAAATGCATACATTTCATCTACCTCTCTCTCCGTCTCTGTTTAAGAACATTTGCTCGTTATTATGGTGGGTGCGCCTCCCCGCGACTAGTGGCTTAATTTTAACTATTATGGTACAAAATGTAATTTTAGTTCCATAGACGTTTAAGATCTACAGAGTTTATATTTAGAGAAGATTAAAAAAAATATATCCCTCGGTCGGCGTTCGTCCGCCGCGGGACGACCTCGTCTGTCAATAAATATGATAATTAATATATATGTACAATGAGATGTTAAACATAAAGTTAATATTAAAATAGTATCTATATGTTACGAAGCTAGCTATCGCGTGAGTTCATTACGTCGGCAATAGGCAGTAGTGCGTGAATTGTGGGTGTTACGCTATGGAGTTTTTGATTTGGGATCTCCGTTCGGCCGGGCCGGCGGTCGCAGGTACCGATCGATCGGTTTACTCGGTTTGAAGGACCATGAATATCGATACCGAATTAAATAATTGCGCGTTCGAGTAGTGTCGAAACGGTGGCCTACCGATAGAGATGTTCATCCGGCTCGATGGACCATCAGTACTGAAACCGAATTGAGTGTTTGTACGCGAGTGTGAGTGGTCCGTGTAGTGTCGCCGCGACTGCGCCGAGTGCTCGAGAGCTGCCTCCTGTGATACCGCGGCGTCCCCTCTACCTCGCCTCACCCAGCTCTACTTTACCACAATGTACCTCACTTTATTACGCATTATCTCGTCATAAACACTATCCCTCATCTCACTTAACAAATTCGCCACACGCTTGCCCCACTACTATCGACGTTAAAATTCATACCTCCATATCATCCCCTCTCCTCTAGTTTTATATATAGTCGCATTTCATTTGAGCGTTTTGCATTTGCTTTCCTCGAATTGTGTCAATCAATTCTGATAATATGGCTCGTAAGTGCCTTTAAAACAACAGTTCTTGAAAGAGAGAACTAGTTTTTATACAACGAATATCAGAGAACTCACAAAGTCTTAGCAACTGAGAGTGATATAATATCTAACATACAAGTTTCGAATCAAATTATGTTACGAGAGTGTCTACACCTTAGTTCACGTAAAAGTAATGTTGCTTATATATACGATGCTGCTTATATATACCCCAATTTAAAATCCTTAACACAAGCCCCTATCTGGACCGTCGTTGGTTGCGTTTTTCCATTGCTGCGGTTAGCTAACTGGTGTCGTAGTCTGATGTGATAGTCAATTACTATAATATTCATTGTTTATTAATCTTCAGCAGTGCCGTCGTCAGTCAGTTGCTTTCTCCTTTTGGATAAATTCCACAGAAGAGTTAGTTGTGCTGGTTAGTAATCGTAATAGTGCAGGATAGTAATCAAGCACTGGCTTATAAGAGTTAAAAATATATTCCTGTTATGGAAGGATTAATTGAATTATTTCAAACTCTTACTTGTTATCAGGTGTTTGCGTACTTCAGTAATCGTGAAATGCTAGAAAGGGATCTATTTTATTTTTAAATATAGTTGTAACATCGAGAAGTTCTAGAGTATTAGTATTCTATTGGTATAATATTTCGATTAAAACTGACGACGCCACTGCGCCGCGCCGCGCCCGCTCCATTAACTTTATTCATACATAGATCACTAAATAGGTACAGAACAAGACTACTGCAAAAAAGAAAATAAAATAAAAAAATAATAAATATAATATGATTCAGAGAGTTATAATAAAATAGTACGTTAGTTTTAATTATATTTCTGATATTGATTAATGTTTTGCTTAAAAGATAATTTATCTGTATGTTACGTTTGATGTCGCGTGGGTGTAGCGCTGCCGCGGTGTGTCTGTGTGTGTACACACACACACTCGCACACAATCCACTGCCAACCGGACCTCATAACATATAACACTTCAATAGCACTCTACCGACTTACTGAGACCTCCGAATTACCCAAAATACCCATACGTTGTTGACAGTGGCTTCCCCTACACCAGAGTTACATTGATCGAAATAAATACAACCGCCGCAACGAAACTATTAAATTCATTTTAGTTACATATAAGCAATACCACAGTACCTGAGATTGATGAAAAAGTAATATTAAAAATGTAATGGACGAAAAAATATTGATCGTGAAATAAAAAACTGGATTTAAAACGGTTTCGAGCAGAACTATTCGTATAATTGTCGTAGAGCAACGGTTATTGAGTTATCATTTTGAGTCGCATTATTTCTAAAGTTTAGGCCGGTCGACGACGGAAGAACTGTTTCAATGGACTGGTTGACTGTTAGCTTGAATTCTGAATATCGTTGCAAGAACATACGAAATAATAGCAATAAACATGGGGATTGATGCAAGAAATTCAACTAATATTGGCCAGTCGAGGATAAAATCGGGTAGCCGCAATGTACGTGAATACAGTTAGGGTAAACGGTTGAAGGGATCATAAGGGAAGTGATAAGAATTTATAAGAGTAGGCAACGAAACGAGTCAATGTTCGACACGTTGTGAGATGTGCCCGGGATCCCGTGGAGTTCACAGTCACACACGTTAGAGGGCAGCACATTTCCCTACTTGTGCGAGTAACGACGAGGCCACGTTTGGACTGGGCGGCTCGACTCCCTTACGTTACGTGTATGTTTAGGCACCCTTCGTATTTACGTCCAGAAGGTTAGTAGTAATAACAGCTATTAATTCTGTCATATGCTAGAGAGAATGCAGAGTGATCGGGGATGTTGAGGTCGGATTCTTTTTAACTTTTTTTCGTAACCGCTAAGTATATATAGGTCTGGAGAGGAGGGTAGACAAGTCGCGCGCCGTTTGGATCACGCCACGAGTGATACGCGATAGATATCAAGAGAGTGGGAGGTGAAGATGAACGAATACTGCCAATCGATTGTAGTTTATATTAAATAATGGATAATGATTTGTAGGTTTAAACAATTTCGAAATATTATGTCCTAAATATTTCATATTTTATGTATAGTATCGATATTCGGTGGCTTGGTTATTGTTCGAATATCCACAGTGGTATCGTATACGCGCACATTCAGTTTTGTTGTGACTTCAGAATAATTGCATAATATTACGTAACATGAACAAATCCGAACGGATCGATTATTTTATGCAACTACATTTAACAACAACTAGTATTAGAACATAATCGGCCACCATGTAAATGTTTTTCTTAGGATGAGGACGATGGATACAAACTGTGTTCTGTAGTGTATCGAGCGACAGGGCGTTATCTAGATAGGTTTGCATTTGACGTCGTGGCCATTTTGCGTGCTCGAGCACCAACAGGCGCCGCCATCTTGCGAGTGTAGCGCGAAATGGCCGCCGCGTGTTTACTAGGCGCGAACTATGTTCGCGAGAACAGCTAAGATAAAAAAAATAGATTGCTATATAAATTGTGGTGTTAGGTTTAATGGTGACGGCATATTGGGTGTTGTGTATGGAGAGGGGTTGGCGAGATTATAACCATCGTTGGTGATGAGAAGTGTAAAAATTTCATTATGAACGCGGTAACAAGTATTTCTTTCACTTACATCAAATTAATTGTTGAGCGATCTGCTTTTAAAAAATTAGAAATTGTTTAACAAATAGTGCTAGCAGATTAGGACACCCAATATGCACCGGAGTAGTTTGGTAAATTTTGATATCGTAAGGAATGGAATTGTGGGACTGACGCGACTCATTTGATGAGGAAAAATTTTCAAAAATTTTGGTTATAAAATTTCTGCGGTCGTGTGTAACACGGTTGCTAAAGAGACTGTTTCGGTTTGTGTTGGACGGCTGGGGTTAGTGATGGGTCTAGGATATGTGAAACAACTTGTGTGGGACTTGGGTTTAGGCTGTAAAGAACACTGGGCCGTTTACGAGCTACTGACGTCCTTGGCGCACTCGTTGATCAATTTGTAATTGCTGCTTCATAGCGAATTATCTAGACTAAATGGAAGTGAAAATTAGCTTGTAAATTCTTTCTCATTATTTTCGGCTGGAAGGTAAACTTAGTGCTGCAATAACAATAAGTAACCTAGTGTAGAACTGCAGCTTCAGATTACGCAACGAGCGCGCCTGCAAGATCTTGTATCCAAAGATTGCTATGTGTGATGTAACTTCCTATAGGTTATTATTATAGTATTTTATATACTTGTTGTTTTTATTGTTTGTCACTAGCTGGTATAGAAATGTTTTGAACATTGAACAGATCTCCTGATCGAATTATATATTATCTGTTATAAGTTTTGTAAACGGTGAAAGATACATTCTGCTCACGGCGACGTACTGATCTCTCTGGAACGCTCCCCCTTACAATTTGCACAAATGTAATGTAGGGACCGTTTAAATTTACAATCACATTCGATCCAGCGAGATCAGCTTGTTGCGACTTATGTTATATTTGTTCTAAACTTTGGGAGGGCTTGGTACTCGACGCACGGGTGGATTCGCTAGTGATTTGAAATAGGCGATGACCGGAATTCGCTAAGCGATTTCCGACCATAAAGCCGTGCGTCGAGGGTTTTATATCGTATGGTAAGATAGGCAGTAAAACTGCAGCTAGATGGTGCTTGTGTGTACTTACGTCGGATATATATTATTTCTAAAATGTAACATTTTTTACGCTTGTTTATTTTTGTATAATCGAATGGACTCAAAATTTATAAAAATCTCTACGCAAAAATCGATTATGGAAGTTCTCGATTCATTTCTTTTAATGTCTCAGCTTATTGTAATCGCAGCACGGAAATGTCCCAGTTCAAAATGCAAAGGTTATGTATTTCGGAGACACGCATGTGAGAACTGGACATGAAGTGTTGCGACGTGACGTGAATGGTGTGACACGGTAAAGTTTGAGAAAAAGGATTCACTCGTCATACACAAGGCAGAATATAGGTGCGCGACTGCGACGCGCGGTGTGCCGTAGGAAAGTTTTACGATAAATGGTGAAAAAATAAATAAATTACAAAAAAACTACCACTTTTGTTTAAATTATGGCCTAATATTTGTCCTTGTCATGTTCCGCTTTATGGTCTTCAGCCTGTAAGAGTTCACTGCTAGATATTGGTTTCTCCCATTTTAGGAAGGACTTGCCTTAATTATCATGCTTGGCAGACCGATCGACGGTCGCAGTACCAGACGTAAACACCTTAGACGTTGGTGTTTTACGCCTGTTTTGGTAATTTGAGCCTGGCGTAAAACGAGATGGTATACGTCATCTAACCTTAAGTGTTTTCTGGCGTTCCCATAGTCGCTTTTTACATCCATGTTACGAAACGGAATGATGAACGTCACAACATGAAGAAATATACTTAAAATTTTCTCCTACCCTCCAAACTAAAAAATCAGTGGGTACACTGGTGCTTAGCGACAGATATCAAATCAGACAGACTTCTATACAGAAATGAGTTTTTAAAATCATCCTTTGAAGGAGGAGAGTCCAGGGGCATTCTTATTGGAGAGTACGGTACATCGGTACATTTTTGATATTGCATTTATACGTGGTAGAGCCATGCTGCAGCTATATTAGTAGTATAGGTAGTATAGCACGAATGGGTCGGTTCGACCGGGCAAATACCACGCTCTCACAGAATGCCGGCGTAAAATAGCAGCTTATTATAACGACAGTGGTAAAAAAATAAAAGGAATTGATAGTACTTTTGTTCTGGCAGAGTTTTCCTTTACAATTATTTTTATAAAGTGAATGCACAGTTTTGTTTGCGCCCGGATGCAATGGAAAGGACTACCCTCCAGAAACCGAGGAAGGGAGGCGATGAATGCGCTAAGCATACCACGAAAGCCGGCTGTCGTGGTTATATGGCACACACTGCGACTAACCTAACCTAAGTGACTGGCAGTGGCTTTTGTAGCCTTTCTGCCGAATCGGAAGCGACCCTCTTTAGGGAAAAGGGGGCGCAAGTGGTGAGGAGCCGCTGAGGGGGAGATAATTAAGGGCGGGGGAAGATTCGGCCTGAGCCGCCAGGAGGCATTTTAGGTCGACCGAAAGCTTGTTTGGGAGGTCCGTGAGAGTTTCTCGGTCTTCGGACTCGATAGCGAGAAGGAAGTGGGGCTGCATAGGAAGCTGCCTCGCGAATGAAATGATTAGACTGAGACACTTAGGTTTTGAAGAAGTTCTCAGAGAGTGTTTTTAGAAATTGCTGGACTGTGGGGAGCTCTAAGTCTCGATGCAGGTCGGAGTTGTGTATCGCCAGCAATGCAAAATTATATTTTCTGAATAACGACCTTGTTTTTATTAGGGGCGCCATGTTATTGCCTATACTTGCAGCACCTAATTAGCACTTAATTCCTTGCTATTAATACTTATCGTATATCTGATAACTTCATTGCGTTGCTAGCGAAACGTTTTGCTCGCAACGCAAATTTCAACAGTTCATTGCGGTGAAAATTTTAGAGCACCTAATTTTGGGTTTTTCTAAATGCAAATTCCTGACTTTACGTTGCTGGCGAGACACAGTTGGAGGTCGGCGTTACGGATGTACCAGGGTGCGTCGGTACCAAACGACAAGTGGTTTTGAACTACTTGGAGTTCGTTACTGATTTTGTGACTTGCGTGAGCAAATATGGGGTTCGTGTAAGTCATAACTGGTCGTATACAGACCATATAAAGGGGTCGGCCCAGCATACTGTTGAGCCTACTCAGATAGAAACGTGCGTTGCGGGTTACTTTTTTGACATGGAGCCCGAAGGTGAGCCTCGTGTCAAGGGTGACACCTAAATATTTTCCGTATGATGGGGACCCCTGTCTCCTGGCATACGAATTGGCGGAACGATAGTGAGGCGGCGTCGTTTATGATCGAAGTGAACGGCGGAGCTCTTCTCCGGGTTCTCATCGATACGCCATTTTTTGAACCAAGTTCTTAAGTCATTAACTGTCTTTTGGATCTTGTTCCGTATGAAAGGTAGTGAGATACCTTTACAGTAGGGGACAGTGTCGTCTCCAAAGAGGGAGCGCTGAACGGCTTTCGACGGGATGGGAATGTCGTTGGTGAACAGGATATACAGCAGAGGGGCAAGCACTAAGCCCTGAGGGATACCTGCTTTGATAGGGTGTTGAGAGGAGAGCGTGCCTACGTGTCTAAAACGAAAGGTACGATCCTTCAGGTAAGAGGCCATGAGTTTGTATGTAAGGTTTTCGTGCCAGACTATCGAATGCCTTTGCTATGTCGAAAAAGACCGCGATGGTCTTAGGACGACGAGGATACCAACCGCTGAGGATATATTCCACAATACGGTGAACTTGTTGGGGACAAGAATGTTTCGCTTGGAAACCAGATTGGTGGGGGAAAGTGCACAAAATCATTGCTGCGGGCTTTTATATCGCTGGCTGACTGGCGGCTATTTCACCTCCCCCGGCTTGGAATTTGGTGGGGCAAGCCTCACGTGGTGGGGGAAGTGACGCAGTGGTTAGGCGTGGCGGGCATCCAGGTTAACTGCTGACTAGCGACATCTAGCGTTACATTATTCTTGTTGTGTTTCGTATGGTAATTGAAGAGAACCGGAAACCCTTTTTCCTTCTTAGTCCTCAGGGGAGACATCGCATTCTGCAATTTGATTCTTGAAAAAGTAGTAATGTCTAGGGACCACAGCATCCACTTACCATCAGGTGGAATGTGAGTTCGTTTCGTCACCCTTATTCGTACTACAATTATACCTAGTCAGGTCATAAATTCTGTCACATGTTTAATATAAAATAATTGAAACAAGTTTATTCATTATGTAACCATTTATATACCAAAATGAACTTAACAAAACATAGATTCTTATGACATTAAAGTTTATTCAAAATGACCTCCGTGATTTTGAATACAGGCCTTCAATCTGCGCGGCCAGTCGTCTATCGCAGCACGAACGAGGTCCATGTCAATATCGGCGGCTGCCTTAATCAAGGATGTCTTGAGTGACTCCAAATTGGGATGAGGCTTTGAGCACGCCTTTTCCTCCAAGTGTTGCCATATCTTGTAATCTAACGGATTCAAATCTGGACTGGAGGAGGGCCAGTCTTCGTGCCGGATGAAGTCGATTTCACGCGCCGCCAGCCAGTCTTGTGTTCTCTTCGCTCTATGAGCTGGCGCCGAATCTTGTTGGAATACCCAGTGCCTGTTATTGAACATGGTATGAGAAACAGGTTCCACAAGGTTCGTCAGGACTGTATTTTGATACACAACTGCATTCGTTTTTACACCTTTCTCACAAAAATGTACCTCTGTTAAGCCCCAATAAGAAAATCCCAACCACACCATGAGCGAGGATGGAAAATGACTTCGTTGGACACGCGGAATACGGTTGCTCGCTTCTTCACTACTGTGTGCGTACACCTTATCATTTTGTTTGTTGTAGCTCTCTTCTACGGTTAAAATTATTTCATCCGAAAAAAGAATTTCCCGATATTTTTGTCCCGCGTACCGCTTCAACAAAGCGCGGGATCTCTTCAGTCTCAGGTCCATTAGACGAGCATTCAAACGATGTCCTGTTTTTCTTCGATATGCCCGAAGCCCTAAGACTTCATTTAACACCCTTTTCACCGTGGTTCTGCTTAACCCCATCTGAAGGGCCAACAGTTTCTGCTTGCGTTTGGGATTTCTTTGAATTCGCGCCTTCACAGCTTTTATCACTGCTGGAGTCCTAACAGACCTAGGGCGACCACTTCTTGACTTGTCATCTACACTAGAGTCTTCATTGTATCGTTTGATGGTACGATAAACGAATCTTTTGGTTATATTCAAATTTTCCAGTATGTCAAAAATTTGAATTGGCGCGTAACCGCAACGATGCAACGCAATAACTACAACACGGTCTTCTTTAAGCGTCCACTCCATATTTAAAAATTTAAAAATGAGTAAAATTCTAAAAAGTATACAGTTTTATTTTCATGAACAATTCGAAATTCGAATTCAATAAACTTTTTTGTGGCCAGCATTCTAAAAGAAAAGTTTTTACTGTGTGACAATACTTATGACCTGACTGTGTAATATAACTGCAACATGGCTCTACCACATTGAAGAAATTTACTGTATTGCAATCTTCTAGGCACTGAAAATGATATTTGTCCGATTTTATGCAAACTGGAACCACACGACAAATTTGGTTTTTTACTTTTTTGAAGAATAATTATTTAAAAGTGGTCTCAATTCATATAAAAAAGGAACCACATGATTTTTACATTGGAAACGAGGTATACAAAAAGCAGAACAGAACCAACAGCAACAATAATCATTACCTACATATTAAGCAGAACCGAACCACAGCACAACGGCACTCGATTGTTCAAACAAATAAACGATATTGCTACAATGTCATTTTATACAAAACAGATCCACACATACTTGGTACCATTATACATTACACATATTTCTATTATTAACAATTATTTTTAATACACAACCAGTGCGTGTTGCCAGTGATGACTTACGGAACTGAGACGTGGTCCTTCACTGCTGGCCGTATGAGGAAGCTCAAGGTCGCTCAGCGAGCTATGGAGAGGGCTATGCTCGGAGTTTCTCTGCGTGATAAACTCAGAAATGAGGATATCCGCAGTAGAACCAGAGTGACCGACATAGCCCAACGGATTAGTAAGCTGAAGTGGCAATGGGCCGGCCATATAGCTCGAAGAACCGACAACCGATGGGGAAGAAAGGTTCTCGAGTGGCAGCCTCGTTCCGGCAAGCGAAGTGTAGGGCGTCCCCCCACTAGATGGAGTGACGACCTGGTAAGATATGCAGGAAGTCGATGGATGCAGGTGGCTCAGGACCGTGCTTTGTGGCATTCTTTGGGGGAGGCCTATGTTCAGCAGTGGACTTGTGAAGGGCTGTAATGATGATGACACCAAATGAAACCAAGTTTCTGTGGTATCTTTATGCGTAAAATAAATTCATAATTTAATTCCCTTTTTTTGCAAAATGGAACTACAAGCATTCTCCGCGAAGAAAGTTCTATTGTTATAGTTAATTTCTTTAGAATTTAAATAATTAGAAGAAGTGAGCACGAGACGTAGAATGTCTCGCGTTT
Organism: Parnassius glacialis; assembly: GCA_033319125.1. Lineage (NCBI taxonomy): Eukaryota > Metazoa > Arthropoda > Insecta > Lepidoptera > Papilionidae > Parnassius > Parnassius glacialis. Next base: position 1,218,148 of record JAVANC010000007.1, on the reverse strand, counting down.
GATCTCCAAAAAACATTGCCAATGCCTAAGATCCTTACGGGAATTATTTACTATAAACGACAGCTTTGGCTATACAATATGGGAATTTATTCTGCAAAGACTAACTCGAGTGAGTGCTTTGTATAGATTGAAAGAATGGTTAGTAAAGGTGTACAGAAGTTCTTGTCTAATAAAATACTTAGGTGAGCATATTTCTGAAGATTTCTAAGAATTAATTTTATGGAGCGATTCATGTGGAGGACAGAATCGTAACATAAAGACAGTATTGACGTTAAAAGCATTTTTGCATTCTCATCCCACCTTGAAAAAATAACTCAAAAAATTTTGATATCCGGACATAATTACCCACCCAATGACAATTTTTTCCTACATTGGAAACGGCAATAAACAAATATTCGAGACTATACACTCTCGATGATTATGTGCAGGTTATGAAAGATTGCAAGAAAAAGAACCCGCTTACAGTTATGGTTATATCAAAATCTGATTTTCGGGAAACTTCCAAGGTTGAAAAAATTATTATTAACAAAAATCGTGGTATTAATAAGGAATTTATTAATTGGCTACAAACTCGGGAAATATACCTACAAAGAGACTCACCGAATACAATTTATTTTAAAACACTTTTCTTTGGTAGTTCTGTGGAAGTAAATATAGGAAGAGCACCTGTTCGTGGCAGACCAGCTGTAATCTTGACGGAACATTTAGTTCCTCTGTGGTCGTCAGCGAAGCCTGTATCACCAGCGAAGAAAGTAGCCGATATTCAGTCCATATTACATCTCATTCCACAAGATGCACAGAGTTTTTACGATGGTCTCATTTGTGATAATGCATAGATGGACTAAACACGGTGGATTTTGAAATCCAATTCGACGATAACATCGAATAAACGCTCTCTATATGAATTTTTTGTGAATTGAAGCTTTATTATAATAACATAAATACATAGTTTCATTTATATCGGTAAATCCCTGAGTTGTGGTTCTTTTTTGTATATGAGAATACCTATCAATTAGTAAATGTTAAAAGGAACCACATGCACATTTTCTTAACTATCTACAAAGTTTTAGAGTGTTCGGAGCAAAGGAGAACGGTCACGCCCCATAGAAAAAAACCCAGACCCGACAGAAACGAGACATATCTCAGTTTTTTCGTTATTTTTTATATAGTTAAGTTATATATTTTTTTTATTCGAAATCAATGGCTAACACCAAAATATTGCCTTATGATTTTGTTCAGGCGTTACTCTAAAAAAATACAATATGCCTATTTATCTACAAAATTCGTAAATATATGTAACTAAATGACGATACAATAGCTATAGCAATTATATAGCAATAGATATATAGCTAGGTGACCTGGAGATACAGCTGGATTATATGATTTTTGAACTTCTAGTACAATAACTTTCTAGTCGGTGCGACAAATTAGTTAAGAGCGAGTTCTCGCCGGCAGTGTGAACGGCCAGCGATCAACTATTAATATACGTGTCTCTTTCACTTACACGGAATCCATATCTCTTGTTCGTTTCTTGAGCGAGAAAATAGTTGATAGCTAATCGCTTACTCGCTGGCGCACTATGGGAAAGCCCCATACAAAGTCGTCTCATAACTGTTTTTAACGATAGTCGTTGTTACGCGAAGAAAATTATAAATTAATATACTATTATAAATACAGTTTCTTTTTAGGTATTTTTATTTTATTTTGTATGTTTAACATAAGTATATAAGAGCATCAAATCTTTGTCATGTTCGATTAGATGATTTTGACAAAATACGTTATTACGATTCAATGCTACATTACTTGAAAGTTTGCTATATAAGTTTATAAGTATTATACATATACTATACAGTGCTTATATGCTTCTCCAAATTTTTCGTAAATAATATTATATTAGTTAATTAAACAAAAATAACCAATATAGTTTAAGATGGTATATTTTTACACTTTTTTTTAACAAGAGATTTACCTCTTACCGATGCTTGCCGGTTTCGAAATATTAAACCGATCTGCTAGGCTCTCTTTTTGCTTCCAACTCGACTCTAGATGACGGGGGGAACATACCGCCGACTATCCCGCGGTGTGAGTGCTCCATGCAGGAAGTGCTGTTTACACAGTGCTCGGTGCGTAAAGCACTCCTCTCCCTGGACGTCAACAGGTCGAGTGGGCCTGATGGAGTCCCTGCCATTGTGCTGAAGACGTATGTTCCGGAGTTGGCACCGGTTTTAACGCGCCTTTTCCGGTATTAATACTCCCTAGGCGTAGTCCCGAACTCATGGTAGCTTTGGTGCACCCGATCCCTAAAAAAGGCGACCGCTCAGATCCGTCCAACTACACGCCTATCGTTACCACCTCCTTTTTCTCCAAAATAATGGAAACAATTATTAACCTAACACAAGTACCTTGAGGATCACCAGCTGATTAGTGACCGCCAGTACGGTTTCCGTCGAGGTCGCTCAGCTGGTGATCTTCTAGGTTACCTAACTCATAGATGGGCGGAGGCAGTGGAGTCCAAGGGGGAGGCATTGGCCGTTAGTTTGGACAAAGCGAAGGCTTTTGATCGGGTTTGGCACAAAGCGCTTCTGTCGAAGCTGCCTTCCTATGGGCTTCCCAAGAAATTGTGCAATTGGATCACCAGTTTTCGGAGCATCAAGGTCGTAGTAAATGGTGCATGCTCCGATTACAAGCCCATTAACGCTGGTGGTACACAAGGCTACGTGCTATCACCAAAGCTGTTTCTTCTGCATATCAATGATATGTTGCACAACGGTAACATTCATTGCTATGCAGACGACAGCACTGGTGATGATTTATACATCGGCCGTGCCAATATTTCTCGGGAAATCGTCGCCGGGTATCGTAACAAACTTGTGTCTGAAGTCGAAACTTTGTTGAACAAATTCTCGGATTGGGGGCGACTAAATCTAGTCCAGTTTAACCCTCAGAAGACACAAGTTTGCGCGTTTACCGCTAAAAAGAACCCCTTTGTCGTATCTCCTCAGTTTCAAAGCACTCCCCTTCTTGCAACATATCGAGTGACATGCAGTTTCATGGTCACTTGGAAGCGAAGGCCAAATTGGCCTCTAAAAAACTTGGCGTGCTCAGCAGAGCGGGACAGTATTTCATGCCGGCACACCGCTTGCAACTTTACAAGGCGCAGGTTTGGCCTCACATGGAATACTGTTCCCATCTCTGGGCAGGAGCTCCCCAGTGCCACTTGACCGCATCCAGCGCAGAGCAGCTCGAATTGTCGACGACCGAGTCCTTTCCGATCGGCTCGATTCATTGGCACTGTGAAGAGATGTTACATCCCTTTGCATTTTTATTTATTTATTTAAACTTTATTGAACCTTACACATTAAGTAAAGGAACAAAAGGCGGACTTAATGCTAAAAGCATTCTCTGCCAGTCAACCTTACGGCAGTGATAGAACTACGAAGGCGGTTACAAAGAAATATGCATACACACATACATATACATATTATACACACATGTACAAATCCCAAAAAAATAGCCACTAGGAGATAGGGTTCATGAAATGAAACTCGGCTATCAAGTAGCAGGAGGAGTCAAAAAGCATCGTATATTATTTAAAGAAACCTTATGTACTATTTGAAACAAATCTTTACAACGCGATATAAATAACACAAGCTATGGACAAAACGACATCTAGTAAAATAAAAATAAACTAAATATTGTTAAAAATTGTTGTTTTTAACAGTGGTAGAGCCACGCGGCAGCTTTTGCTGTCGCACGGATGGGCCGGCTCGAACCGGGGTGGTACCACGACCTCACAGAAAACCAGCGTGAAGTAGAGATTTACCTCTGCGTTTCGCTTGGTGAGTGCAGGTGGCCGGAGGCCCTTTTTACTGGAAATGAGGCATTCCATCTTAGTCCTCACGGGTGACAACGCATCTACATTTTGATTTGTAATAGAGGATAGATGTAGATGTCTATGGGCCGCAGCAACCACTTACCATCAGGTGGACTGTGTGCTCGTTTGTCACCCTTTTTCTATAAAAAAAAAAAACAAAGTAACTGACAGATTTCATACATCCCGCCCGCCATGAACAGATTGTCCATAAACTATACATAACCACACGACACATATGTACTAATATTAATAAAAGTAAACTATTAATAAAAGAATCAATAAAAGATATACCCAAAGCTGTTAATAGTATGCTAAAGTACATATTTCATAACAATAAAAACATAAGTACTAAAATTTACAATCCTTGAATAATTTATTCCAATATAACACAAAAAAAATATAAGACAAACATCTTAAGAATACTTATATTCATTCAGTAATAGGCAAAACACAAATTTTTGATACTGGTCTTTTAATAGTAACACCTTTACATCGTAAAGACACCACACGAGTAACTCCATCCAAACCAGGATGTTTTGCTATAATTATCCCATAGAGCCATCTAGCCGGAGGAAGATCGTCCTCCTTCACCAGTACAACATCTCCGATTTTCGGGTCAGGAGTGTGCTCTTTCCACTTATGACGTTGTAAAAATTGTGTGAGATATTCACGAGACCATCGCTTCCAAAAAGTTTGCACCATACGTTGGGTGATCTGCCAACGTTTAAGCGAATTTATATTAGAAGTTAAATAATTTTCGTCTGGAACGAGAACCAATGGTTCTCCAACCAAGAAATGTCCCGGTGTGAGAGGGATTGGATCATCCATGTTATTATTTATTCTTGATATTGGCCTCGAGTTCAGACAAGCCTCGATTTGAGACAACACTGTACTAAATTCTTCAAATGTCAACAAAGAGTTGCCTATCACTCTCTTGAGGTGGCTCTTGGTAGACTTAATACCTGCTTCCCATAGACCTCCAAAATTAGGACTAAAGGGTGGAATTCTGTGCCAGTAAGTTCCATTATTAGCTAGCCAATCAGCAATATCAACAGCCACACTGGACTTTTCTTCTGTTAGGAGGGCCTGTAATATTCGATCCGCACCTACGAATGTAGTAGCGTTGTCACTCCATAAATCGGAACAATGTCCACGTCTGGAGACAAACCGCTTAAACGCTGCAATAAAAGCTTCAGAAGTAAGATCACTTACTAATTCGAGGTGCACAGCTCTAGTTGCCATGCAAATAAAGAGACATATATATCCCTTTGTAGACCGATATCCTCTGCCTTTTCCTATTTTTATTGCAACTGGACCAGCGTAATCTACTCCGCTATGACTAAATGGTCTACTTGCTCTCACTCTGGCAGCAGGTAACTGGCCCAAGATTGGATTATTAGCTCTAGATGTATAGCGCAAGCAAGTAATACATTTGTGTATATAAGATTTTACTAAGTTTTTTTAAATTAATAATCCAGAATCTTGACCGAATGAAATTAATCATTAATTGTGGGCCCCCATGTAAGGTTTTCTCATGTGCATTTGCAACTATTAGTGTAGCCAAGTTAGAAGCACGGGGAATTAAAATAGGATGCTTTCGTTCTATTTCAGTTTGAGCCAATTGTAGTCTGCCGCTAACTCGCCAAAGTCCATTGTCATCCTTATAAGGATTAAGGGAAGAAAAGTTTCCTTTCTTATCGGTAATACCATCATTAAAATATTGTTTTTGACATTTTTTAATACAAATATTTAAAGCTTCTTGCAACTCCTTTGATGTCAACCAACGAGGTTTTATAGTATTCCGATAAAGGAAAAATCTTCTACACCAAGCAACCACCCGTATAAGTTTCCGTAAGGATGAAAATCTATTAATAATATAATCCTCTTCCAAATGTAATACTTCAACGCAGCACAATTTCGATCTTTGTTCTAAATTAGTATCCTATTCCTGGACATTTTTATTGCAAACAGAGTTCTGTTTTAATATTTTCTGATGCAGCCAATCAGGTCCTTGTTTCCATAAATATAAAGTTTCTAAAACTTCCGGACTCACACCCCTAGAAGCACAATCAGCGGGGTTATCTTGAGATTTCACATGAGACCACTGATTACGACCGAAATGTGTGACAATCTCAGATACTCTATTACCCACAAAGGGCTTCCATCTGCTCGGGTGACTGCTCAACCAAGCAAGCACCACTGTTGAGTCCGTCCAAGCTCGTACTCTATTGAGTGGTAAGCAGAGAGTCTTTGCTACTTCATATAACAGCTTAGAAAGCAAAACAGCTCCACACAATTCTAAACGTGGTATGGAGACTTGTTTGACTGGCGACACTTTAGTTTTTGATGCTATCAAACTTACATGAACTTCGCCGTTTTCTTTTACAACTCGAGCGAATACTACTCCGGCGTATGCTTGGTTAGATGCATCGCAAAACCCATGTAGATCTAAAAAGTCTTTCGTATTGGTGAATATCCATCTAGGAATACTAAAGCCTGTAATGAATGAAAGTTTACTCCTAAAATAAAGCCACTCCTGTAACAAATTAGAAGGTAATTCTTGATCCCACTCAATACCTGACATCCAAATCTTCTGTATGAAGATTTTGGCAGTAATTATTTTTTTTTATAGGAGAGGGGGCAAACGAGCATGCGGCTCACCTGATGGTAAGTGACTACCACCGCCCATGAACAACTGCAACACCAGGGAGGGAATTGCAGATGCGTTGCCGGCCTTTTAAAAAGGAGTACGCTCTTTTCTTGAAGGTCCCTAAGTCGTATCGGTCCGGAAAAATCGCTGATGGTAATCGATTCCACAAGGAAGTCGTGCGAGGAAGAAAACATCTTCTAAATCGCACAGTGGTGGACCGCCAATCATCCAGATGGTGTGGATGGTATCGGGAGTTCTGCCGCGATGTGCGTTCGTGAAATTTGGCGGCTGGGATTAATCCGAACAATTCCTCAGAGCACTCCCCATGGTAGATGCGAAAGAAAATGCAAAGAGATGCAACATCTCTTCGCAGTGCCAATGAATCGAGCCGATCGGAAAGGGCTCGGTCGTTGACGATTCGAGCCGCTCTGCGCTGGATGCGGTCAAATGGAAGGAGCTGGCACTGGGGAGACCCTGCCCAGAGATGGGAACAGTATTCCATGTGAGGCCTAACCTGCGCCTTGTAAAGTTGCAGGCGGTGTGCCGGCATGAAATACTGTCCCGCTCTGCTGAGCACGCCAAGCTTTTTAGAGGCTAATTTGGCCTTCTCTTCCAAGTGAACACGAAACTGCACGTCACTCGATATGTCGACGCCAAGGATTCCGATACTGGCTGAGGCAACTAGGGGAGTGCCTTGAAACTGAGGAGATACGACAAAGGGGTTCTTTTTAGCGGTAAACGCGCAAACTTGTGTCTTCTGAGGATTAAACTGGACTAGATTTAGTCGCCCCCAGTCCGAGACTTTGTCCAGCAAAGACTCGACTTCAGACACAAGTTTATTCCGGTACTCGGAGACGTTTTCCCGAGAAATATTAGCACGGCCGGTGTATAGAGCATCACCAGTGCTGTCATCCGCATAGCAATGAATGTTACCAGTTAGCAACATATCATTGATATGCAGAAGAAACAGCGTTGGTGATAGCACACAGCCTTGTGAAACACCAGCGTTAATAGGCTTGCAGTCAGAACATGCACCGTCTACAACGACCTTGATGCTCCGATCTGCAAGGAAGCTGGTGATCCAATTGCACAATTTCTCGGGAAGCCCATAGGAAGGGAGCTTCGAAAGAAGCGCTTTGTGCCAAACCCGATCGAAGGCCTTCGCAATGTCCAAACTAACGGCCAACGCCTCCCCCTTGGACTCTACTGCCTCCGCCCAACTATGGGTCAGGTAGACCAGAAGATCACCAGCTGATCGACCCCGACGAAAACCGTACTGGCGGTCACTAATCAGCTGGTGATCCTCAAGGTACCGGATGAGCTGGTAGTTAACAATGGATTCTATTAATTTGGAGAATAAGGAGGTGATCGCGATAGGCCTATAGTTGGACGGGTCTGAGCGTTCGCCTTTTTTAGGAATCGGGTGGACAAAAGCTGTCTTCCATGAATTCGGGACTACGCCTTGGGAGTAGGAGTACCGGAAAAGACGCGTTAGGACCGGTGCCAACTCCGGAGCACACGTCCTCAGCACAATTGGGGGGATTCCGTCAGGCCCACTCGACTTCTGGATGTCCAGGGAGAGAAGTGCTTTGCGAACCGAGCGCTGTGAGAACAGCACATCCGGCATGGAGCACTCACACCGCGGGATGGTCGGCGGTGTTTTCCCCCCGTCATCAAGAGTCGAGTTGGACGCAAAAAGGGAGCTTAAAAGGTCGGCTTTGTCTTTTGCGTCATGGGCCAGTGAGTCGTCCTCCCTGTGCAAATATGGTAGTGATGGCTTACAGAAATTTCCTTGGACAGCCTTGGCGAGAGACCAGAATGCACGGGTTCCCGAAGGAAGGCGAACTAGTTTCTCGCCAATTCTGCCTATGTGCTCTGACTTTGCCTTGGCAATAACTCTTTTGAAGGACCTGGAGGCGAAGTTATACTTCTTTTTAAGTATGCTGGTGTTTACATCCCGAGTCGCCGAAGCCGCAGCCCAGGCTTGATAACACTCCTGCTTACTGCGTAATGCAGTTTTACAGGAGCGACCAAACCAAGGTTGAGATCTGCCTCCGATGGGTACCATAGATGATGGAATAAATAGTTCCATTCCCTGTAGCACCACATCAGTGACAGAGTCAGCAACAGCGCTGGGATCATCCGGCGAGAAGCAAACCCGTCCCCATGGGTAGGATGCAAAGAAAGACCGCATTCCGTCCCAATCCGCCGACCTGTAATGCCAAACACGGCGGCAACCTGCAGAACGCAACCGCGAAGGGAGCGTGAGTGGCACTACACTCCGGATCAGACAGTGGTCCGAAGAGCCGAGAGGGGCATCGACGGAAACCTGATATCCGTCCGGATGAGAGGTCAGCAGAAGGTCCAACAGGGAAGGTGTATGATCCTCCACATCTGGAATCCGTGTAGGCGAAGTAACCAGTTGTGTCAGACCATATGCCAAGGCAAAGTCATAAACAGCTCTCCCCGCATGATCGGTTAAACGTGAACCCAGCCATTCGGCATGGTGGGCGTTAAAATCGCCAAGGATCACGATCTCTGCGGATGGGACCTGTTGTAGCAAGGAATATGTAGCCATTTGGACGTGGTCGATGAGTCGGTTTGTTTCGGTATTACCGCTATGGGACCTATAGAGGCACCCGTAGACGCGCGGATGGTCGTCGCTGTCTACGCGTAGCCAAAGGATGGACAGGTCCGAACCTTCAAGACTGCCGAGGCGTCGAGAACAGATGTCCTCTCTGACATACACGCAAACTCCAGCCCGAGGCACAAAGGAGTGCTCCAATTTGTACCCCGGGTAGGAGAGATACGAAATATCAGCCGGAGAGGAAACCTGCGTCTCGGTCAGGAAGAGCAAGGCCGGCTTTGCCGTCTCTAGATGGTAGTGGACGGCGTTCAGGTTAGAGTGAAGTCCCCTGATGTTGCAGAAATTCACGGATAGCGTGGCAGGGGTCGCCTTGGTATTATTGCTCAGTTTGCTCCGAGCAGTTATGTTTTTGAGCGGAATTTTGCCCCCCCCCCCCCAGAATACGCGGGGCAGCCTGAGTACCCACGCTCAGGATTAGAATAACATGGTCGTGGATGCTCAGCGAGGGATTCTCCAGGGGTACTGGTACCCTCCTGGGGTAGTCTTTTGTGTAATTCCGCTACCATGTTGATGGGGGGGGGGGGGGGAATTGGGCCTCCGGCCACCTGCACTCACCAGACGAAACGCAGAAGCAAAGCTTCTACTTCACGCCGGTTTTCTGTGAGGTCGTGGTACCAACCCGGCTCGAGCCGGCCCATACGTGCAACAGCGTAAACTGTTGCGTGGCTCTACCACCGTTAATTACTTTACTACTGGTGCTATCCATCCTAATGGATCGAATAACCTAGAAATATCTGAAACAACCTTTCTCTTTGTAACAGGAGTTGTTATTTGTGGTAACTGAACACGATACTCAAAATTGTCAGTTACATTATTCCAATATAATCCTAAAACCTTCGTGAAACTTTCATTTTCTTTTCCAACATTTAGTTCTATGTTTCCACTTTGACTTTTAACTACTTCTCCAGTTTTTTCTAATAATTCTCTACTATTACTTCCCCATTTTTGAAGTTGAAAACCTCCCTTTTGCATCATTTTATTAAGGTCTTTGTACACTTGTACACCTTCTTCAACTGTTTCACAACCACTCATCAGGTCATCCATATAGAAGTCCTGGATTACTCTTTCAGCTGCTGAAATCATATCTTTACCCTCATCATAAGCTAACTGCTGAAGAGTACGTACAGCAAGATAAGGCGCTGATGCAGTTCCAAAAGTAACACGTTGTAGCCTATAATGGCGTAACTCACCTTCTTCGTCATGCCATAAAATACGCTGAAAATCTTTGTCAATTTTGGAAACCTCTATTTGTCTGTACATTTTAACTATGTCTGCTATTAGGCATATGGGTCGTACGCGCCAACGCATAACTAAAAGTCGTAACTCGGGCTGAAGAACAGGGCCAACCATAAGATCGTGATTAAGAGAAATCCCGTTGGTACCAGGACATGAAGCGTCGAAAACAACTCTAAGCTTTGTTGTAGACTTATCCTCACGAATGATGGCATGGTGAGGCAAATAAACCGCACAAGCATTGTCCCTTTCGTCTTCTGGTACGATTTCCATATGGTTAAGATCAATATATTCACGAATAACGGCAGAATATCTTTCTTTTAAATCTGAATTCTTTGCCAATCTTTTTTCTAAAAGGTGAAGTCGTCGCAAAGCAATATGCCTAGAGTTGCCATACTGGCACTTCGGATCTTTATCACGAAAAGGAAGCTTTACAATATATCTACCTGAATCATTTCGGGTAGTAGTATTAGCAAAAATAGTTTCACATTTTTGCTCCTCTTCAGTGACAATTATTTTACAAGTACTAGCAGTTGGTTCTGCTTCTAATTCCCAAAACTTCTTCAATAATTCATTTTCATCAACTTGCAAATGAAAGTTTAAGATGGTGTTACATTGATTTGACTCAAAACTATCTATACACGTTGAGTTAATTTGACCAGATAAGATCCACCCCAGCCTAGTATTCTGTGCTACAGGTAATCCAGAGGGACCTTTGATTACACCATCTTCTAAAATCTGAGCAAATAACTCTGCACCAAGTAAGAGATCAATTTTATTAGGCACACCAAATTTTGGATCTGCCAGTTTAAGTTTGCCTATTTCAGGCTACATCTTAACTACAACTTTCTTAAAGGGCTGAAGTTTTGTAAGTTTGTTGAGGACGTGTACCTTTGCTTCTACATAAAATGTCGGATCGTGGAGTGAACGCAACCTAATAAACACCACAAACCTTGACTTAAGCAAAGAACTGTCCTCACCCCCTATTCCTGAAACTACGAGTTTTGTTGGAACCTTCTGCAGTCCAAGTGCTTGAACTGCTGACTCCGTAATAAACGAAGCTTGTGACCCTTGATCCAACAAACATCGCATTATCATCTCAACACCATTAAGTGATTCAGCTTTCACTAATGCCGTAGCTAACAACACTTGACTATAATTACTTAAAAAACATGTGACTACTGACTCTGGCTCTGACTCCTGCTGATTTTCATGAATGGCAGTTGTTGAATTAACAGCAACATTTATACCAACTGCCTCCGTATTCTCCTTGCGATTCGTGGGATTATTTACAGGATGAAGCAACGAATGATGCTTCCTCTTACAAATTTGACATCGTGAAGATTGTCTACAATTAAAAACAGAATGATTATCTCCTAAACAATTATAGCATAACTTCCTGGCTTGAGCATAGTCCCGTCGCGATTCTATGGTTTCCTTGGAAAATAACTTGCAATTGCATAATTTGTGATTGCCTTTACAAAATGAACAACATAAATTATTGTTATTAGACATACTATCATTGGCATAACACACTGTTGCCTTACATTGCCTCGTTTTAGGTTTAGTATCTAAAAATTCCAATGATCGAAACCTATGTTCCAAAAAATCTTTAAAATCAGACAACTTAGGCAACTCAGAAGTTAATTCACTTGACTTAGCTTCGCATTGTTTTCTGGACTCATGATCAAGTTTCTGGCTCATTACGTAAACAATAATTATATCCCAAGTGCTGATATCTATACCTAAATTCTGCAAGCCGTTTAAACATTCTATTATAGTATCTAATAGTTCCTTGATCGCATTTGAAGATTCAAATTGAATAATTTTATGATTCAATAACCGTTTTAATATGTGGTTTGAAAGATATTTTTTATTATCATATCTACTTTTTAATTGAGTCCAGCAAAAAGTACCTGTAATAGGAATGTGACGTATAATTTGTTCAGCTTCTCCCGATAGATGACTCTTAAGGTAATGTAACTTCTGGACATCATCAAGAGTTTCACAGTTATCTACTAAACATACAAATAAATCTTTAAAAGAAGTCCAATCTGAATAATTCCCGTTAAAAATAGGTATAGTAATTTTAGGTAATCTAACCCCTGAAAAACTTGAAACTTTCGATGATACTTTATCGTCGGAAGAAGTAGATTTAGGATTTTTGTCAGCGCATTCAGACAATTTTTGTTTTAATATTGACTTATAATCTATATAACATTCTTCAGTTTTGTCGTAAACTTTCCTTTTGTAATATTCAGACTTAGTTAAATCTTCCTTTAATACCTTTAATATTATTGTACGATGAGTTTCACAAAATGAATTCCATTGAACCTCTAAATTTTCTAATTTACTTTCTATATAAAAAACTGTAATACGATCTTTTGAAGTTTTCTTAAAATTGACATAAGGCTTTTCAATTAAAGAACTAGTTTCTATTTGTAGACATTCATACGCTGACATATCCATTATTCTTTTATTTTAAAAAATATTTTAAAAACAATAAAATTTAAATTTGACAACTTCAAATCAATACGCAAATTTTTCTAAGTCTTATAATAGATATTTATTCAAAAATTTCTAAGTATTTGAACAAATTGTACCTCGCTATGAAATTGGGCATAGGTTCACCGTCACATCACCTTTTGGAGAATTATTCTAAGTAATACTACAATAACATTCTTAGTCTACAAAATTTTCGAAGTCTACACACATGAATTAACTTAGAAAATTACCAAAGATTTTTACTAAATATAAAGTACTAGAATCATGAAACACTTCATTTATCACCTTGTCGTCGAAATGTATCCATATGCGTCGCGTGTCGATGAAGGTCCCGTCCACTGGCAACTGCTCCCAATTCAGACACCACGCACTAACAGCGCAGCGTGGTTGCACAGCGGAAGACACTGACTCACTACAATAATTAGCTTCTGCGCACTCACAAGTCGCCTGGTAACGCGTACACCTTTTTTTACACTATACTTCACCAACACAAGCGCAATCACCTTAGCACAATGATCACAGAGCACTATCGACCAGGCTGGTGCAACTTCCATAGTAAAAATTATATGTACTACTCGGGTCAAATTTTAATGACGGTTATCTCTTCTTTCTGCTTTTCGTAATATGTCTATTAACGATATTGTCAAATGAAAAATAGGTTCAAATATCAAATCAAACAATTATATTTGTATATATTTTATTAATTAAGATTGCTTTTAATTTTGCCATAGGAGCCGTTGTTCATTTACAGCATTGTTAAAAAATTTAGTATGCTTTATAAACTTTCCAATTAAATGGTGCAAGAAGCGGAAAAAATGATAACAAGAAAAGACTGTTCGTAGCAATATTTCCCTTAGATGATGAAAGGTATGTGGTGATTTCAACTTTAATAGTAATATGATTTTTAACGCGAGTACATTTTTGGACTAGGCAACTTTTGGACTAGGACTTTGAAGATGCACAAATATAAACACACTATTTCCTAAATCTGATAGTTCCATGGTATGGCAATCCGAAACGAACTATACTTAGAAACTACACAGTCAATTCTGACTGCTAACATTCTATTTGTTCAAAAAAAATGTGATTTTATTTATATTATTTTTTCAGATGCAAGCAATGGGTGAAATAGCTGGCACATGCACCAATTGAAAAGATTCACATGTTAAGACATATTTGTGACAAACATTACATTTGAACCCAACTAAAACGAACTGTTATTTCTTCAGTGGACTTAATTTAAACTTCCACAATTATGCGTATGTTAATTAGGTTTCATTTACATGTAGCAAAAGATAATATACTTCTAAAGTCACATTTTGGTAAGAATTCGATTATATAAATAAACTCAAAGTTATTTGTAATTACCTGGTTATAAATATTTTTTTATAGATTCATCTACAAACATTAGCTATAATGAGCACTCATTTTGAAAGCGACAATTAGTAAACGATCTCTGCGAATAGTATGTACGTAGGTACCTCTGTGAAGAAGTCTAGCGATTTGTACATAGTATTTGTTACACATAAAAGCAATTTAATCCAATCAGTATTAAAAACCCAATACTTTTACCCTTAAAAAAACTAACGTTGAAAACAAGCATCTAGACGCAGACTATTTATTTTACAGCATAGCAACAATTGTTTAGTGCGGGAAGGAAGCCTCGGTCCTGCAATGCCGCAGCCAAACGCTTAGCCACTGCGCTACGGAGTCGTCATTTATTGTTTCTAGTATAAAAGTGCGTTTTATATTTTCTTTATACATATTTTTGTACCTAAGTGTAGAGATATAATTACAAATTACTGTGTGTAAAATACATTGATTTCTTATCCTCATCGGCATTTTTACTCAATCCACACGTTAAAAAATTTATTTCTCATAAATAATTCAGTATATAGATCTAACTTTTCTTATGTAAAAATATCGATAAACAATATATCGATAAAGGCTATATCGATAAAATTATTCGAGGAAAGACATTTACAGCACTATTGTAATTCGTCAATGTTGTCACCACTGTTTCTCAAAGCTAAATGTCATATATTGATGTTGGTAGAGTAGCTTGGCGTAATTTCATGTAATTGTTTTTACTATGGAAGTCCCGCCTCTTAAACGTAGTGATTATATTCTCTTTGCTATCGACGACAAGCGGCCACCGTGTCGGCACAACTATGGATACAGACACAACCTTCACTGATGTCTCACTATCCGACATCGAAGGACCATGTACAAATCCCAAAAAAATAGCCACTATAGTATGTGCCAAATCGATTGAGAAAAACGGACAATGACCTTTCGGTCGTTTAACCAGGGGTTACAAACCTTCAATATATAGGCACATTTTATATGTAGTACTTTCTTTATTTATAATGATTTTTTTATAATGATTGATATAATATATATTTATTAACTATTATTAAAAAGTTATGTGAAAGATCGCTGTAGAAGAAAAATCATCTATTGTTATAAAGTACTTTATTCATTTAACAACAAAAAACATTAATTTATAACACATATAAAGATTCGAGTGATAACGACACCGAATAAGTACGTACTTATGCAAAAGATAAAACTTTATTTTTAATATTATATAAGAACTTTATTTTTATTCGGTGCAATCATCACTCGTATCTTCACTTGATGAACTATCTGTAACATTAATTATAAAGCGATCTGCAGTTTGGTCAATTCTATCATCCATGCCACGCATTTTTTGTTCAACCTTAAGGACATGCTGAACACAGTTTTTCCATTTATCTGGCGTGATTTGAGTTAAACCATCTTTAAGTAAATTTTTAACATCTTTTAACTTGAAAGTTGTATTTTTTCGTGCAACGTACCCTTTCACATCTGCCCACACAAGTTCAATGGGGTTAAGCTCACAGTGATAAGGAGGTAACCTTACCACTGTGATGCTTTTTTCTTTTGCCATCTCGTCGGTGACGTAACTTCGATAGTTATCTTTAACTGCCTTTATTTTTTCCATTAAGTGGGTCTTTGTGTCCGAGGGCACGTATGCGATCTGTTTAGATTCTAGCCATTCCTGCATATTTTGTTTCCGCCAAGACATTGTTGGGGTTTTTTCTAAACGTCTGGAGTGGTAACTAGCGTTATCCATAACTATGACATCGCCGCTTTGCAGTTTTTCTATTACTTTTCTAAACCAGTCCTCGAAATGGAGAGCGTCCATACTCTCATGGTAGTCACCAGTAGATGATGATTCAAATACCCAATCACATCCCTCCAAAAAGCCATTTTCATTGCCAACGTGTACAACTATTAATCGCTTTCCTTTACCCGAAGGGGCTTTCGCGCCAGTAGAGTAGCCTTCTAACCGTGATTGACGAGAAGATTCAATTGTGGTGTCTTCCCATACCTTTCCCATAGTATGACCTGCGTTAATCCATGTTTCGTCAAGGTAAAAAATGTTACGTCCCTCGTTTCTTAATATTTGTATTTCTCTCAAATATCTGGTACGCCACAGAACTATCTCTGGGCGATCTATTAGACCACTTTTTCTGTTTCTCTTTATATATTTGAATTTTAAATGGCGCAACACACGTCGCAGGGAAGTTTTGCTCAAGTTTGGCAACTGGTCATCTTGATTTATACTGAGCAAAATTTTGTCTAAAGTCGGTAATTCTCCTGCAAGAAAGAACTGATGCACTTTCGCTCTTATAGCCGATTTATCAAAATCGTCCAACTTGTCAATTACAGACTTTTTTCTTTTATTAATTATTCCCTTTTCTGGTATTTTATGGGAATCTCTATACACGCTTAATACGCGATATATAGTGCTCTTGCTGACTCCTGAGATCTCCGAAACCTTTTCTACCATATTAACGTTTGAAGGATACACGTCTTCGGGCCAGGTGTTTTTGACATATTTGTATACATTAATGATAATCTCTTGTTCCCCGACCGACAAAGTGGTAGGTTTTCTCTTTTTTACTGGTGACGTTAAAGGTGCTCCAGAAGATGGGCCTGTAAATAAATGACAAAAATATACTACCATAGTACTACATCACATAAATACATATTGTTTTAGAAAATAAATACCACATGGTCACATAAAAAGAGCGCTTTAAGAAATAGAAAGGCTACGTCGTCGCATTTGTACCTATTTGTACGTACCTGCTACGTTTATTATGGGTCGGCGACGTCTCTTTCCACTTGATGTTGAAGGACCGGGTCCTTCACCAAATTCTCCTGAACTCATGTCGATTTAGTAACGACCGTCACAGTAAAACTAATATAACAGATTCAAAAAACAAAAACTTAACGATATAACAAATTTAACAGTAAAAACTCAACTAAAACAATGCAATGAATGCTATGAATTACCCGAGACGTACACACGCAAGCGCTATCCGAACACGAATGAAAACAAAATGACGGACCGGCCCAAAAAAGGTGACGCATCTCTGGCTGCCATTGTCACGTTTCTTTTAGAACGAACTGACGTAACGCGCGTTTTGTTTATTTTAAAGGGATGAATTTGCAAAAGCTCAATATGGTGATTATATTGCTTCAAATATTTTTTTAATATGAAACTGTTATTAAATGAATTGCTGCGTTACTTACCATAAATTGAAATATAAAATATAACACATTTTTCGCGATGTACCGTAAGATTTTACTATGTTTATAGGAACCACAGACAATATTATTTAAGAAACAAAAAAACAAAACATATGTGCTGACCTAGAAGTGGGAATAATATCAATATTTAAATATTGTTATCACATCTAAATTGAGATTTTGTAAGTTACGCCTTTTGACACTCGGCTCATATCTGAGGTCATTGTCCGTTTTTCTCAATCGATATGGCACATACTATAGGAGATAGGGTTCATGAAATGAAACTCGGCTATCTAGTAGCAGTAGGAGTCAAAAAGCATCGTATATTTTTTTTTTTTTTTTTTTTTTTTTGCGCCCGAAGCAATTTGGAAAAGGGCTACCCAGAGGGAGGCAGAAAATGCATTACGCATACCACTATAGCAAGGCTATAGTGGTTATGGGGGACTCACTGCCTACAAGGGGAACCTAAGTGATACCCCCTAAAAACTGCCTTTGGGGACTGGCAACTAGCTTTATTAAAGCTTCATATGCCTTATCTAAAGCGACCCTCTTTTGGGAAAAGAGGGCGCAGACGGCTAAGTGCCGTACAGGCTAAGTGCCGTATCGTATATTATTTAAAGAAACCTTATATACTATTTGAAACAAATCTTTACAACGC